>CAUDMG010002821.1:1427500-1790000 GCA_958450375.1 Homarus gammarus | reverse complement strand
TAACCCGGAGGAAAGTGTCGGCAATTCAACCCTTTAATTCACGCTTAAGAGAGATGAGTTTCCCTTGTGAAGACGCTGAGGAGAGAGTTAAAGAGAGAGAGAGGGAGAGAAAGAGTTAGAGAGAAACTTAGAGAGAGAGAGAGAGAGAGAGAGAGAGAGAGAGAGAGAGAGAGAGAGAGTGTTAATGAGAGAAAGTTAGGGAGAGAGAGAGTTAAAGAGAGAGAGAGAGAGAGAGAGAGTAGATCTCACCAAGAGTTTACGAGCTGGCGCTAACTGGCGTCTCCTTGATGAGTTTATGCAAATACATCTTGGCTAAGTTTTGGCAGCGTGGCTCTCGCGTGTGTGTGTGTCTGTGTGTGTGTGTGTGTCAGAGGCATGTCTGTCTGTCTGTCTGTCTGTCTGTCTCTTCTGGTGTCAACATCTCAAGTAATAAACCTTTTAACATCTCGGAGTGAAGGATATGAATAATTTAGTAGAATAATGTGATAATATTGGACATCCGGCAGAACGTGATCAATTCTGGACATCTTAGACAACCTGATAATTTAGGACATGTACTACAGGACACACGACCGTCACTATACCCTATACTTAAGACACTGTTACTATAAGACACACGACCGTCACTATACTTAAGACAACAATGTTAATAAAGAAATAAAACATCAAAACATTAAAACAAAAAAAAGGAAAATAATGTAAATAAAAATAACACGGCCTTTTTCATCCTTGTGTGTATTAAAAACAAAAAAATTTAAATAGTCTTAATTTAATAAATTACTCCAATCAGCATCTCAGTCATTCCTAGTATGTAATAAATGTCTCTTTTTATCTCTCAAATACCAACCCAGTGTCACAAAATAAATAAATAAAAAAATAAAAAATGCACTTCACGAGATATTTTTCACCAACCTGCTATGAGAAATTCCACAATATTACTTTCGTTATTTTTAGTCTCTCTCAACCATCGTTCTTGCTCTCTTTTCACAACCTATTGGGGAGATGGGCTGGTGGGGAGGATGGGGAGGGGGTCTAATGAGAAGGACTGGGGAGAAGGGGAGGAATGATAAGAAGGACTGGGAGAGAGTCAGGTAAGATGGGATGGGGGTCCTCGCTCGTTCATCATCCTCTTTACGTCAGGTCTTCAGAAAAGTAATGAAGCAGTGGACTCCCTCGTAAAAGTAAAAGGCACCAACATTTCATGCCAAAAGTCACGAACCTGGGGAGTGGGGGGGGGGGGGAGAACCATTGGGGTGGGGGTGGAGGTGTCAGGGAGAGTCGGGGTGAAGGGGGTGAGAGAGAGTCAGGGAGAACAAGAATCCCAAATCACTCCAACAACGCTTACAATACCATTCAACAAGACGCCAGACAAGAAACCACACGAAAGTAATTAACGAACTTTTGTGAACCCCATCAATAGCATTAAGTCCCCCAATGACGACCCTCTCCACGACGACCCCTCTCCACGACGACCCTCTCCACGACGACCCTCTCCACGACGACCCTCCCCACGACGACCCTCTCCACGACGACCCTCTCCACGACGACCCTTCCCATGACGATCCCTCCCCACGACGACCCTCCCCACGACGACCCTCTCCACGACGACCCCTCTCCACGACGACCCTCTCCACGACGACCCTCCCCACGACGACCCTCTCCAGCCCCCAACGGAGTGTAAGTCTGATCCATCTTTTTTCCACTATCTTTAGCATAAGGTCAACATAAACATGTCTATTTTAGTTTGATGTCGTGAGGTTCTTGTAGTCCACATGTTAACTAATCGCATCACTCTTCCTTCATTTACCTTTTTGGGGAAACTTTTATCGTTCCTACTTACGCTCTACTTCCTTCTCATACTCCCCTCTCCCCACTCCTTCATTCCTTCATTCCTCCTTCTCCATCTTCCTGCCTCATTGACACAGCTTGACTCACTTTCTTCATCACTATCATCTCCTTCTCTCATCATATTACTTTGATGATAATGACTTTGATGATGATGATGACTTAACTAGATGAGTACGATGACAACCCCAACACACGAATGAAACCCTGAGTACGACGATTTAACCCCCCCTAGAACAATGATTTAACTCCCTTAAACCTGAGCACCTGAGCACAGTGTCACCTTAATTACGAAAATAAACAACAGGTAAATCGCTCTACACTCATCAGGACACACACACACACACACACACACACACACACACACACCTCCCCGAATTGGTAACCAGTGAAAGAAATACAGTGACCTTGACCTCTTGACCTTTTGAACAGTAAAGAGTCAATACATACCTGGCGAATCAACCATGAGTGAAGTCAGGTGTGCAGGTAAATGAATGTTGTTATGAGAATTCTAGTTATTACACGGAAACTAGCTTGGGGGGACTGGCAGATGTAATTACTAAGGGGTAAAAAATTAGTTATGATTCTTCCATTTTCGTCGGTGGGGATAAAAATAAAAAATAAATAAATAAACGAAAATTAATAATTCTTTAAACTAAATTATCACAAAAAAATTCAAGTGATCATCCACAGTGAACTAGTTGCTCAATGTCTACAGATCCTTCTCCACCCTAAGCCTCAAGGACACTCACCACACTCTTAACACCTCACCAAGCTGATCCTCAAGGTCGAGATATAGCTTGACCTCACACCTCCTCCTCCCACACTACGGTGTCCACAAACAACAATGACCCTCCACTTACCTAATGTCTTCCTCCTCCAACCTAAGCTGCCTTCTCCTCCTCAAACTTATACGTCCTCCTCCAACCTGCACTTTATCTACCTCTAACCTGCAAGTCTTCCTCCACCTCCAAGCCTTGCCCACCACCGACCCCGTTACCCTCCTCCACCCCTTCAGTATTAGCATATAATAGTAGAGGTAGTGTCATAGGCCTACCTCTCCCCCTCCACCCCCTCCCCACCACTGTCCCTTTCATCTGTGGTCCGTAATTAAGTTTCCAGCGGCCGAGTAAGGGGGGAGAGAGAGAGAGAGAGAGAGAGAGAGAGAGAGAGAGAGAGAGAGAGAGAGAGACCCCAAAATAGATCCATAATTGATCCATAATTAGCCAATATCTGTCACAGGGAAAAGGTAAACAAAAGGACCTAATGCCTCGACCTGTGGATCACCTTAATGAGAGGCGGACACTGCTCAGAGTACAGGAGGAGACGAACACTGCTCAGAGTACAGGAGGAGGCGGACACTGCTCAGAGTACAGGAGGAGGCGGACACTGCTCAGAGTACAGGAGGAGGCGGACACTGCTCAGGGTACAGGAGACGAACACTGCTCAGAGTACAGGAGGAGGCGGACACTGCTCAGAGTACAGGAGACGGACACTGCTCAGAGTACAGGAGGAGATGAACACTGCTCAGAGTACAGAAGGAGGCGGACACTGCTCAGAGTACAGGAGGAGGCGGACACTGCTCAGAGTACAGAAGGAGGCGGACACTGCTCAGAGTACAGAAGGAGGCGGACACTGCTCAGAGTACAGGAGGAGGCGGACACTGCTCAGAGTACAGAAGGAGGCGGACACTGCTCAGAGTACAGAAGGAGGCGGACACTGCTCAGAGTACAGGAGGAGGCGGACACTGCTCAGAGTACAGAAGGAGGCGGACACTGCTCAGAGTACAGAAGGAGGCGGACACTGCTCAGAGTACAGAAGGAATTTTTTTTAGCTAAACCGACGTAAACAAAGGGATAAAGGCCTTGTGTGTAGACCGATAGTTAACCTAATTGGACCACCACTAAAGACGGCGGCCAGAAATCTCAAGACAAGGTTAAACCACAGGTAGAGAGTCTTTACGTCTTGAACCACACAATACCTAAAAGGAAGTCGATAACAGATGAAAGCCAACAAGGTTAACAAAAACACACAATATATATTCAAAAGCAAACAATATATACAAAAGGAAACAAAATACACTGAACCATACAAAGGGACTGTTCAGCGGCTCTTATGAAACGTTTATGAGAACGTTTATTTTAGTAAAGTTTTTTAGTGAGATCGGCTATAAGAACGTTTGTTATGCGAACGTTTCCTATGAGAACGTTTATTCTGAGCGTTTCTTACGAGACCATTTGTTGTGAGAATATTTGGCATGAGAACGTCAGTCATGGGAACGTTTTTTAAGAGAACATTTACTAGGAGAATGTTTGTCCGCCTACAGCTCTACTGGTTAGTGGGACGCGCCTCACAGCTTTGATGTTTACTGACGCTTATAGACCGAATTTACATAAACCGGATGTTCAAGAATGTGAGCCCGAGATAAACAGTTTGGTCTGTGTTATGACTTACAATTCCTCTTTCCTTAACACATATACAAGTGCTTCAACCTGTCACTGTCTTATAAAATCCACTAAGTCAATATTATACACTTGAAAACACACTCATGGGTCAATTGTTAGAATCATAATTGGATATATAGATTTCATAACTAATTTCATGATCTTAAGTAGTCATAGTCAAGGGGTTAAATCATCATAGTCAAGGGGTTAAATCATCATAGTCAAGGGGTTAAATCATCATAGTCAAAGGGGTCAAGTCATCAAACACGACAAAAACAACCACAATCAAAAACAAACACGACGAAAACAAACAAAGCGACAACAATAACAAGTGCAACTGGACAAAAACATGACGAAAACAACAAAAACACAACAAAAACATAACAAAAACATACACAACAACCACAGAAAACGAAATATAGTGACCACGAGAGGAAATAATAATATACAGTACATAAAAAGAATCGTCAAGTTTTTACCTAATACTCCAAGTACAAAGATTCAGGTCAGTGTTGAGTGGAGTGTGAGGTGGAGTGGAGAATTACTTGAGGTCAGGAGTGTATGAGGAGGTGGATAGTGTGGGTGTGGCCATGAGGAGATGGATGGTTTGGGTAGAGTCATGAGGGTGTGGATAATGTGGGTTTGGACATGAAGGGATGATGGAGATCCTTGCGACGACTTAAACATACATACATACATACATACATACATACATACATACACAGACACACACAAACCAGGTCAAGTGGTCCCCGTAAGACTTGATCAGCATGACGAAGCCTATTATCGACTCAAGACTCAAGGAATATTTTAAGTCAACTCTCTTACTGTGTATCTCCCATAACACCTCCTCCACTTCCTCCTTCTCCTCTCCTTCATTCTCCACTTCCTCCTTCTCCTCTCCTTCATTCTCCGCTTCTTCCTTCTCCTTTTGCTCCCTCCTCTTCTTCCTCCTCCCGGTGGTGGTGACAACTTGGTGCCTGTTTAGTGTTGGTCAAGATCGCTACATTGTCAACTCGTTTATTAGTATTTTATTACACAATTTAAGTCGTTTACACTCGTTAATTTACACAATTTAAGTCATTTTACACCCATTCACAAACACAAATTAAGTCATTTTTACACTAGTTTATTACACAAAATCACTCACCAAAGTCCTTTCAGCAAATCATCCATTATCGTACAACTATTTACTATTCCCAAACTAAAACACAATAAGAGGAATTTAAATCCCAAATACCAGAGGCGTGAAATTCAAATCGTAAAATTCACCCTAAAATTCGTTCGGGTTAGCGATGCATTAATAACTAAAGGGTATTCTCGGCTCACACGTCCCTCAGTGATGGTACATAGAGGAACAATCTGGATGAAAATTAATAAAAAAAAAGTCGAAATCGCCACAAAAATTAAAGTATTTGATCAATGCTCCAGCGCCACTTGTTGACACGCGAAGCTGGGTGTTCTAATGAAGGTATTCTGCTGTGATGTTTACTAGGGGTGAGGGGAGGGGGGAAAGGCACGAGAGGGGAAGGGGGGGGGTTATAGGGGTTAGTGCAGGGGATGGGAGGAGGGCAGGGGAGACAGGGAAGAGAACAGGGGAGGAGAGCAGAGGAGGAGGCAAGAAGCTGGAAGGGGAATGAGATGAAGGAATAGGAAAAAACGCAGGGAAGGGGAGAAGGGTAGGGGAGGAGGTATAGCTGAGGGAAGAAGGTTTATGGAAGGGGAGGAGGGAGCTGTAGGTGAGGGGAAGAAAGGGGAGGGGAGGGAAGGGGAGAAGGTGAGTGTAGGGTAAAAACAATGTTATGGTAATTTTATTTCCATTTTTCAGGTGATACCGAAATTAAGATTCGATTTACAATTCCAGACCGTATAATTTGTCCTCTGTTAAGTTTTATAATTAAATTTTGAAGCTTATTTCCTATTTTATCAATTTTATTTATCAATTTGTTCGCTGATGTCGTGTGTGTGCGTGTGTGTGTGTGTGTGTGTGTGGTAGGTGGGATTTTAACAATACTACATAATGCCTCACGAACATTATTAGTTAATCAATTGAATATATAAACGTGAGTACTTGCCTCTCCTGGGTTCTTTTGGCCAAATTTCAGGAAGTGGCAATAATCTCTCTCTCTCTCTCTCTCTCTCTCTCTCTCTCTCTCTCTCTCTCTCTCTCTCTCTCACATACACATCTCGGGCCAGAGGCAGCTCACCCCTCACTATGGGATAATCAAGCCCGTATATTAAGGCCACCCGAAAAATGTTTACGCTAACTCGACCCACCGACCGGAAAGTTGGAGCTGCAAATATGTTTTTCTCCCACATTTTCACGGTAAATAATTCTGCCAATGGTAAAACATTTGAGTAGTGGTAATTTGGATTATATTCCCCCTTCCCCCCTCTCACTCTCTCTCTTGTTTGTTCGTTTCCTTGACCAGCCTTTCTCTCTCATTTTTCGTCATTTTCGTCAAATCAATCGTTAGAGGTTTAGACATTATAGTGAAAGCTCGCCTCTGTTTTTCGTTCGATATCAGTAACACTAATAATTATGTTCCCCACACACACACACACACACACACACACACACACACACACCCTACCTCCCTACTAAGACAAAAGCTTCTCACCAAGTAATGATACACAAATATTTTGGCAAGAGTTTTACGGGGGGACCTTTTGTTGATGTAGGCGGGCACAATATTTACCTTAGCGCGGCCTGACAGTGTGGTGGTGGCACTGGACAGGTACTCCCACAAGATGATGGATGTATTATATTAGAAATTATATATTATGGAACATTTTGGTGGAAGTATTGAGAGCGTAATAAGAATAATAATTATACCAGGCCACCAACAATTAAAATATTATGATACAGAACTCCGGATAAAATTGTTTTTTTGTTGTAGTTAACCATAAATAAGTTTAATAATGTTTATAATATTACCAGCTATAGCACAGTAAAGAGGAAAATGGAGACTCGTGGTATGATACACTAGACCAGGAACAAAGAAAAGTCATTAAGAGCAGCCCAACACTTCTCTCTTCCTGGAGACCGTGAAAGTCTGTAAGAAATGTAGCAAGAATTCTTTGTCTGCCATGAATCGCCTGTCAGATTTCCCTCCCTATGTCTTTGTGTTAATCTTTACGAATTTGGTGCACTTGATACTTTAAAATCCACACACCGACATAGAAACAGACATATAAATGAGCGCATACACACACACACACACACACACACACACACACACACACACACACACACACAAACTGTATAAATAAACATGTAAACTAGGAAAATGTTTGAAAAAAAATCAACATAAAAAACAAAACATTTTAACACTGCCAACAGCAACTGACAGCGAATGAAGCTTCACTCTCAATATGTGGTATTTAGACAGCCACAACAAGACGTCACCCTCCTCAACCCACCTCAGGCTACCATCCTCCCTCGTGGACCTGGACAGAGCCTTGTGGGTCTGACAGTAAAGGGAAACCTCCAACTTTCCACACGTTGTACCTGAACTGAACACAAACTTGACTTCGATTCCCTCACCACTACACCTTAACCCTCCAATCCCTCGGCTGACACCTTCACCTCCCCTCTTGGTAGACTCGTCGACCTGGGCAGAAACTTGTGAAACTGGTAGAGCAGGAAACCTCAAAACTTTCCACATGTGGTACCTGAGCAGGAGCACAACAGGGGGACGACTACCTCACCCCGCCATCTCCCCTTCCAGCTCCTCCCTCGCAGGTCTACAGAAGGGGGAGAGACCCTCACTAACAATAGACGCCTCATCTTCATAACCATAGACGTCTGGACCCCCTGATTATTCCCCTTGTTATGATGCTCACGTCCGTCACACAACCATCTACGACCCTCTTGATGTAACGTAGGATTCGAGTCTCCCCGAAACCAATAAATTCCAGAGAGTAAAACATCGCCTGTCGTCACCAGTCTTCCCGTATACATTCTCCTCACCGTGATAAATAAGACGACCGTCCCAACACAATATTATTAAAATTTAGTGTATATGAGCACAGGAAAAGAAAATGAGGCGATAGCGTAAATTGTGACGTTAAGTGATATCATTTTTCCCCTAAGTGAATACATAATGAGAGAGAATGAAAAACATAGTGGAGAGTGTAATGTTAAATAGCCTCAATATATTTTTTTCGTAAATGATCACAGAATGAGAGACTGAAACACTGGTGTAAAATATAAGGTTAAATGACATCACAACTGATGGTAAATGAGAGGAAGGCAGAGCAGGATGGTGTAAATTATAGAGGCGGTGATCCCCCGGGTCCCGTGATGCTGGGACAGGCGGATGCTCACACAGGAACACGACCCGTAATGACCACGATTCTAATTCCAATGTTGCCGGAGATTATCCCCAGCTTGTCGCTCTTCCCCCCATTATCATAGACATGCCTTGTTCTCCTCTTCCCGTCTTTATCATAGTGCGTTCTTCTCCTCCTCCCGCACATCCGGATTTTCAAATATTACGTTAATATTGTTTTTGCATTCGTGAATTCTAAAACACAAGACTAAACAAGAGAAAAGAATTAGTGTTGGTAGTAATGTTTGGGTAAAAGTATGTCCGAGTCTTATCAGGCTCGTATATTTACAGATGCAGTATATACATTAAATTAAATTAGGCTTAGTTGAGTAATACACAAAACTATACTAAAAATAACAGGAAACAATATGTTGAGTATCTCAAAGAATTATGCCCACACTCTATGAGACATAATGAGACCATGGGTGATACATATTGGGACATTCATTTACTTAATTATATAGTTTAACTTAAATAATGCAATGTGTATTTATATCGGTGTAATTAATATGATTTTCGGTTACCAAATGTAGTTGGATCGGTATGCCACAGAGCCATGCATACCAACCCTCCCGGGCCACAAAGCCACGCATACCAACCCTACCGAGACACAGAGCCACGCATACCAACCCTACCGAGACACAGAGCCACGCATACCAACCCTACCGAGACACAGAGCCATGCATACCAACCCTCCCGGGCCACAGAGCCACGCATACCAACCCTACCGAGACACAGAGCCACGCATACCAACCCTACCGGGACACAGAGCCACGCATACCAACCCTACCGAGACACAGAGCCACGCATACCAACCCTACCGAGACACAGAGCCACGCATACCAACCCTCCCAGGACACAGAGCCACGCATACCAACCCTACCGAGACACAGAGCCACGCATACCAACCCTACCGAGACACAGAGCCACGCATACCAACCCTTCCGGGCCACAGAGCCACGCATACCAACCCTACCGGGACACAGAGCCACACATACCAACCCTTCCGGGACACAGAGCCACGCATACCAACCCTACCGAGACACAGAGCCACGCATACCAACCCTACCGGGACACAGAGCCACGCATACCAACCCTACCGGGACACAGAGCCACGCATACCAACCCCACCGGGACATCACGAATTGCATGTAGCGTTTTGGAAGTCATCGGACCCCTCCTGGTAGATACTTTTTTGACATACAGTTACACATCCATATAACCTATTAACCATCACCACTATCATCACTAAGGACCGAACCCGAGCCTCATGGAGTAAGATACACGATCGCTACCACTCAGCCATTCAATGCTAAACACATCTCCATGACCTGACAATTGAACAAGTCAAGGAGTGTGATATCAAGAGGTCAAATCACGCACTCTATCCTGAACAAGCCAAGAAGAGGTCATATCACGCACTCTATCCAGAACAGGTCAAGAAGAGGTCATATCACGTTACCTGTAATATATAAGAGTTCACCTGCTGACTCATTACGCCATCCAGGTACATATCAGTTATGTGCTTCTCTCCACACACCTAAACAAAAATGCTGTCTCCTTCTCCTGATAACAACAACAACAACATGAGATAACGACTTGTAATTACCTGTGTTGAAGTTTTATTTTTTATCTTATACGAAAAAAAAAATAAAACGAACGAACAAATGGGTGTGATAATTTTTCCCCCTCTAATTTTTCTCAGTAAGAGCAATTAAATTTGGCAAAAAGTAAACATCAAGGATTTTTAGGGGTGGGGGTGGGGGTTGGGGTGGGGTGGGGTGGGGTGGGGTTGGGTTGGGTGGCATATTAAATTTTCTCCTCCGTCGCCACAATTGCCACAAAACTCTACGGGCTCAAACCATCACATTTCACATATTAGGATTTATATTGACCAGTTACCAATCTAGCAGACGCACATCTATCTATCTATCTATCTATCTATACCTCACTATGCATCTACACACCCCCCTCCCCTCCAAAGCCTCATAACACAAAACTTAACCAGGTAAAGACTCCACTTGCCCTTAACTCACAGCCAGGAGAAGAAACTTTACCATAATATCCACACCTGTTGTGCTGGTTACCTTAATTTACCGTCACACCTTGAGAACACAGCAGGGGAAGGGGGGCTGTATATCAGACAAAGTTGCGCACAGTGTTTTAGGTCTTGCATTAACTCCTGGGAGAGATATTCAATCATGGTTAAGTTTGGAGAGTGAGAAAGAACAGGTTTCTCATTAATACACACACACAGTATCGTCATTAGTTATATCCTGAGAGAGAGGAGAGGTGAGGAGAGGAGAGGAGAGGAGAGGAGAGGCGAGGAGAGGAGAGGAGAGGCGAGGCGAGGCGAGGAGAGAAGAGGAGAGGAGAGGAGAGGAGAGGCGAGGAGAGAAGGAGAGGAGAGGCGAGGAGAGGAGAGGAGAGGCGAGGCGAGGCGAGGCGAGGCGAGGAGAGGAGAGGAGAGGCGAGGAGAGGAGAGAAGAGAGCGAGAGAGGAGGCGAGGCGAGAGAAGAGGGGAGGAGAGGAGAGGAGAGGCGAGGAGAGGCGAGGAGAGGAGAGGCGAGGCGAGGAGAGGCGAGGCGAGGCGAGGCGAGGCGAGGCGAGGAGAGGAGAGAAGAGGAGAGGCGAGGAGAGGAGAGAAAGTATAAACTAGTAAGGTTAAAAGCACCAGTGTTTGAGAGAGACAGTCACTCACCTTCTTGGTCTTGGGGCCGGGCGTGTGAGCCGTCCACAAGATTCTGCTTCCCACAACACTCCGCTCTCGATACATTCTTGTCCTCCAATAGTGAAGCTTCGCGTCCCATTACGTCACGGATCTTCGGCCAATAACAGCCCCGATTTTCTTAACACCCGAATAATAATAACAATAACAATAATAAATACACGACCAATAGGGAATCAAGGCGTCATCACAAGTCCCATGTAAGATTTTATGAGGTTAAGTAAGAACTGAGGTCGTCACATCAGTCATCCATCTAATGTTTTCCTCGACACCATCCTCTTTGACGGACCACTCAGCGCTCACAGACACACGGGGTGAACAAGAGTATAGTGTGCGTCATGGTGTGTGCGGTGTTCCCTGTCAGAGCCATCACGTGAGGGCAGCTCGGTGGGGCATCACAACATTGGCCCTACACATGGCTCTCTACCTTCTCCACACCACCACCACCTTCACCATCATCACGAATACAGCTCATCATCACTTTTCACCATAACAACACACTGATTACACTTTCTTTCCTTCACCACACTATTTCAAACTCAGATCTAACATGCACAAATAGTTCACAAACATGACATGAATTTTTCCACTTTTATTTTCCTTCCTGCGAGAAAAAATGTAAATTATTAAAAAAAATTCTAGTCTTTATCTTTCGTGTTTTCTTACCCTCAACGTATCCACTATTCACTTAAAACACTCGATTAAAAGTGTCACTACAATATCAAGCAGTGTTCTAAGTTCCTGTAATCTCACCCGACAGACCTAAAGCAGTGGGGGGAGAGGTTAAAATCACTACACTATGTTAGCTCTCAAGTCAACATATTTGCACAGGTCCGCCCCCCCCCCCCCCAAAAAAAAAAAAAAAATAAATCCCAAAACGAATAAATACACAGCTGTTATAAGAGAGGTATTGTGTTTAGCTACTAGTACAGCGGGACACACACACACACACACACACACACACACACACACACACTCTCTCTCTTATCAGCAACGAGCGAAAGAAACGGGATGAACGAAGAGAAATACAACAATCTTTAATAAACGAAATTTTAAGATAATATATGACAAATAAACAATAAATAAAGAAACACCGATTGCAAAAAAAATTATAAAAACGAGTGAAACATTAAGACAGAACGAGGGAGAATGGAGGAATCTCTGATAAACGAGAGACGAGCCAACACACTGAGACTCCCAACCTGAGCCTAAAATGAGAGGAAAACTGACCAGGTTGTACCGGAAGCTGTACACATTTACATGTTGGTGCCTCATCTGCATGTTGGCTGATGCTCGCTCGCCTCACTGTTATCTCCTCCTCTCCTCTGTTAAAATCTACAAATGGCTCATTGGTTTTTATACTCCAACTGTTTCAAGCTTTTGCCCTTAAATTTTCGAACGTTTCTCATAAATGTTTCAAACTTTTCAAATTAAATGCTTTTAATTTTTTCTCTTAAATGTTTCAAACTTTCCTTTAAATATTTGTATCGTTTTCCCCTTAAATATTTCAAACTTTTCTACTTAAATGCTTCTAACTTTTTCCCTTAAATGATTCGTACTTTTTCCATTAAACGTTTGAAAACTTCCCTGAGATGTTTCAAACTTTTCCTTTAAATCCTTCTAACTTTTCCTCTTAAATGTTTCACCTTCTATTTCCTATAAATGTTTCAACCATTTCTTCTGATATAAGTTTCAACCTAATATAACAAATGGTTCAACTTTTTTCTGAAAAGAATTATTCATATTTCTATCAACCAATATGTCAACTCTTTAGGTAACAAATGTCTAAACTTCTCTTCATTCTTTCCTACAAATGTTTTATCTTATTAAGCTTTGGGGGATTTTTTTTTTTTCACCAGAAATTTGTTTTTATTATTTTTCTAACCAAATGTTTTCAAGTTTTATCCAACAAGTGCTTCAAGCGTTTCACCAGTAGGCGTTTTAACACTTCTCCCGACAAATGTTGCCAACACAAAGTTTGTTTCCCTTGTAAACATCGGCAGAGTTTGTGCTATTGCAGTATATATTGGCACAAGTTGTATTTATTCAGCAAATAGTGGTCCAGTGTATGTTTCTCTAGTAAATGCTATAATGCCTATCTACCATAATGATCGGCGCAGCAACACAACACCACCACCACCTTCAGGAGTATCGGGAAGTCATAAAGTGAGCTTATCATCACTACCTACGGCGGGTTAGTTATCACGGCAGCGTTATCGCAGGTCTCCAGGAGGAACTTCACATAAATCTTCACTTCCGACCCCTGGAACTCTCTATTTCAACTTATTACTAAAGTTAAGCTCACAAAAAGCATCGCCGTTTATCTTCCAACACACACACACACACACACACACACGCACTACACACATACACACACCAATCAGCTGACATAAACTTACATTCTTCCAACACTAATATATAAGAGATACATAACCTATACTAGACATCCAACACATTCAACAACTATACCTAAAATATCCAACGTGGCTCCTCCAATATCTCTGAACTAACGAAGCTTATACGCTCTACCCTCCAGCACCCTAACCAACTAAACTTTCAGAATTCCAGCCATCAGGACCTACTCTCATACCAGTCATCAAACCCTACGTTCCAGATCCTACCTCGTGTATTCCAGTCAATGAACCGCCACCTCCCAGTATTCCAGGCAATAAATTTTATCCTGCAAGACCCTACCTTCCAGTATTCCAGGTACTACAAGACCCTACCTTCCAGTATTCCAGGCACTAATCCCTTTTCCATCAATATTCTAGTCATCAGACCTCGCTCTATCGTGTTCCAACCACCACTAGCTCTTCCCCCTTTACTTTACTGTACCAACCAATCATTCATAACTTCCCTTCTAAACATTCCAAATACTCTCTCTCTCTCTCTCTCTCTCTCTCTCTCTCTCTCTCTCTCTCTCACCCAAAATTTCAACCATCTGACCCAACTTGCTCTATCTACTGTACTAGCCGAGTCCGTCCATCCGTTAGCCCAGCTCCACATTACCCTCACCCTCGACACACCCCCCTCACCCTCCACATTACCCTCATCCTCCACACCCCCCTCACTCTCCATATTCCTCTCACCTATCATACCCCTTTACTCTCCACACACCCTACACCCCCCCTCCCCCTCGACACACTCCCTCACCCTCCACACTCCCCCCAGTCTCCACACCCCCTCACCCTTCACACCCCCACTCACCCTACACCCCCCTCCCCCTTCCCCTCCACACCCCCACTCACCCTCCACCCCCTCACCCTCGACACACCCCCTCACCCTCCACACTCCCCCCACTCACCCTACACCCCCTCACCCTACACCCCCTCACTCTCCCCTCCAGTATTCCAACCATCATGTCCAGTCGTCCCTCTGATGTAAACAGCGTTATGGGGGCGAGACGTCAGTCAAACGGGAGGGTCCCAAGTTGATTAATGTGCCCACTTCAATTCAATCAACTTGTATACCGGATAGAGCACTCCAAAGGTCAGGGAACACCCACTGCCCCCTCCCCCCTCACCCCATCTCCCTCCCCCTCCCTCACCCCCATAGTGTATCTTCACCCTACAAGAGAGTTGACACAGGAGGTGGGGGGAGTGATGCGTCCTTCCCCAAGATTGAGAAGGTATAAATACATACATACATACATACATACATACACATACATACATACATACATACATACATACATACACACACACGCACATACATACATACATACATACATACATACATACATTTATACATAAGCTCTCAATTAGCTTAGCCATGTCAATATAGTTGTTATTATTCACTCAGTATTTGTATTTTCTCGCTAAATAAACTGTTTCAATATTAACATACACACAGTATATATAAACCAAGGAGAGGTAGGTGGGAAAAATGAAAACAAACACATACAGGGAGGGAAAAACACACATACATGGAGGGAAAACACACATACAGGCAGGAAAAATATACAAGTATAGAGGAAAAAACACACAAACAAGGAGACAAACACAGTAAAAACACACACACAGGGAGGAAATACCATAAAAGGAAAAAAAACACAAAGGGAGGGAAAAAGGGAAAAAAGTGGCACAGCAAGACAAGGGTGAACTCCCATACGGGCCACCATAATTACTCTCTCATTCTGGCACCATCAATATTAGGGGCGAGGGGGGGGGGGCAGAGAGAGAGAAAGAGAGTGTGTCAGGAGGAGAGAGAGAGTGCCAGGGGACAGAGAGAGAGTGCCAGGGGACAGAGAGAGAGTGTCGAGAGAGAGAGAGAGAAGGAGAGAGAGAGAGAGTGCCAGGGGGGAAAGAGAGAGTCCAAGAGCAGCGAGTTGGCCTCTCTCTCTCTCTCTCTCTCTTATATTTTACACAATACCCCAAGTTAAATATTGATACCCATGCACTGTGTGTGTTGCCTATAGTTAAATTAACTTTCCAGGGCCTGTACCTCTGTTCTGTCTCGTCCTGTTGTTTGTTACATTAAAGTTACCATTATCCAGCGCCACTGCACTCACACTACTGCTGCCACTCTTATTACTACTGCTACTACTATTGATACTACTACTAATACTATTGCTACTACACACACACACACACACACACACACAGGACCGACCATCATCTGAAAAAAAATTAACATTGTTTTCATTTGTTTTTTAAGCTATATAATGTCGCATAGATTGTCGTTTATCCATTCACTTAAAAAATCTCCCTTTCTTTAACCCCGATCCATCTCAGTGTGGCGAGGGGTGGAGGATAGAGGGGAGGTAGGGGGAGGGAGGGGGAGGTAGGGGAAGGGAGGGGAAGGTAGGAGGGGTTGGGGGGGTCGGCGGCAACCTGGCGCCCGCATACCACCACTCTTACAAAATTCGGGTCACAATAAATACCATTTTCTCCGTCCGTCCACCGCTGCTGGTGTTGGTGTTATTGTTGGTGCTGGTGTTGGTGATGGTGTTGGTGTTATTGTTGGTGCTGGTGATGGTGTTACTGTTGGTGCTGGTGTTGGTGATGGTGTTGGTGATATTGTTGGTGTTATTGTTGGTGTTGGTGCTACTGTTGGTGTTATTGTTGGGGCTCCTGGTTGGTGACTTACTAACTGGAACGAAACCAACTCTTAAAACTACTCACGACACGCACTCACGCACGCACGCACGCACACATACACTCTCTCTCTCTCTCTCTCTCTCACACTCTCTCTCTCTCTCACACACACACACACAGTATAGTCACTCCTTTGTCCTCTCCCTAACTGTCTCTTATGTTTCTCTCCTTCCTCCCCGTTTCGTCTTCTTTAACCACCTTTTCTCCGTTTCTCTCTATCTCCTGTCTCATCTTTTCCTTATTCTCTCTCTCTCTCTCTCTCTCTCTCCGTATCGTCTCTCACCCTTTTTATATTGTTTTTTCTCTTCACTGTATCACTTATTTCTCTTCTCTACCTCTCTCATTGTTTATTCTCTCTTATTATCTCCTAAGGGGTTATCTCTACTCTCCTATCTCTCTTCTTCTCTATCTCACATCACCCAGTCTTCTCTCTTTTAATTTACTCTTTCCCTCTGTCCACTTCCATCATCCTCCTCCTCTCTCTTGTCTCATTATCTCCCTGTTTCTTCCTCTATTCTCTCTCTCCCATCCTCATCTCCCCTGTACATTACGATTTCTCTCTCTCATCTTCTCCAGTTGGCTAATCTCTCCTTCTCCTCCCACTCCCTCCACTTCCATCGTCGTTAGTTCCTCCCCTCTCCCATTTTCTCTCCCTCTCTATTTTGTCCGATCTTTCCCTTTCTCCATACTGTCTTCCTTCCCATCATCCTCTACACTTTCCCTGTCCCTCCTTCTCCTGCCTCCCCTCACCTCCCCTTCCCTCCTTTCGTCCCCCCATCATGCCTTCCCTCTCCCCCCTCTCCCTCCCCTCTCACCAGCCGCCCCTCTCACGTGCGCTACTCTCCCTGGAGTCATTTCCTGTGTCCTGAATTTACTTTTTCTTGGTGTAACTTTTTTCCCCGTGTTTACTTGTGTCCAGTCGAGTAGCAAGTGGCCTGTCACCGCCCATCACCCTCACGTCCACACACACACACAGACACGGACTCACCACACCTACACAGACACACACGGACTCACCACACCTACACAGACACACACGGACTCACCACACCTACACAGACACACACACACACACACACAACACAACCTACACACTCTTTGTCTCTCTTCACCTACAACTATCACCTCTCCTTACATGTTTTTATTCTCTTCTCTCTCTTTCTCTTTTATGTCTTATATACGTTCAGTTTCCTCCTTCAATACAGTGCTATACTCCTGCCTCTCCTCCCTGGCCAATGAAGTGTTGATCAAGTCAATTATGTAGGTCTCCCCAGCTGGTCCATATACACCTCTCTGCCTTGGCTATTTTCCTCGCCCCAAACCTTATGCATTTTCCTTCTTTGCAAAACCTATGTATAATTTCCTTCCTAACCTTATGTATAATTTCTTTCTTCTCTCGTGTATATTTCCTTCCATCATGTATGTTTTCCTTCTCCCTGTCCTAGCCATTAAACTCCCCTCCCTTAGTCATCAATGATCTTCCTCCCTTGGTCACCATCGATAGCCTCCCTTAGTTACCAGTGGTCACCCTCCATTAGTTATCAGTGGTCACCCTCCCTTAGTTACTTTTAAACCACTACCTTTGTCATCCCTGAACCCATCCCTCAGGCACCCTATAACCCCTCCCTTAGTCACCCTGAACCTCTCCCTTACAGGTGTAGGGTGAGAGGCCTGGAAGGTAGCTGAGGAGGAGGCAGGTGCTCTCAGGTGTCCGTTGAGGCCCCCACAGGACACCACTATGACGGATCCTGTTCTGCCCTACCCTACACCCTACACCCTCCCTCTCTCACTTCCTCCCTTAACTCTCCCTCCCTCTTGTCTCTTTCTCACTCCCTCACTTGTTCATCTCCCTTCACTTCAATATCCTCCCTCACTCAATCTATTTTCTCCCTTTATTTATGTCTCCTCCCTCTCTTTCTATGTCTTCTCTCCTTTATTCTGGTCTCCCTACGTTTCTATGTTTATCTCTTTTCTCCAGTGTGTGTGTGTGTGTGTTCCTCTCTCTCTCTCTCTCTCTCTCCTCACAATTACAATACCAACCAAAGCAGGTAGTAAAGCACGAGAGAGAGAGAGAGAGAGAGAGAGAGAGAGAGAGAGAGAGAGAGAGAGAGAGAGAGAGAGATTGAACAAAATTCGCCAGTCCTCTCCTAACCTCCCTCCCTCCCTCCCTCCTCCCTCCCTCTCCCTCCTTCACCGTCACAGTTCCTTTCAGCAGCTTCGACTAGACGTGCCCATTAAACTAACTTCCTCTCATCACATGAAAACTTTCCTCCTTGAGAGAATGGAGAGAAAAAAAAAAACACCCAATTTCCTTATATTCTAATTTCTCAACCTCAGCCATCTCTTCTGTTATTGTCTTTATATATATTTTTCCCCGCGTTTTTTTTTTCGATTTGTTTATAATTTTTCAGTCAACTTCAGCAAATTTTCTCCATGGAAATAAATGTTAATATATTTTTATAGTTTCTTCTAATATATTATAATATTTGTTGATATAACTATTCTTTTGGGCGAGTAAATTCTTAATATTTTCTTATTTTTTCCCTCTAATGCACAGATTACTTTCTTATACATATATTCTTTTCTACACGTGAGTAAATTCTTAGTTTTCTCAATTTGTTTCCCGAGTGAAAATGTTTTTCGTCTATTTTCCTCTGTGCTAATTACTTCGCAGTCTAATTACCTATCAAACACACTCATCATTATCACCTTATATATCATTCACTCATCTTATTCTTGTTATTCAATTGGGTAAATTCATCAGTTATTTCCTCAGTCTAACTAATTATGAAACATGAGCATCACTTTCTGTACCTGTAATTTCTCTAAATAATTAAATAACAATATAGTCATTTTCACTCATATTTTACACAAGTTAATTATTCTTACTCACTTTCATTCATATTCTCATTATCAAGTTAGACTTCACTTTTGTTCCTTTATTTAAAACCTTAAATATTTCCTCTCTTACAGTGTCTTTCTTTTATCTAATTAAGTTCAGTAAAATAAAATATATTTCTATTTCATATTTTCATCAGTTTTTCTTCTAGTGAATAATTCTTTCATTGTTCAGTATTAAATATTTTGGCTCTTCATTATCCAACACTTTTACTATTTCTCAACGTTATCATCTTTTATTCTATTGTCAGTATTTAATTTTCTGTCGTATTTTATTTTGTCATTTTATTTGTCTGTAATTATTATATTTTTCTGTCGTTTTATTTTCTTTAAGTTTTATCATTATTTTAATTCCCTGTCAATATTTTATTTTTATTATTAATTTATTTTCCGTCATTTTATTTTTGTCATATTTCATTTGTCTTTATATTCACTACATTTTATTAGCTTCTTTGAATTTAATACAACTTGTGGCTGTTTCATTGCACCATATCAATATATCTTTCCCATAAGCTTGTATCCCCTTTCTTGAACTCAGCGTCTTAAGTCAATAATAACAATAATAATAATAAAAATAAGTGTTCGGCGTCTTTCTTATATTAAACTACAATCCACAACATTACCTTTGACAGACAGACAGACAGAAACAGACAGATAGACAGACAGGAAAATACACGCCATAACATACCGTGTTCTGCGGGCATACACAAATGACTACAGTATATTTATCTACAAAAGAATTCGTCAAATTAAAATCCTTTCCAGCGAATTTTCCTGAAGGATCTGAAAGGAATGTGACCAACTGCTAGAGTACACGGGAAGGTGGGACGAGGAGGAGGAAGAAGAGGAGAAAAAGACGAAAACGAGGAGAAAACGAGAAAGAGGAGATGGAGGAGAATGGAGAAAAGGGAGGAGGAGGAAGAAGAAAGAGGATATGAGGGGAAGAGGAGAGAAAGGGGAGGAAGAAGTGGACAAAAAGGAGGAGGAAGAAGAGAAAAGGGAAGAGGAAGAGGAGGAGGAGGCGGTGTTGGCCGGCAGGAGGGAGCGCCTGCATGAATGGTGATGACATTATCTTGACAAGTGAAACATGTGGGGGTCATGCACTCCTGCCAGCACCATGAGGGAGGTCACCCGGTCATTGATTTCTATTCCACCCGCTGGCATAAGCAACAGAAAGGGTCGTGACGAATAAAATAATATTTGCTGGTGTATACATGAACGAGGAAACACGTGTTGAGTGGAAGGAAAGTATAGGCCCCCCTCTTCTCTTCCTTTCCTTCTTTTTCTCCCTCTTCCTCCTCCTTCCCTTTTTTTCCTCCCCTGACCCCTACCTTCTTAATTAACCATCATCTCCATAATGCCAAAAGTAAATGTCAAATTACCCCTAGCAAGAAGTATGGTCACTGTCAAAATCAATTCACGTGAAATGTGACAAAAGATGAGTTACGGCTTTTTATTGTAATCATAAATAATATATAAGTCTGCATCTTCAGTAACCAAACCAACCAGTTCCGGGCAACGAGGATAGTGTTTGTTTTTTTTTATTAAATTTTGGTTAACCTGTTACACCAAAGGTCATAATAGTGAAGATCAGGTCAAGGGAGAGGAGGAGGGGGTGTCACACTAGAAACCACTAAACGTTGTATTATGTCAAAACGTTTTTCCTCGACCATGTTTACATCAAATTATGTTGGGTCAACTTTTTATTATCGCCTCTTAAGTCACTTGGGGAGGCAGAAGCGCACAGCCCCGACACAACTGGTGGATACACTAACGACAACAACACAAAGATTGCAAGCCTGGCTACAACTCATAACACACAAACTGATTGCAACAACACTGGTTCTTGCAACACCTGACTTAATAGAACTACAGATGCCTTTACAACACTGGACGCAACACTACCCCACAGGCATTGCTTCTCGCATAACAAAACACAATAACTATGGCAAACAAAACTGGACACAACAAAAGTTCAACTATTATTAGTCACAAACACCACTGGCTTTAAACCTCTCTCTCTCTCTCTCTCTCTCTCTCTCTCTCTCTCTCTCTCTCTCTCTCTCTCTCTCAGTTCAACACAACACTAATTAAAACATTATCAATTACAGTATCTGCTTACTTCGACACAAAACACTTGTAAAAACATTTCTTTATTAGTCAGACACAACACAGAAATAAACACCAAACTTGTCTTCTCAATCTATCAGGGGTCAAAACACTAGTCATTATACTGGTCTCAACACAATAACAATCATCAAAACATAAGACTGGTCACAACCCAACTCATAACACACAACAGGCCATAACACTGGCTTTAAACACAAAATTAATCACAACACAACTGGCCACCTCACAATAATAAATCACAACACAAGCCAGTAATAATAACCAGATCAACAACAGCTACCCGTGTTTGGTCACCATTTTATTACACAAATGGTCATCGTTCTATCGCTCTTTTAGCCTTCCTCCCTCTCCTCCCTCTCCCACACAACGTCCACATTTTTCACGTGATACACAGTCTCTCGTTATGTTATTTCCAGAGCGTTTATATACATTTCCACCGCATTCATGTATATTTTCAGTTCACTTATATACATTTCCAGCGCGTTAATGCATTACCTAATTTACCATCCCATTCATATACATTTCTATTAGCCATTTATACACATTTCATCGCGTTCACATTACATTTTGTCTGTCTCTATATACATTCCAACGCTAATAATAATATTAACAGTAAAAATAATAACAATAACTCATAACAAAATAAGATTAACAAAATAATAACAAAGACGGTAACCAAACACAGTGACACAACGAAAAAATAAAGAAAAGTTATAAATATAATCATGTATCACAGTAACACGCCATCTGACCCTAACTAAATAAATATTACACTATTTCTCTTAGTCATTATTTTCGAAGTCACCTGAAAAGACGTAATTATTTATGAAAGTAACACCTAGAATAGAAACGCCTCTCAAGTTGAACCAGAATCTCCAACTACAGTTCAGTGACCACGAAAAAATATCCTTCACACGCTACAAACATCTATCAGCCAGGTAAGGGGATGATTTAAACACAGGTAAATAAAACACCTCCCCACATCTCACTACCTCGATATAACACAATAGTCGAGCCATGACAACATAACTTTGAGGCAACGTTTTTACCCCCCCCCCCCCCCCTACACACACACACACACACTTGCCAGTCTTTGTAAATTATTTAGCAAAGTACATATGGTATGCAGAGTGGACAGAGGGCACGTCATTTACATTTATATTACAGTTGGGGTCGTTGTTTGAATGTTGCATTTACATACGTCATATTAAAACTGTGTTGCACATTTACTGTATCTCATAAAGACAACTAAACACATGACTTGTTTCCCCTTCAATGTATCAAATTCTCTTGACAGTAAAAATTGGGCAAACTTTTTTAATCACCATTTTATACCTGGACACCACAATGTATCTTTCAACTGATGTACTGTAAACCATTTTCAAAAAAACCTTAATGAAATATCAGTCAAACTTCCGACATACACAAAAAACTATTTAAACGGTGGAAGGGCGCACGTCACTGGTGGAGCTCCCGGGCACACGGACCAATAGCTGTGCTTCCCGCCACTCTGGCCACCACGCGAACACTGGCTTACCTCACGTGACCTCGCTCACCACCGCGTGCTACACCCGACCCACTCGTGCGCGCGCAAACTGGGTCGCTGGTTTGTTTTGGTTCTACTTCCTCCAAGGTTGTGTCAACACGGATACGCTGACTGGCTTGCATGGTATAATTCATCACCACTCGCCGCACTAGCTCGACGAGGAAGAGAGCTTTAGGCTTCAAAAATAACCCCCACTATTGTACCACAGTAAATAAGACATTCTGAAAACTTCCTACTTTTACTTTTTTCAACAGGATTATACTGCCGTGCATACAATGGGATCAACAAAAATATATAGTTGTTGTTATTGTTAAGAACGTGAGGGACGGTGTTGACTGGTACATCCTGCAGCACATAACATAACGGACCCTTCCACCCCGCTAACCAACCCTCGCTTCGGAAGACAAATGGTCCACCCCCGCCTTCAGGAGCTTCTGCAGCATACAACAAAAAGACAATACTTGGCAGGGTAAAAGTTCAGAGGAAATTAGCCTCCCCCCCCCCCCCCCCACTCTCTCTTGTGCATGTTGAACCCGGCTGTCAGCGCCTGGAGGATAATAAAGGCGGTCTTCATTACTCTTGCTGTCCTCCGAGTTACTTAATACATCTCTCGTACCCCACCAAGAAGCCTATCGCCGCGTCACCACCTTCAAGTTCCTCTACATAATACTTGTTACCGGAGAACGTCCTAATATATGACTCTTACAACCATCTGTTACCGTGGCCGACCATCTATTGACCTCGAGGACATTCTTACACGAGTCAACCTCACCCACGAGTTGCCATGACAGTCAACTCTTACTAGTGGAAGATATAGTGAGGACTTGCCTTCTGACGTCTACCAGAACCACACTAGCGCCACACCACACCAGCGTCACACTAACATCATACCAGCTCA
Organism: Homarus gammarus; assembly: GCA_958450375.1. Taxonomy (NCBI): domain Eukaryota; kingdom Metazoa; phylum Arthropoda; class Malacostraca; order Decapoda; family Nephropidae; genus Homarus; species Homarus gammarus. Next base: position 1,766,081 of record CAUDMG010002821.1, on the reverse strand, counting down.
CACCACACCAATATCACACCACCAACACTACACCAACGTCACACCGCCAATACTACACCAGCACCACACCACCAACACTACACCAACGTCACACCACCAATACTACACCAGCACCACACCACCAACACTACACCAACGTCACACCACCAACACTACACCAGCACCACACCACCAACACTACACCAACGTCACACCACCAATACTACACCAGCACCACACCACCAACACTACACCAACGTCACACCACCAATACTACACCAGCACCACACCACCAACAGTACACCAACGTCACACCACCAAAACTACACCAGCACCACACCACCAACACTACACCAACGTCACACCACCAAAACTACACCAGCACCACACCACCAACACTACACCAACGTCACACCACCAACACTACACCAACGTCACACCACCAACAGTACACCAACGTCACACTACCTTCACATCACCTCGTCTACAGACAACCAGGACCCATTAAAGAATATATATTATATTATCTCTTCGGGAGTTTTTAAGCGTAAAATTTTAATTGGGTAAAAATGACATCTAACTTAAGCCGTTTTTCTACTAAATTAGGGTGACACCAAGTCCGGGCAAGAAGGGTGTGTAAGAACAGTTGCTACGCGAGGGTGTGAACCATTTACTCAAAGGTAGGTGTTCATAGAGCTGACTAACGCACCTTCACAGGGGAGAGTGACATAGATAAATAGGTAGGCAGACATACAAACAGACACATAAATAAATAGAAAGACAGACAGTGAGTGAGAATAAATCCTAATAATACTCCCCCTTAACCAGCATATAACCCACACACACATTAACCAATCCCACTCCCCTCATTAAACTCATCACAAGTCATCACCAACACACACATTAACCAATCCCACTCCCCTCATTAAACTCATCACAAGTCATCACCAACACACACATTAACCCTCCCTTTAAAACACTTATGATTTTTGTTATGACGAGAACAGGGACGACAGAGAGTGAACCAGGGATGATGAACAATGAAAGGAAGATGAATGAAGGAGGGGTATAGTGTGCCTCAGTGTATATAGTTGGTGATTAATGATAGCAGCTGGAGAGGAGTTACTAGGCGTTGAGAGGGGAGGGGGGGGTGGGTGTATTGCAGCGAGGAGATACTATAATGGTTTGGTTTTGGGCGTTGTGTTCAGTCATAAGCCCGCCCGCCCGCCCTTACTGATCTGAATGATGGGTGGTTTTTCCAGAGAGGGATATTTTTTTTTTTTTACTAGGGTGACTTAACTTCAGGTGTTGAACAAATCCAGGGATTCTTTATTTTGATGAAATTAGTTTATACCTTTTTTTTTTTTTATATATGTTTGTATTAAAATATTATACATACAAATAAACAAATGAAATGAAGAAATTCAGTAGACGTTTCATTACAGTATATGGTGTTTGTTAATGAAGTTCCTGTAACAGTTAAACACAGTATGTATTTCCTTGCGCTGTTTGAAACTAAATAAATAACAATTGCAAATAAAGATTCAACGAGCAATACAAGATATCAAAATAATCCTTGACCTGACTCCTAGATTAATGTTACTAAAATTGTTGACTCCAGTTACAGTTAATGTACAACAACACAGTAACGAGCATAAACACACACCACTTATCGTACCAAATAACGTGAAAAAGTACGACGTTTACAATAGAAATATAATACAAACAAGTACCAGATATCAGAGGCAAAACAAATAATTCACAACCAAAACTGAGTCCTCAAATTATACTGTGGGAGTCAAACCTATATTCCCGCTGTAGAAACTCGAAAAGGCACTGCATATTCTCCTGTTGGCAAACCCTGAAGCTTTTCCATGGAAGGACCAGCAGAAATATCCTGGATACAAGATAAAGGCTCACAGTTACCATGACAGGATTTGAACCTACAAAACTTACTGTAAAACAAGATTCTCTGCTGTCGTATCTCGCGACGATTCTCTCATTCAAAAGACTTAGTAGACTCTGAACCCACTCAACACTTTCTCCGCCGAGGGAAGAACAGAAGCACCGCTGTAAGACGCCACGACACCGGGCGGAGAACATATGTTATGCCAAGACCAAATTCCCTCGTTTATAAGCATACGGGTTGGTGGTCTTGACTCCCCCGACCTGAGTTATGACCCAAAGTTCAGCTCAAGAGGAGGAGGAGGAGAGCCACGAGATAAACGATACGATACACTTGTCTTTGTTAACTACTTTATGTACGATCATCCATGTATCTGCTGAGGCTGTGTGAGAGAGAGAGAGAGAGAGAGAGAGAGAGAGAGAGAGAGAGAGAGAGAGAGAGAGAGAGAGAGAGAGACTCACAGGGGTATAGTAAAAAGAGAAATCCTGCATTAAGAGTCAGTTGTGATCTGAACGACACAGGAGAAACAAGAAAACTCAATATAGCTACAGCGAACAACAAGAGGATGGCCAGCCGAGTATAAGCTAGCGTACCGTTGATGTTATTGCCTACCCTCTCAAAATTGTTCTCTCCCTCTCTCTCTCTCTATTTCTCTCTCATCTCTCTCCACCTCACTGATGCTACTCCCTCTTCCCTTCCCTTCTACCTATTCTTTTATCCCTTTCATGCCGTTTCCCAGTTCCCAGCCTTTTCCCTTCTTTCATCTTTACCCAAGCAAAACCCCCCCCCCCCCCCCCTATACCCAACACCCTCCTGACGAACGAGTATTTACACGTTCTCTGTCAACATTCCTGAAGGAGACATTCCGTTGTCACCCATTCACTGACTATCCCTAAAAACATTATATCCTCATCCTTTCATATCCAATCTTGTTTATTCCCCACATCATCATCCTCCTCCTCTCTCCCTCCACTAATCCTATTCCTTTATCCCTCTCCCACGCTTTATTTGGGTCTCTTCTCCTCCTTCCCTACATCCACTCTCCCTATCAGACACCTCATCCCTTTCACTTCCCCCTACACCTTGACATACGTTCACTCCCACCCTCCCTGATCCCTCTTCTCTCTCCCTTCCATCTCACCTCTTCTCTCTCCCTCCCCTTCCCTCTCACCCCTTTCCCTTCCCTCACACCCCTCCTCAATACGCCACATTACTCGTCAATACGGATTATCTCACCATAACCCGACAGCTGACAATCGACCTTGACACCACAGGGTCACTAGGGGGACATAATAAGTACACAATGAAGGGTTTAAGAAGTTGGTGTAGTGGAGTGATCGGGCGGCCATGCTAAGGTGTAGACTGGCTATTGTTCCGGGACCTCCACTGCCTCTCGCCACGATTTCTTCTTAAACAAATATTATTTTTTTCTATCTCCTCTTTTTCCCCCCCTCCTACTCCTTCTCTTCCCTCTATTCTCCTTCCTCCTCCTTCTCTTTCCTCTATTCTCATTTCTCCTCTCTCCCCTCTCCTCCTCCCCCTTTTTTCTTCCCCTCCTCCTCGTCTTCCTCCACCCCCCCTTCGCATCTACCTCATCATCTTCCTCCCCTCCTCCTTCCTCCCCAGCTATTAACAAGAGTCATCCTCTCTCTCTCTCTCTCTCTTCACACACCATCATCATTAGTGTCTTATTCCTTGATGTTCCTCTCTTCCACGTTACTTTTTATCGCATTTACCTATCCTTCTATCTTCCTCCTCATTCTCCTTTTTCTTTCACTTCTCTTCTCTATTCTCCTTCTAACACGACAATAAGGCATAAAGAGAGAGAGAGAGAGAGAGAGAGAGAGAGAGAGAGAGAGAGAGAGAGAGAGAGAGAGAGAGAGAGAGAGAGAGAGAGAGAGAGAGATCAATGAAAAACTAAACAGCTCCCGGGAGGTAAATAAATCAATGCATTTAATAAACACCGTCCAGACAACACACCTGCCCTTCAACATCCAGATTTAATTACGCACTAATTAGCTCCGTAAATAAACACCTGCATTTAATATTGTCCGTACAGGTAAACACACCCCATCATCAAACACCTGAACTTCATTATTTAGAATCTCTCGGCTTCCATACGTCAAGGATAATCCAAGAACGTCAATAAAGATTTCTTGACGAGCTTCATTAGCACAGAGACGGAATTTTTTTTTTCTTTTTTATTCATTTCTTTTTTCAGAGCGCCACATAGTGTAGTGGGCGGTCGTTGGGCAGGAGGCAGCCACCCGTCTCTCTCTCTCTCTAATTAGCTCCTTGTTGGGGAGGGAGGGGGCAAGAGGAACACAGGTAGAGACGTGCTGGATGATTGTCGTGTCTTACCTGCCTGGCTACCTGTCTAATCTCCTCAGGTCTGACGAGATGTCTCTTCTGGTGTTTTTCGTCTCTCTATCTCTCGTCTCTGTTTTTCTCACATACTCCTAACCATTTACCTCCCCTCTCTCTATTCTCCCTTACCGTCTTCTTTCTCTCTCTCTTATCCTTTTTCTCCCCACTTCCCATCCTTTCTCTATCTCTGTCTCCCTCCCTCTATCTCATCCTACCGTCTGCTCTTTCATTCTCTTTCCTTATTTTCTTCCCCCATCCTCCCCACCTCCCACCCTACCTTCTCTTTCTCCCCACCACATTACCCCCCCCCCCTCTCTCTCTCTCCAAGGACCTCCTCTTCTCCTCCACCTCTGCATCACACACTCCTCTGAAGCGGGTGGTGAGGTGACTGCTGGACCATCTGGCGACACGAGCGACAGATTACCTTACCGTCCAAAGGTCCCCCGCCCTGGCTCCTATCAGCACACCTCCCAGCTGCTAATTGGGGGAGCGAGCCTTAACATAGATACAACATACGCCTAATTTTACCAGGTGTTTTCATTATTGCTTTTAAGGTCACGTCAAGCAGAGTTTTAATTGGGTGGAGTTTATTAGTGCCAGTTGTAAAGAGACGAGTGAGAAGAATATCATGTGTACACCAGCCTGACTGAAGGAAATTATTGGAATTGGAAGTAACAATTGTAATTAAATTATTAAAACCACCGGAAGCTCTGTTCACACACACACACACACACACACACACACACACACTACATCAGCAATAGCAACAACTGTTTGAGGGGGTGACCGTAGGTGGTGTGTCAGGCGGATCGATGAGAGTAAACAAGAGATGATGTCACTGTGAGGTCGAGTCAGGTAGAAATAATCGGCATCTGGAGTGAGGGGGAGGAGGAGAAGGGGGTAAGAGGGGGGGGAGGTAAGACATAGGGGAAGGAGGAAAGAGAGGAATGAGGAGGGGGGTAAGTTTCCTGTATTGATCGTCGATAACCCCGTATATTTGTTCATCTGCGTCACCCTTAAGACCTTCGGTAAACAAGCCCGTGGAGGTGGCAAGAGGACGACAATATTGCGAATATATCACAAACCCTCTCATCCCACTCCCTACCCCTGCCTCCCATCCATCACCCCACTCCCTCCCACCCTCCTTCTCTCGTGACTCATCTAATTTACATACCATAAACCGCGCTTGACGCCTCTGGATTAAATAACCTTTATGCTATGATTATTTTTTAGATGCTTAAAGGAAGAAAAAAAATAAGACTGTTAAATGAATCAGAAGTACAGTAAAATATATGAGAGAGAGAGAGAGAGAGAGAGAGAGAGAGAGAGAGAGAGAGAGAGAGAGAGAGAGCAGTAATTAAGGAAAGATTACCTATGTATAGAGGTGACCCCGTCTGTATGCTGTGATAAGACACGCTGGTATGGTTCGTAGGGGGGGGGGGCTGTGTGTGTGTGTGTGTGTGTGTGTGTGTGTGTGTGTGTAACTAGTTATGAAGTATAGCACTGTCTGTATGAGTGTGTATATTGATGTCTATATTATATTTTTTACTTGAGTTAAGTTAGATCTAGTCAGCTCAGCTCAGATTAGGTTAGGTTAGGTTAGGTTAGGTTAGGTTAAGTTAGGTCTATTGAAGTAAAACACATATAAACCAGTCAAAAATAAACCTAGTACCTATAAAACTCTCCAAACCTAACCTAACCAAACCTAACCTAACCTAACCTAACCTAACTGAATATTTCATCACCCAAAACTTATTCATAGAAACAAATGAACAATGATAATAAATGAAAGACTAAATGTATATAGCTGATTCACATATTATACACAACATAATTAAAAAATATATATAATTACGTCAAGTGAAGTATGACTTGATATAATCAGTTTAAAATTAATAATATATTTATTGTTATATTTAGAATTAGTTAAAACAGATTCTCGAGGTTAATGATCTCTCTCTCTCTCTCTCTCTCTCTCTCTCTCTCTCTCTCTCTCTCTCTCATTTCCCCAAATTTAACGACTCAGACAAAGCAAATATAGTCATCCTCCAGAATCCCATGAGCTGGTTGATGACGCTATGTGATCCATCCTCACCGGGACGCGCTATACACTGATCCATTCACACCGGGACGCGCTATACACTGATCCATCCTCACCGGGACGCGCTATACACTGATCCATCCTCACCGGGACGCGCTATACACTGATCCATCCTCACCGGGACGCGCTATACACTGATCCATCCTCACCGGGACGCGCTATACACTGATCCATCCTCACCGGGACGCGCTATACACTGATCCATCCTCACCGGGAAGCAGGGAAAATAATTATACTGTTTACTGTTACCGGGACCACCCAGTACTGTATCCTGACTTAAACCCGGAACCTAACCCAGATTACGCGGTTAGGTTAGGTTAGGTTAGGTTAGGTCAGGGAAGATAAGGTCCCACGTCCAGGGATAAGTAACCTCTTACCCTACACCTACCACAAGTAGACACACACACACACACCCTTACCACACTCCCTCCGTCCACACACACACACACCCTTACCACACTCCCTCCGTCCACACACACACACCTCACACACACACCTCACACACACACACACCCTTACCACACTCCCTCCGTCCACACACACACAGGCTCAGCTTGTATTTCATATTTAATTGAATCTGCCACAGTAAATCCTTTTGTAAATGTATAATTCAGGGAAAAACGCCCAGATATTTTTTCCCCTTACCAAAACAATATAACTTTATTTATGAATCGACCCAATACAATATATGGATCATTAATGCATAATAAGGCTACATCTGGGGGGGGGGGATTGGAGAATGGGTCGGTTCGTGTGAGGTTAGGGCACAGCAAAATGATGATAGTGTGACTTTACAACACGACAAACTGGTGGTAGTGTGAGCTTACGACACAACAAACTTACATCAAAGAAAAGGAACAAGCAATGGACTGACACTATAATCCAGGAAGAGCACATCTATGACCTTTGACCCGCGGGATAGTCATATTAACACGTCAGCATATGACATCATCCTTGAGGCGGCTAATCCTCGACAGGCCTTCGAGGACGACAGTTTCCCAGGATCACTTGACTCTTGTTTACCTATGGGATGAAGTCCGTCCGTCCGCCCGTCCTCTCTCTCTTCCTCTCTCCTTCACTTGTTTACTCATCTGCTCCTCCTCTCTCATTCTCTCTATCTCCCCCTTCTTCCCCCATCTCTCTCACTCTATCCACCCTATTTACTCACCTGCTAGTTCCCTCTCCCTCTTTTTCTCTCTCTCCTTCCTCTTCCTTCCCTCTCCCCTCCTCCACCTCAGCGCTCCTCATTACCCCGCAGTATCACTCATGTTTCCCCTTCAAGCTACACCTCATCTCTCTCTCTCTCTCTCTCTCTCATACCATACCTACCCTTATCTCCCTCCCACAAATCTCCTTTCTCGTCCTTTCCATCTCTCCCACACTACACCTTTTCTTCCTTACTATCTCCCTCATTTATAAACTCTCTCTCTCTCTCACCTCTTCAACACCTCCCTCTCACACACCTCTCCTCCCTCTCCACCTCTCACCCTGCCTCCCCTCGACTGAGTCACTCCCCACCCCTCGTTTCCCCCTCAGTGCAGGGAGAGAGGCGCCTCCCTCCCCAGAGCTAATGATCATTCCATAAAAGTTGTTGTTTTGTCGACAAGATGAGCAGCAACTAACCGTAATGACTGTAATTATAACGCACATTTAGATTACACACACACACACACACACACACATACATACACACACACACACACTACAAAAATACACGCACACATACACACATTGTATACACGCGCACACACTTCTTACTCGCGCGCCCACACACACACACACACTCCATGCACATGCACTTACACACACACACACACACACACCCACTTCATACACACACACATACATACAACTCATACATTGGCCTTCCCTTTCTCCAGTGTGTCAGAGGTCACATTCTCCCTCCCCCCCTGGACCACTCTGCCTCTCACACCTCCACTGGCAGCATTCATATTATTCAACCTTGATTCGCTGTGAGGGAATGTTGTAATAATGGAGAGAGAGAGAGAGAGAGAGAGAGAGAGAGAGAGAGAGAGAGAGAGAGAGAGAGAGAGAGAGAGAGAGAGAGAGAGACTGTATGTTCTCAGGTGTGGTGGAATGACCAGGTTCTTGTCTCCGTCTGTTATTGTTGGCTGTCACGAGTACCTGCCCAGATCCCCCCCCTTCCTCGTCCTCCCTCTCCCCACCTTCCCCCTTCCAAACTACACATTTTTTTACAACTTACAACAACACACACACACGCGCACACACACACGCGCACACGCACACACACACGCACACACACACACCACTTAAAGATATACATGTTTGTTCTTTCTATAGGTCAATCTGGTCAAGGGATTTAATAAACTTTTAAAGAGGATAACGTTTATTTTCTTCCTATTTACTAACAGTGTCCCCTCATTGTCGTCACGTGATCTCTACCCTCACTCACTCCCCTCACTTGTCTTCTACTCTTCCTCATTCCCTCATGTGATACTCATTACCTCCCCATTCCCTCATGTGACATCCACTCTCCCTCACTACCTCATTAGGCCTCCCCTCTCCTACCTCTCCCCCCTCAATAAACTATACCTTCACCCCACACCTCAGCTAGGCCTCCCCTCTCCCTCAACTAGTCTCCCCTCTTCTTCCCTCCTTTATCACCTTCACTTAGCTACAGTATCATCCTCCCCTCTACCCTCTCTTCCTCACTAATACTTTCACATCTCATCTTCCTCCTCTTCTCTCTCCCTTCTCCCCCTCCCTCACCTGGCTTCCTCGCCTTCCCTCCCCTCATTACCCTTGATAGGCATCCTCTCTATATCCCCTTCCTCGATAGGCCTCCTTTCCTCCCCTTGCTCACTGTAGGTTTCCCTCGTCTCTCCCTTCCCCTCCCTTCCTCACATAACGTCTCCGATCTTCCCTCCACTTGCCTTCTTCCCCCCATCGCCATCTTCTGACCGGGGTGTGTAGAGGGGGTGGGGGCAAAGGTCTCCGTCTAGGCCTCAGATAAAGTGACCTGATAGGGAGGTAAATGAATTTTGTAATGGCTTCTGGGTGGCGCGGTAAGTCTTGCTGGAAACACACCTCCCTCCTCCGTGCACCGCTGGACACACACACACACACACACACACACACAGCGACACTCCAGCTTCCTGAACTATAACGTCAACAAGGGATGGAAAATTTAAGCATTATTACACCATCATCAGAGAGGAAAGAGAGGGAGGAGGTACGGGGAGAGAGGGGGGAGAGGTAGTAAAAAGGGAAGAGGTAAAAGGGAAGGGAGAAAGGGAGTAAAAGAGGAGGAGAAGAGAAGATGGTAAAAACAGTACCCACACCTCACCAACTACTAACAAACTGTATGTCTTGATTTAGTGGTACTCTTAAGTTTACTTCTACTAAACACAAACCAAACCCCATTGATGAGCCTGGTGCCACAAACAAACAAACAAGAACAACTGCCACAACTACACAACATATCAACACATACACTCCCCCTGTTGCTTCACCATCTCCCTCTAAAACACAAACACACACACACAAACAGACAAGACAGGCAATCAGAAAAACACCCACCCACGCACCACCCACACCCACACCCACACCCACACCCACACCCACGCCCTCACCCACACCCACGCCCTCACCCACACCCACGCCCTCACCCACGCACCACCCACACCCACGCACCACCCACACTGACATATTCACACATAAAGACATCCACCTACCCACATACACACATCCACCTACCAACCCCCCCCCCCCCACCGACGATCAATCCACACCCAAAATACACAACAGGAGGAGGAAATATTCGGTCACCATATAAGCTTTTCTCAACCTTTATCGGTATCGACCAGGTGTACTCACTCACCACCCCCGCGTTATCACACCCATCGCCGCCACCACGGTCATTAATGGGGGCGGGTGGATGGGGGGAGAGGATGAGTGGGGGATGGAGGTGGGGGGGGAGTCACATTTTACCGCCGTAAAGTCCTCGCCTACGTTAGGACTTTATGGCGGTATCTACAGAAGTAAGGTTGCTGAACGGGTAACACACACACATACACACACACACACACACACACACACACGAGAGGATTTACATAGTCAATTTGTTGCCAAAGCCCAAACATAATAAAACAACACGACATTATACTCCCGCGGGAAATTAGGGACTGAAATTCACTACATTGTCATTTATTTGTGTTTATTTATCTTCTTTTATAAACAGAAAATAATAGAATTTTTTGTGGGTATGGACGTGATGTAACCGCCCCACTGAAGCCTTTAATTAATACAGTCGAGATATATTTATAATTAGTAACAATGACCAATAGCTGTGACCTACTGACCTGACCTCATTACGCAATAGGTCATTTTTAAATGGTAATTATCCATTATATGATTAAGTTTAAAAGTACCTAAGAAGAAAATAAAATGTGAAATGAATGAAGGAAATTTGTTTTATAAGTTTGTGGTTTTAACATTTCAATTAAATACTGGAATTGATGTTAATCTTAAAGTGATTTTAACCTTTGAGCTAATTACAGTACTAGATTTAGTTATGGTTATCCAGAGGTATTACCACCACTCATGTCTTAACCCGCGGATGGGCAGGTTTTACAGAACACACGGTCAGATGAACTCGCGGACCAAGGAGAATGAATCCTTAACAACACTCCTACGTAAAAAATGTAGTACAGTATCACCTAAAGATGTTAATATACACACAAGCCTGAGTACATCACTTTTCACGTGGCAGAGTCACAATATTAGAGCAAACTTATGAATGAATGGGAAGTAAGCAGTCTTGTAACTAAGGGGCAGATTGATGGAAAAGATTTAATTCCTGGACGTAGGAATCTTACCTTCCATCGTCTAAAAAGTTACCCTCTATTAATCCTCTCCTTCAAAATCTGTAAGAAAAACCTACCATCTCCTCCAGAAACTATAGACTATTAACTTCAACGATCGAGGGATTTCTCTTTGAGCCCATCCAGTCTAGTCCAGCCACTCAGCCCTCAGCCCCAACACACCACAAACACCTTTTGTATTTCCTACCAATACCACGAAAACCTTATTTATTTCCCGGCCAAGACAGCTGGCAGGGCGAGAGTGAGAGAGAGAAAGAGAAATTGGGGAGAAGAGGAATGTGGGAAAGGAGAATGAGGGGGGGGGGGAAATTGGGGAGGAGGGGGAGATTATCGGCGATGGTGGCCCTCCTCCCCTCCCCTCTCAAGCCCCAAGGGAGAGATAACTGTCAGGGTTGTGGTGGTAGTCCCTGTGTTATCCTGACCACGGCCAGATCCTCCCTAACCATCCACGGTGGTCAGTGGGAGGCAAGATCAGGTAAGCCGGGTGTGAGGCGACTAATACCCACAGTAAGTACACCAGGTAGAAGACTTCTCACTAACTTCAACGATAATTAAGAGAAACAAATGAAGAGAAACATAAAAAAAAAAAAAAATAAAAAAAAAATAAAAAAATAATAATAATAATAATAATAATAATAATACGGTGTCTACTCTTCCCGCAGGCAGCTACACCCACCACTACTACATATGTCAACCCTTTACCAACATATCTCACAAGCTTCCTCAGAGGACCATAAGGAAAGAGTGTGTAAGAATGTACTAGAAGTATAAGATCCACCATGGGCACAGACAACACCAGCATAAACCACACTCGTATACTTGACGGAATTTATTAGAATTACAAGGTAGAGTCACCGCCCGAAACAACATCGAGATCCTAATGCATAGTAAAATTGGTAGAGTCTGCGGCATAGCATAAGTGACTACCAGGTGTATAGCATTGATAACAGACTATACTTTGCACGACGTATTTTGGTCAATATAAAATAAATTCCTGACCATATAACGCCAATGGGTTTATACTGTATGTACTATATATTCTGAGCCCCCAGACGAAAGACACATATCTATCTCTGTCTCAGATAACTGGTACAGAGTTCCTCCCCTCAACAGAGATAAACAGCAGTACAGAGGGTAGAGCGTCCCAGTCGTAAGATAAAAGGACGTTTGGCAGTGTCCCCCTTCCCCCACCATGGCCACAAGACCCCCCCTACCACCCCCTCCCTCTTGTCCTATTACCTATCCACGTCTTCTGTATCTTCACTATCCAATTACATTCAACCTATTTTCTATCCAGGTTTCCATTTGTTAACTTAATCTACGCTGTTTTCTTCCCTATTTCACACAGCTAAATTAAATTATTGTTTTTTGTTTATATTCTTAAAAGTTATGATATTTTGTCTCTTCTGTAAAAAGAAATATTGAGTTTGTTGTTAAAGTAATTTATATTTCCTTCATTTCAAGAACCACTCACTCGATTATTTTTCGATTGAGACACACACGAACACACAGACACACAAACATACACAAACATTGACACACACAAACATACACACCCTGCACCTTTACCCATTAACACCTTAAAAAAACAAAAACAAAATTACTTTACATTTCTTGCCTCTCCTACTTTATTATCCCCTCCTTTTTCTTTCTTCTGCTTACCTCCCCTTCCTCTTCTTACCCTCTCCTCCCCTTCCTCCTCGTCTTACCCTCTCCCCCCCTTCCTCTTCGTCTTACCCTCTCCTCCCCTTCCTCCTCGTCTTACCCTCTCCTCCTCCTCATCTTTATTCCGCTGGTGGCGCCGCTGCTCCTCCTCGGACCCCGGGTAATGACTCAGGGCTACAGGGATCACCGTGCCAGCATCACCCTCCCTGGCTCATACAGACAACAAGAATATACCTTCTAATTATGTAAGCATTTTCTCAAGCACACACCACACACACACACACACATTATACACACACACACACTCATTCATTACATAATATACATAGACAGATATATACTCGTATATATAATCCCCCCCCCCCCACATACACACATCCGAACCTAAAGTGACCTGACCTAACCTAACACGGCCCGACCTGACCTAACCTAACACAAATATACTAAAATTAATAAAATCACATCTAACTGTTCACAAGCAACGAAAAATGAATCTTACTGACACGTATCACTTGGACTATTTCTGTTCATCATGCTAAAATCTACGCTACAAATGACTCAAAACATGATAGTGAGGTTCATTATTAACATGAAAACAAGACATCACGCTGGTCACTCTCCTACAATCACTGGACATGTTAAGTGTAACGGATAGAGTGAAGAAACTGAGGGATATGAACGGGCAGGGAACTCGAGTGAACATAATTTTATGGTAGTGGTGGTAGTGGTGGTAGTGGGTGGTGGTGGTAGAGTGTTGTGGTGGTGGTAGTGGGTGATGGTGGTAGTGGGTGATAATGGTAGTGGGTGGTAGTAGTGGTAGTGGTGGTAGTAGCGGTAGTAGTGGTAGTGGTGGTAGTAGTGGGTGATAGTGGTAGTGGGTAGTGGTAGTAGTGGGTAGTAGTAGTGGTAGTGGTTTAGACAGACGGTATGCTTGATGAAGTGGTGATAGTTGTGGAGAAGTGAAATGATAGTGGTGGTTGATGTGGTGGTGGTGGTGGTAGTAGTGGTGGTAGGGATGGTGGTGGCGGTAGAACGAGAAACAACAAAAAAAACAGTCAACTTATAACAAACAACCAACTACTGTAATCACCATAAACAAACACAATCAACCAACAACAACTATCACCACCACAAACAAACAACCACTATAAACAAACAACAAACATCACCATAAACACAGATTCAAATACATCAAACAAGCAAAAAAAAAAAAAAATCATACGGGGTTCAGGCGAGGTCAGAGGACAGCAGTATGGCACTATTTACACCCTGGCTGGCCCGTGATTGATGACCCGAGCTGACCTAATCCCCCGTGGGCAAGAGGGGTCCAAGGTTCACGGGAGGTGGGGGGGGGGGGGTGGGGAAGGAGGGGGAGGGGAGAGAGAGAGAAGGGTAGAAGATGTAAGTAGGAGGGGAAGAGAGGAGGGAAGGGAAAAGGGGAGAGGAAGAAGGGGAAGGGGGAGGAATGAGGGGAGGGGAGGGAGAAAGGGATAAGGGAAGAGAGAGATGTAATTAGGAGAGAAGGAGGGTAAGATTAAAGGGAAGGGGGAAAGGGGGAAGGGGGATGAAGATAGAGGGTAAGAAGGTAGGGAAGGAGGAGGGTATGGGTAAGGAAAACGAGGAGATGGAAGAGACGTGGGGAGGGAGGAAGAGGAGTGAGGACATGAGGAAGCAGGAAGAGGAGAAGACGCGTGAGGAAGAGAAAGAGAAGGCGCGTGAGGAAGAGAAAGAGATGGGGAGTGAGGAAAGAGGAGGCAGGAGGTGGAAGATGCGGGGTGAGGAAACAGAGGATAACGCAAAGCGGGAGGTAGGAGAGAGAGAGAGAGAGAGAGAGAGAGAGAGAGAGAGAGAGAGAGAGAGAGAGAGAGAGAGATCATAATTATGAAGGTAAAAGAGGGAGGGAGAAACAAGACAAGAGAGAGAGAGACAAGGTGATAAAAGTGGAGGATGAGAAACGTTGCAAGGAGATGGCAGGGAGGAGGGAGGGTAGGTGGCAAGGGGGGGGGGTAGATGGAGGCAAGGAGGAGAGGAGATAGTTAGATAGAAGCAGGGGGAGACAGAGATGGAGGAGAAGGAGGCGTAGAGGCTGACGTCTTGAGAACAATAACAATCTGTCTGGTGGTGGAAGTGGTGGTGGTAGTGGTGCAGGATGGTGTGTTTGGTGGTGGTAGGAACACCTTGAGAACACCTTGCACCAACACTTCAACACTGTACTTCCTTCAACACTGTACTTCCTCCAACACTGTACCTCCATCAATGAACAGACAAGGCCCTATAGTTAATGAAGCATAAAAATAAACAATAACAACAACAACAACAACAACAACAACCTCACATTTTAACATCGATTCTGTCCAAGACCTGAGAGAGAAGCCAAATCTCCATCAACAGGACACGAATCCTAAGAGATGAGTTGATTGTGTGTTTGGCTGTGACTTCAATTAGTTTTATGACACTAAATATACTAATTATACATTAATAAGAATCGATATGTGTTTATATATTAAAGGACATTTTCTACTAATTCCTAATAATACTTTTAGACAAGAGCGTTTAAGTGGGTATACTTGGTTACCTGTTGCCCGTGTCTGTGGCTAACGACACCTGGATGATGAGACCCTCCCTTCCTCCCTCCTCATGCACCTTCCCCTGCTCCTTCCTCCCTCCATCAGCCAGAGCCTCTAGTGTGATCATCTGGGCTGATGTAACGCCAAATTAATGACTCGGCCAAGTGAATTAGGCACAGTGTCTGCACCAGCGGCAGTGAGTGATGAAGGCTGCTGCCACTCTAACACCAGCCAGCTACCTTAACTAGTTCACTCGGGGGTAATCTTCTCTCTACTACTCAGGTGTTATTTTTATTATCTTTATCACACAGGTGTTTAACAGGTGTGGAGAGAGAGAGAGAGAGAGAGAGAGAGAGAGAGAGAGAGAGAGAGAGAGAGAGAGAGAGAGAGAGAGAGAGAGAGAGAGTGTGTGTGTCAACAAATGTGTACTATCTTTTCACGCCTTTAGTACTTCTGGAGACACACACACACACACACACACCAACCACAACAAACAAACAACAACAAACACGACACCAAACTCTCACAAACCAAAAAATAAGACAAAACACAAGACACCGTTAATCACAGGTATCCCCCCCCCCCCCCCCACACACACACACTAACAACCCCACCATCCAGGTAACAGCACCTGGGACCTGTCATTACCACGTCAATATAAACAGCCTAGGCCTATAATCATGACGTCAACAAGATGGCCGGCCGCTGACTTATGGGTAATTGAATGTCAGTCATGAATTGTTTATGTCATGGCAAAGGAAGGGAAGAGGATGACCCGCCCACCACTTACTGATAACATTGACTTTATATCGACGGGCGGGGACACAGTAGGGTGATGCAGGGTGAGGGGAAGTGTGATAGTGAGGGCGTGTAGGGTGATGCAGGGTGGGTAGAGTGACCAGGATGATTCAAGGTATACTATGGTACTCAAGAGAGACAACCAAAGTACTCAACTGACCATTTACTCAAGAGGACCAACCTTAAGTACACAAGGAGGGAGGACTATCCTAGAGATACAATTACTCAAAGGAGGAGTAGAAGGAATCAAGTACTCCACCACCAGGAACCTAACCTAACCATCCCCTTTCACTCACTCGACTAGAGGGAACCTAAGCACACCATTCTCTCCTCTTATGCAAAACAGGAGTGAGGTAATAGGTTAATCCATCTAGTTATGGTGGGCATCAGAGCGCCACATGGCCCTCAGTAATGGCCAGGAACCCTGAGTGGTGCGGGTAATTATGTCTGTCTCCCTCCTACCACCCTTACCCTATACCCTACTCCTCCCCTCTACCTTGTTACACGCCTGGAACACACACGCCTTTTTTTTATGTTTTGGTGAAGGGCTGATGTACCGTTTTCTCTGTCTGGATCGTTTTTCTTTTTTTCTTTTTTTGCCATTTCAACGCCTGTCCAATCCGAGGGTTCTTGCCACACCAACACCTGTCTAATTCAGGGGGTTTCTGGCCACACCAACACCTGTCCAATACACTAACACCTGTCTTCCATGATGTAAAATTCCTCACACAGTTTTACGAGTGTTTTTAGCGAGGGTAAAAGTGAATGTTTTGTGATGATAACTCACTATGTTATGTTTATCATTATACTCCCTCAACTGCTTCTTGTGGGGGTGAGTGTCCTTGTTGTGGGGAGTGAGTGTCCTTGTTGTGGAGAGTGAGTGTCCTTGTTGGTGTACTGACAGTTTAGTTGATGCTGTTAAGTGATAATGTTAAAAACGGGGTTCATTTGTCATCTGTGTGTTTGTGTGTGTGTCATTTCCCTCCCTTCCCTTACCTTACCTCTCTCCACTTCTCTTTCTCACTATCCCTGGTATAGGTAAGACAGCCTGGGAACTCGCCTGTCATAGAGGAAATGATCCGGCCATCGGGGTGTAAGTATTTTATTATACAGTTTATGGTGATTGGTCTATACTGTTGCTCCTCCTTCCCTCGCCACGTCCCTCTTTCTTTCTTCCTCGCCCCTCATTCCTTCCTCATATTCCATGCCCCTTTCCTCGTTCATCCTCGCCCCGCCCTCCTCTCCTCCTTTCTCGCCACGCCCCGCCCCTTCCATGGACCCTTGGCACTGACACTCTCCACCTCGGGACTTATGTTTGCCTCAGTTTTATACAGTTGGCCTTTATGAGTGTTCTTAACCCGAGTTTTTTGGCGACAGATCAAGGAGTTTCCAGGTCGTACACACCCGAGGGTTCACCGTTCTTCATAACTCATTAGACCCAACTGGTCAGAAAGTTAGGTTAGACTTAATTAAACCTGGCTACAACTAACCTGGTCTAATGTAATTTAAAATAACCCTCACCCCAAATAACCTAACCTAACCTAACCTAACCCCAAATAACTTCACCTAACCTAACCTAACTAGTCTAATCGAACCTCAAATAACCTTTCTACTTTTCAATTAACCTAAACTTTTTCTAACTCCCGTTAACTTACCTCTACGTAACCCAACCTAACTCCTATAACCTTAACCACCCACATTAACCCCCAGACACATCACAAACAACCCCACTCCAAGGTCAGGTGGTGTTCAGGTGACCCAGGATGACCCGTGAGAAACCTCTGGTGAACCAAACATGACCTCAGGCAGTGTTATAATTCACCTTTAATTAACTTATGGTGTTATAACTCACGGGGGGAGAAAAATTATGGTGCAATTATCCTACACGGAGAATAATTAATGGTAGGCGGTAAACATAAACGTATATGCTGTTATGATAGAGAGGTCAAGACTGCTGTAAAGTGCTGTGTTACCGTAATGAAGAACATACGAGCCTTAGTGATAAATGCAACAGTAATCTGATCTTTTTCTTGCCATATTTATGTATCTGAATCTTTATATATTTATCTATTAATAAAACGAAATTTAATATCCTCGAAATTTTTTCCATTGATATTGTTTTTGTCTTTTTTTTCCACAAGTAAAAATATCATCCCGCAAACCATATCTAATCTATGTAATTCTATCAAACTACTGTATTACCCTCCTAATCTAACCTCAACCTAACCTAACCAAACAAGTACCCTTATAATACACTCTCTCGTCCAAACTGATATATAACCTAATCGTCTGCGTCTATGTAAAGTAATAAAACAGAAACACCCACCAAAAAATCTCTCCCAAACGGAAGGACGGACTGACTATTGCAGCAACATCCACCCAAACTCATAGTCGGGGAGGGGATAGCTATAAACAAGGGTGACGACCTCCTTCCCTATACCCCTATCCTCTTACTAACTAATCACAGGTAAATAAGACTTAAACAATATAGTACTGTCACCCTTCATGCCTCGCCTTAACCCAGAACATTATATAGTAGTTCAAACAAACGTGCTCGCCATATCCACCATCTCTGCCTCCCTAACACTGCCATCGTTAAGCACCAAACTCGACAAAACACATACAGTATAATACCTCTTCCTCCAATCACCCCAGCACAGTTATCGTTATCGTAGCTGACCCTTCAAACACACAGGGCAATATCCCCTCACCCTCGACTCCCCTCCACTGTTAATTACCATTGCATTCAACGCTTTATTCCATATTATTAAATCATAAACAACGGTGCAGGTGTAGAGGTTGAGAATCCACAGTGGTAAGACGGTACAGAAGCGACTCATCAGCGGTACATCTTCCTGTATACATTAATAAGTTACAGCAGGTTCCTTAACGACAGTACCCTGGCATTCACCTTGTGTGTGTGTGTGTGTGTGTGTGTTGGGTCCATTATCTCACTGACCTCACAAGAACACCTTCCCATTTTATGTCAGTGACCACTAATTGGGCTTATCATAACTTACTCTCCATACTAATATCACATCACCCAGCCTATACGCCTCAAAACACACACACACACACACACACTGACACACACACACACACACACACACACACACACACACACACAACTACAACAATGCCATGAAAACACCCAATGAAAAACCCGACACACTGCGACAGAAATAAATGGCCGAGCACATTTGGACGAGTCACCCCCTGAAACGGGTTATCAATGTTGAAAATCATTTAATATGGAAGTCTCAGCCCAGCGGATGTTAATTAATATCTCGCTGTGCTTTATTAACGACGATGAAAGAAAAAAAGTCTGGTTGGGTCTTAGCGCCACCCTTTATGAAAGTTTACAAGGGGTAAATATTGAGCACGATTAAAGGTTATGTGATATTGTCGGGGGAGAGAGAGAGAGAGAGAGAGAGAGAGAGAGAGAGAGAGAGAGAGAGAGAGAGAGAGAGAGAGAGAGAGAGAGCCAATATCCAACTGAAAGTAGATAAAAATATTGTAAAAAATCTAACTTCATATTTACCTTCCCCCGTCTTGGCTCTCCATTACTCTTAATATACACTCAAGGTGCAGATCACTGGAGACCCCAAATCTATAGTTAGGTAAATGTGGCTGTTGTTGTTGTTATAATGTTATTACTGCGCCTCAACAGGTTTAAGAGATAAAACTCTGTATAGTGGTGGCTAAAGCTTCATCTCTGTTGGTGAAACTACGGTGTCAATAATATAATTATCCCAGCACGACAATGGGGACTAAGTATTAGAATAATAAAATATAAACACACACTGATTTGAACCTGATATCAGACACATAAACAACAACAACATTAAATAAGATATTACCCACACTTACACGCACGTAAACAAAAAGATTAAACTGAAGTTTTTAATAAGCCAACAGATGTAGGTTCAACTTGCATCGCCCAGCACTTGCCACAAGACTTGGCACACACGCACTATTATTGATGAAATTATGTAAACGTAAATGTAAAACGTTTAACACAAAAGAGCAAATAAATTGTTTCGAGCAATTTTCAAAAATCCATTACTAAGATTTTTCAAGGAAAGTGCGAAAACTGTTTTCTTTTTACTATATAGTCATTTTTTTTAAATAAATATTACGCGTTCTCAAGTAACTTTGACTTTGACATTTATAAACAAACAGGCATAACACAGGTTGTGGATAAAGACAATAGAGTGATCATAGGCTTAGTGTACAAATAAATTGACTTTGTCCGAGGTTCTGAGCCTTTATCAGCTTACTTCCCATTTGCTGTTTTCTTCAGGTCATTGTTACCCAATGTCGTGCAGGTCAGCCGCTATCACACCGGGTTGGGTAACAAGACATCTGACCGGGAACCTATTTTGTTTATTCTCTTAACAAAAAGTAAATTGTCGTCTTCGGTCTTCAATAACTGTGAAACATTATGATTTACTGAACTTTTTATCATAGAAACCTTGATACGTCTCCTCATCAAATTGAACCGATTGGAAAATTTGGGGAATTACTGTATTTGAAATTTACTAAAATATGTTTACTGTATATGGCATTTTTTCCCAAATTACCTACCATTTAGTAAATGGAGTGTTCTTCAAATAATCTTAATTTGCTTTACACTTGATAAATCTGATGATAATTGACAGAGTTTTAGAGGGAGTGACGCGCATTGGGGTTTATGTATCTTCCAACTGCAAAGGCAATAAGTTTACCCTCACCAATAATATAAAGGAATAAAATAAAAAATATACTTAACCAGTAATCTGTTATCATAGCAAACATCAAAGTCCATTTTTACAAGACGTCACAGATGATGCCCCTAGGAACCTCTACTTAGCGCTCATACAATATCACTTGGACTACTCCTGCTCGTCATGGTATTCTCAACCTTTAACACAGTAGCATACAAATCCAAGCAACAAATTATCCAAAACAAGATGGTCATTATAACTCTTAACATGATGGCGAGAGATCACGTTGGTCACTAAGTCCTACAATCACAGGGATGGATAAAGTGAAGCAACTGAGGCTTGAGCTCGAGAGGCCACGTTTAAATACACCATAGTCTGTCCTATGAAACGCTGGATACATAAAGAATGGAAAATAACGACCAAGAAAGAAAATGGATGGATAAAGACGGATACTATAACATTCTGGACTGTTGCACTGTAGACCACACTATTAACAATTGCAAAGAATTTCCCACAATAACTGTACGGAGTTTTGAGAGAAGAGTTAGAAAGATCTTTTTAAATTCCTGCTTCAATATATTTGTCAATGAGTCATCTAAATTCTACAGTACAGGGTAGGAGTTAACTATACACTGTAAACACAAATTATTCAATATGATCTCCAAGCAGCTTAAGGCGACAGACGCGAGGTAACTTCCCCTCCGATTCAGACATAAACAGAGAATTCTAGATGACAATAAGTCTTTAAAAATACTCACGAAGGAAAACAGCAAGTTGGCGTACCTGAAATATAAGATAATACGAATTAATACAGAGGAAAATCACTCACAGGGTTATTTTTTATACAACATATTTAACAGATTTTGATGTTGTTGTTGTTGTGTGCGTGTGTGTGTGATCCGTGATACAAAGCCCCCTACTGCCTTAAAGAACTTCATGATTCAAACAGAGAAATACAGATAAATAAATATTAATAATGTTATGAACTGTAGAGTTTTCAAGAAAGTTAAGATGCCAATAGAACTAAGCATTTAAAGGTACAGGGTGTAATAAATTAGAAGCTTCTCTCTCCCCTCTCCCTAACACCACGTCATCCCTCTCCCCTCTCCCTAACACCACGTCACCCCTCTCCCCCTCCCTAACACCACGTCACCCCTCTCCCTAGCACCACGTCACCCCCCCCCCTCCCTGACCACATTAAACTTTGGCACCAAGAACTTGTTTCCAGGAGCTGGCTAACTGTTAGTCCTGTGCATTTTTCATCCACACCATCAGACAGACCTCAAGCTTTGGTGTGGGTGACAGGGGTGGGTGATTGGGTGTAGGGTGTGGGTGACAGGGTGTAGGGTACTTGGGTGTGGAGATGGGTGTGAGAGTATGTAGTGAAGGGTATTAGAAGGAAGATTTTCAGTATGAATAGTAACGGGAGGAGGAGGAGGGAATAGAGTGTATGTATAGGGTAAGCTGGGGACTTATGGGTTAATGGGTGTGGGGCTAGGGTGTAGAGAGTAGACAGTGGAGTGTAGAGAATGGTCGATGTCCAGGGTGTAAGGAATAAGGTTCAGACAGGGTATAGGGTGTATTATATGAACCTATTTCACACAACAAGGACCACAAATCAATAAGACTACACACACACACACACACGGTCTGCTACTGAGCATGCCACCATCTGAGGATATTAATTAAGCATTGTGTGTACAGTAATTCGCGTGTGAGATGATTATGACGCAACCTGCTGATTACGTCACTCTATGTACACATGATTAAGCTAATTAAATTTTTTAATACACTCTATTCATAGGTAGGTTAAGGCACCAACTTCATTATCGTATGTTGGTCGGTTATACTATTTTTACCTCAGGTTATCTTGAAGTAAACATTGTTATCTGGCACCCCTAAATTACTGAAGAGTCTTGGCAGCGGCTGACTGATCATAAACCAAACGAAAAATTAATTAAAACAATTTGATCTGTTGTGGTTCATACCAATAAATGTTATAGTTCTTTTCACTATCCATTATATATTTATTTACATCTTCGTCTTGTCTCACCTACAGACGACCAACGAGACAAAGAAACAGGGAAAACACGATATTTTTTTCCCCCCAGAGCAATTTGAAGGATTTAAGATATCCTTTAAGTTACGCATAATGGTAAACTTGCATCAAAGACCAAGTGTATATATAGTGAAGAAGAAACATGACAGGGGTCGTCCGGAGTAGCGGTGGTACCCTTGTCATCACGTTCGAAGAATGGGGGCAGGCCCACAAATTACCCCATCGAACGATCATCAATGGAGTCGACGTCATGTTTGACGCCCTACTTCAGGATAACTTGATTTTGGGAGTCATTTCCCACTCTGAGATTGAGTATCTCGAAAGAGACGAACTTGGCGAGCTGATTGGAGATCAGCTCGCAGTACTTAGGAAGCTGACCAGCACAACTGCCCTGGTTGGTTCTCCTAAGGAACTTCCCAGCTCCGTTATACTGGGTTGGGAGAAAATCCCAGTGAAACCTCAACAGCCAAAACCCACTCGTTGCTACAATTGCCAGAAATATGGCCATCTGGCGAGGAAGTGTCGCGCTCCCAAGGTGTGCTCTAGCTGCGGGGCACCCGGCCACACCGACGCTGACTGCCAGGCGGCCGTTAAGAAGTGCGCGGCTTGTGGTGGCCCTCACTCCTCCTCCGACCGGCTTTGTCCCAAGTGGAGGGAGGAGTGCAGGGTGGCCAGGCTGCGGTCCAAGGAAAAGTTGACTTACAAGGAGGCTCTCCTTGCAGTCAAGACTCTAGAAAAAAACAACCAAGACCGAAACAAACAAGAAAAGAACAAACAAGACAAAAACGAACAAGAAAAGAACAATCAAGATATCAACAAAGAAGAACCTGATAATATTATCGAAGACCAGACAGAACAAGACCAAAAAGAAGAAGACGAAGAACAAGAAGTAGAATGGAAAGTAAAAACTAAAAGAAGAACAAAGAGAAAAAAGAAGACCAACCAATCAGCTTCGGCCGAAATAGCCTAACGGCGAAGAGGCCAGAAATCCCTAACAACTTTGACTTTGGCAGGGGATTAAACTGGGTGTTGGGTGGGGCGGAGTCTTGCTCAACATTCCTCTACACTTCCCTGATGCCTTGCCACACCAAGCTCTTCAAAGCCACTATCACGTCCTCCCAGTTCACCACCCCCTAGTACCCCCCCCCCCCGCCCTCCCAGTTCTCCGGCCACACCACCCCGTCCTCCCAGTTCTCCGGCCATACCCCCCGTCCTCCCAATGCTCCGACCACATCCCCCCGTCCTTCCAATGCTCCGGCCACACCACCCCGTCCTTCCAATGCTCCGACCACATCCCCCCGTCCTCCCAATGCTCCGACCACATCCCCCCGTCCTTCCAATGCTCCGACCACACCCCCCGTCCTCCCAGTTCCCCAACCATACATATAAGGAGCCGTTCGCATTATCATTTTAAAAACACATATCGATTCTGGAATCTTTTAAAAGTGAACCATTGCTTAATGAGCGACCCCCTTGTTCACGGCTCTTAACAAGCAGTTAAGGGGCGGCCCTGAAAGGTTGGGGCGTGTCTAGGACCTCGTTTTGGAAACCCGGTGGCTGGTGGCGATTGAAGCTAAACTGTAGTTGTTTGTGTGTTTATCACTAAGGAAACTTTAAACTGATCACCTGAAGATTAGGTTAAGGGAAGGCAGCTTAGGTTAGGTATAAGAAAGGTAGCTTAGTTAGGTTAGCTAAATGAACTTAGGTTAGGCTATGTTAGGGAACTTAGGTTAGGTTAGGTTAAGGTTTGTTAACAATAAGATGCGTAATCAAGTAAAATAAACTGGGGTGTAATATTCTTATTCTGAAAATTACATAAATATATTAATTATTTCCTGACAGCAAAATCTAGGCTCGTATTTATTATTCACAACTAAAATTAATCTTGTTGTTATCTATTATGAAGGTGAGTTATATAATCTTCACAACCAGGTGATACAGGTATGACCCACACCCCATACTGCCCTCACCCTACAACCCACGCCCCATACTACCCTCACCCTACAACCCACGCCCCATACTACCCTCACCCTACAACCCACGCCCCATACAACCCTCACCCTACAACCCACGCCCCATACTACCCTCACCCTACAACCCACGCCCCATACAACCTTCACCCTACAACCCACGCCCCATACTACCCTCACCCTACAACCCACGCCCCATACAACCTTCACCCTACAACCCACGCCCCATACTGCCCTCACCCTACAGCCCACGCCCCATACTACCCTCACCCTACAGCCCACGCCCCATACTGCCCTCACCCTACAACCCACGCCCCATACTACCCTCACCCTACAACCCACGCCCCATACAACCCTCACCCTACAACCCACGCCCCATACTACCCTCACCCTACAGCCCACGCCCCATACTGCCCTCACCCTACAACCCACGCCCCATACAACCCTCACCCTACAACCCACGCCCCATACTACCCTCACCCTACAACCCACGCCCCATACTACCCTCACCTGCCGTAATCCCCTGTACTCTCGCCCATAGCACTATACACCTGGTCAACCTGCTGGTTAATTAGCCAGGGGGTTTTACTGTCTAATGCCATGTTGGTTTTTAATTTTCTTGAGTGTGTTTTGTTGATCCAGCTGCCCCGGTGCCTTGTCTTCTGTATGTGTGTGTGTGTATACCTTCATCACACACACACACACACACACACACACACACTGTCCTTATAATGGCATCAACCTATTAGGTGTAACGGCGACAATGAACACCGATCTAGTGAGGGGAAGGGGCACGGATGAGAGAGAGAGAGAGAGAGAGAGAGAGAGAGAGAGAGAGAGAGAGAGAGAGAGAGAGAGAGAGAGATTGCTACGCGTAATACTGAATCTTTATTAAATCGTTCGTCAATATCCTCTGCTTCGAACGTATCATCGTGTTGCCAGAGTTAACGAGAACAATCCGCATTGGCCTCATGAAACTACAGGTATGGTGGGTGTTAGGTCCATAATCAGACAGGTTAATGAAGGCACTAACACACTCACCTGCAAGACGTGGATCTACCCTCGTCCAGGTGTGTCCACGTTTTCTATGCTGTGTTAAGTCCCACGTTAATTCCTTCACTAATTGGTTCTTTATTTTCCTCCTGTCTGGTTGTCATATTCACAATCAACTAAATATCACACTTATGATGATTCTCTTTTAAATGACGTCACTACTGATTGTTTTACGTACACTAAAACACAAACACGTACACACATACAATCGATTCTTTACCCTGGAGTGGGCATGAAGGCGTACTGACACGACTCAACGGGGGGACCTCAGCTCACTACCCTCCTGAGGCTGAATAGTCAGTTTATCTATCCTATCTAGCCTATAACTGGTCAATAATACCTGTCCTAACCACTGATTGGTCACCGCTAACTGTCCTTACTTGTGATTAGTCCCTACTATCTGTCTTTACCACTAATTAGTAACTACCACTTAGCTTACATTAACACTTGTTACCTCTATAACTGCCTCGTTATCAAGTTACAACATTATTTCTCCAATTTGATATAAAAAGGACTAACGTAAAACAATATAATCATAAACAAAACCTACGTCATTTTACACCGTGGTTAATCATGCGTCTCTGGCGATGACCGAGCATTAACCCTCAAGAGTTCAGAGGGCGGGCGGCGCATTTAGGTATATATTATTCCAGCTAACTGAGAGGAACCACTAATACTCACTTAACCTCTAGAGAATCACAACAATACCAACAAAACTAAGGTTAATTACAGATAACAAAGGACTAAAATTATTTAATTATCACCACAGTGGAACACCATCTTGGCCACTCAACATCACCCTTCCATACACAACCACCAACAAGTAAACGTATTATTCAGAAAACAAATGGACAAATACATTCCAAGTGGTATACAAGGTAACGACAGACAAACAAACACACACATACAAATAAACAGACGAAGTAAACAATCAAAAAAAGACAAACACGGAAAACACAGATACACAAAAGTGGAATACAATGTGGTAAACAAAACAAAAAATACAGACAGGCATACAGAGAGGAGGTGTAGTGTCTTGTACGTGTCTGAGAGAACATTAAGTGATCGATTTTACATTAATTCAACACCCTCGAGGAGACCTGACCGAGAGAGAGAGAGAGAGAGAGAGAGAGAGAGAGAGAGAGAGAGAGAGAGAGAGAGAGAGAGGAAAAAAACATTATTTCTTTCCCTCTAACAACACTTTCCTCCTCTCTTTCCCACTTCTTTTTTCTTCCCTTTCTGTGATTAGTCCCTTCTGTCCTTTTCTTTCTGTCTTTCTGTCTTAAATTTATTGGTTTCCGTTTTTTTTTTACTTTATTTTTTCGGCTTTGGATTTTCTAATTCCTTGGAACTCAGCCTGCCTCAAATTCCTTTCCTATCAGTCTCTCTCTCTCTCTCTCTAACTTTCTTTGAGTCTTTTCTGTTTATCTACCTAACCATGTATCTCCTCACGTCACCCCACCTTCCTCACGTCTACCACCATCTCCTCACGTCACCCCACCCTCCTC
This sequence comes from Homarus gammarus, assembly GCA_958450375.1. Lineage (NCBI taxonomy): Eukaryota > Metazoa > Arthropoda > Malacostraca > Decapoda > Nephropidae > Homarus > Homarus gammarus. The sequence continues at coordinate 1,738,537 of CAUDMG010002821.1, read as the reverse complement.
ACGTCTACCACCATCTCCTCACGTCACCCCACCCTCCTCACGTCTACCACCATCTCTTCACGTCACCCCACCCTCCTCACGTCTACCACCATCTCTTCACGTCACCAGCTTCACCAACAGGACAAACACACCCTCCGAGACGGCTGTTCCTTTCCTGCCTCGTTGTACCGTCATAAACCAGCCCCACACACCCTCCCCACCAACATTGTCCCTCCTAGAACCTGAAAGCTAAAGCCTCCCTTCCCCCTGCGACTAAATCCGACTATTTTTTTCAGTTCCTCCCTCAGTAGAGAACCTAGCCTTCGATACACGTCTTCTCTGGTACTTTGGACTTGAGTACGTCCATAACAACCTCCATTTCGGACTTACCATTTATAAAGTACCTGTATATATCTTACCCCATTGGACTTATTATAAATACCTGTAACTTACCTCATAAAGGATTAAATCCCCTTCACAAACCAGCTTAAGAGACCAGAGATTCTATTAGTACGTATTATGCTCACGTTTGTGTCGATCCTTTGTCAATAATCTTATCGAATTTATAATCAGACTTGGGTTTATCATCGATATTTATTAATCTCCTACAATTCCACGAGTATGACAGTGTAGGTTATTTGGACTGTTTCTTCTATAAATTATAAGTTAATTTTCCTTCAATTTAATACAATCTTCTTTTCTCGACTAAAATTCGCACTTTAGGTAAACTAAGAACCGTCCACCTCCAGTACACACCCCACAGTACTCTCTCTCTCTCTCTCTCTCTCTCTCTCTCTCTTTCACTCTCTCTCTCAAGCCAATATCCCGCACCATAGACTCTCCTTATCACAATTTACGACACTCGAGTCCCATACTGCACTCTTTACCATCCTAATCCTCCACTCTCCCTCTTTCTCAGTCTATTTCTCTCTGTCTCTCTATCTCTCTCACCCTTACTCTCTCTCAGGCTACATCAGAGACTAAGACCGTGTTTCCTAATACCATCCATCACTGAGAGACTTCCTTTGTTTTTCATCTTAATAGAATTTAATGTCCTTCAACGCAAGTTCAACTAATTGACAGACACATACTAGGCCACGACACATACTAACACACCCGAAGCAAAATATCACCAGCTCATACTAATGTCAATATTGTCTCAGACGCCGGGACACCTCACCACCCCACCCACTACATCTTAATCTTGTGGCAAAATAATATATATACACGGTACCTTTCGTTCCTATATTATATTGCCACAAGATTAAAATATATCAGAAAAGTATATTATTATCATCAAATATATTTCGTTCTTGAGGTACATGGGAGGAGGAAGAGGAAAGAAGTAAGGAATGATTAGGAAGATAAAGAAGAGGAGAGAAGGGAGGAATGTGTGGTAGGAGAAAGAAGAAAGAGAAAGGAGTGGGAAGAAGTGAAAAATATGAAAGGTTGGTTGAGATTTTGTCTCCACCTGGAACGACTAATTAATGTAGGACGGCCTCCACCCACTCACTGGGGAGGTCGTCCGGTTCTACCCATCGTCTGGGACTTCCCTCCAGCAGGGAGGCTCCTCAGACCGCCGGAGGTCCTCGACTACGACGCCAGGAGCCTCCTCCTGGTCGTCAGGGATCTCCTGCAATATATATATATATATATATATATATATATATATATATATATATATATATATATATATATATATATATATATATATTGGTGGACAACTAAGGAAAGTATATTAAACTAAGATTGCGAACAAGAGAAAGTATGACACGTACATATTATCATTCTTTTAAATTTCCTGTGTATATATGGTAGTATGTGACCCAGCCAAGGTGTTTATGGTAGTGTGTGACCCAGCCAAGGTGTTTATGGTAGTGTGTGACCCAGCTGTAAACACGCGCTGTGTGTGTGTGTGTGTGTGTGTGTTGCAAGCCGCCGTAGGTAAAACCAAATTTTCTCTGTCTCTGTCTTCTATCTAATATTGTAAGTTAATAGTTTTCTTTCGTCTTTTCTTTCCTCCCCATCTCTTCTCTTCCTCTCTCTTTCTTCTCTATCTCTTCTCCTGTTTATCATTCACTACTCCCCCGCCTTTCCTAACCCACCTTCCCATCACCTCTCCTCCTTTTCCCCATCACTACTCCTCTTCCTAACCCTCCTTCCCATCCCTTTCTCTCTTCTTTATCATCCCTTCCCTTCCTCTCATCTATCCTTCCTCCCGCCACCTCCACCACAGCCTCACCAGCCAGCCGTCAGAGGTCCGGGAAGCTGAAACAAAATATATGGATGAAACACACTCGGTCGCATCAATTCTCCAGAGTGTGAAATTGGGTTTGGACACCATTTTCCTCTCCCTTCCTTTCCCTACCCTTCCCTCCCACACATACTACCCTCTTTTTCCCTCCCACACATCCTACCCTCTCCCTATTTCCTTCCCTGACATCCTACCCACTCCCTCCCTCCACAGATATCCTACCCTTCTACCTTCTCCCCTCCCCCTTCCTTCCTTCCCATCCTACCCACTCCATCCTTCATTTCCTTCCCAAACACCCTACTTCTTCCTTCCTTCTTTCTTCCATCCCTCGCCCTATTCCTTCTTTCCCGAGACATCTTAACCCCCCTATTCTGTGCTTTCTTCTTCTCTTTTCTTCCTTCACCAGACACCATACCTGCCCTTCCTTCCTTCCTTCCTTCCATTCTTTCCTAAACATTCTACACGGCCCCCCCCTAGTCTTCCCCTCCCCCCCCTATTCTCCCCCTCCCCCTCCACTTAACAATTTGTCCTCCCTCTTCATTCCTCTTTGCTTTCCTATCCAAATATTCTAACACCTCCCCCCCCCTCCTCCTCACAGCCCCCTCCCCCCCCTCCCCCTCACATCCCCCTCTCTCTCACCCCCAAATAACTTAAAGATTAATATTTATTTATTTACCTTACGAACAGAGAGAAAATAAGTGATACTAATCTATTATTTTAATTGGGTAAAACTTTGAACACAAACAGACACACACAGATGCATTTCCATATAGTTAAAAAATATATGACTTAACAAACATTTAAAACATCTTAAAGTATAAAGAGCTAAATTAAGTTCAACAGGTAGGTTTAAGATAGTGAAATAAGAGAGATAGAAAGTTATGGGGGTCAGCCGTACAGGTAACCAGATAGTGTGGGGTTAATTGACTGTACATAATGTCTTACCTGGGTGGCCTGCAGGTGATACTCTACACACACTCTCACAGACTCACTCAAACACGCTGTCAAATTTAAATCCACCTCACCACCCATCCGCATAAATCCCAAATCCACCTCACCACCCATCCACATAAATCCCAAATCCACCTCACCACCCATCCACATAAATCCCAAATCCACCTCACCACCCATCCACATAAATCCCAAATCCACCTCACCACCCATCCACATAAATCCCAAATCCACCTCACCACCCATCCACATAAATCCCAAATCCACCTCACCACCCATCCACATAAATCCCAAATCCACCTCACCACCCATCCGCATAAATCGCAAATCCACCTCACCACCCATCCACATAAATCCCAAATCCACCTCACCACCCATCAACATAAATCCTGAGGAAAAAAAAATGAAAATCCCAATAACTCAAACGGTTAATATCATAGAGAAAGACATTGGAATGATATAGTGTTATGAATCTATCAAGACCATCCCTTCCATCTACTTATTTCTCCTTTTATATCCTATTCCTCCCCTTCCCCTTAAAATCCTCTCTCTCTCTCTCTCTCTCTCTCTCTCTCTTCCCTTCTATCAATTATATTTGGTTCATTTATCTCTCCATCTCTCTTATGTCTCTCTTCCTTGGCATGTATTATTCATCGGTTTTGTTATGTAATGATTCTCTCCATCTATGTAGCCCTCCATCTGTGTCTTGTCTCTCCAGCTAAATGGCCTTCCTCCATCTATCTCTTCCTTCTACCTACTTCTTTGCCTTTCCTCTTAAATATGGAATCTTTTCTCCATCAATTTCTCCTTTTCTCTTGCTATTTGTCCTTCCTTCCTCCCTTCCTTCTTTCCTTTCTTCTTTCTTTCCTTCCTTCATCTCTTTCTATATTCTCCCCATAGTATACGTGTACTTCCTTCCCTCCTTCCATCTCTCTTCCTTTTACGTATTTCCCCTAATTACATGTACTGTACTTCCTTTCCTTCCTCCATCTCTTTTACCTTCACTCCTTTCTCTTTTCCTCTATTTACCACCACACCATCAAATACACACTACCACACCACCACACCACCACACCATCACCACATCATCAAATACACACTACCACACCATCACACCATCACGTACAACACCACCACACCATCACCACATCATCAAATACACACTACCACACCACCACACCATCACACCATCACGTACAACACTACCACACCAAGTACACCATCACCACACCATCAAACTACAATTATCTTATACACAGGAACTTATTACACGCACTACAAATAATAATTAAAATTCACCTGTATGTCAAGAACTAATTAGATGCATGATAAATAACAACACCAATTCAGTCCTATATTACAAAGGTTTATAAAATATGGGAAGAAATTAGCTACAGGTATTATATAAAAAGAGCATAATGAGATTCTCAGTCCATATTACACAGGTGTTTAGGGTTCATAATACACCTTAGGATTATAATACTCGATAGGATTATAATGCCGCGCCGATCAGACCTCATTCAATATTCTTCAAGACTAATTGGTCTAATTAGTATTAAATCTAATTAATTCTGATTACATATTACAAGAGCTATTAATTAATTGCTCGTAGTGGGTTATTTATTGTATTGTATCATAGTGGTAAGAAGGGCGCTAAGTTAATGATGATAATGATAAAAATACTACTAATAATAATGAAGTTGTATGGTTTAGCTGATGGTAAACTTTGGAACAAAAAATATTACCTCCAATTAACTCTTTTACTTCAGCTATATGTTACCCGTTCGTCCATATCCACACACCCTTACGACATCGCTATTACTCTGACAAACTTTCATTCATACAAACAAGCTTACTTTCACATACTTTCTCATACACTCAGACACTGACTTACACACACTTCATCGTCAAATGTTCTATATATATACTTGCACACACACACACACACACACACACACACACACACACAGAGCACGTGTTTACAGCTCAATTAGCATATTCCTCAACACAACACAAACAGCGGACACTGAACCCAAGATGGTGAGTTTAGTCCAATTAATCCACCACGAAGGAAATCTAGCAAGGAGGAGGATGAAGACTTCCTTAGGAGAGACACAAGGAGGGAGGGAGGGGGAGAGGAAAGGAAAAGGAGGGAAGAGGGAGGGAGAGAGATGGGGAGTGGGAGAGAGATGGGAAGAGGGAAGGATATAATGAGTGGAAGGAAAGGAGGGAGGGAGAGGGAAGGATATGGAAATTGGGGTAGGGAGGGAGATAGGGGGGAGGAAGAGAGGGAGGAAGAGATAGGGAGGTGGCGTCAGCTTGGGGTTATGTCCGCCACCATATGGAGATGAGAGATTACCTTATTGATCAATTTACCGCTCCTAGCTATTATGGTGTGGTGTGGTGTGGTGGTGTGGTGTGGTGGTGTGGTGTGGTGCGGTGGTGTGGTGTGGTGGTGGTGGTGGTGGTGTGGTGTGGTGGTGTGGTGTGGTGTGGTGGTGTGGTGTGGAGTATTATGGTGTAGTGTGATGGTGTAGGGGTGGGGTGGGATGGTATGGTGTCTGGAGGTGCCATGGGACTGTAGAGGATGATGGTGGTGAAGACAATAGTGTGTGTGTGTGTGTGTGTGTGTGTGTGTGTGTGTGTGTGTGTGTGTGTGTGTGTGATGGCCGAGGGAAAAATAACGTAAAAAAGAATAAAGACGATGAAGAGGAGAAGGAAAAAAGAAAAACGACAACGAAGAGGAAGAGGAAAAGAGGGAAGAGAAAGCGGCATAAGGCTATAGGCTAAGAGTGTTGGTGTTGGAGGTGGTGGTGGTGGCTAGCCTCGGGGGAGAGACCACGATGGATCACTAATACCTTACAACTTACACTAACTTCCGCCCTCCTAAGTTACCACTACTGTACCAAATTTACTCTCACTTATACCGTAAAAGAAAGGTCACACACACACACACACACACACACACACACACACACACACACACACCCACACACACACACACTATGTACAAGTAAGATAGATACTTTCTGAAATATATACTCGTATTTTTACCAACTATGAAAAACGAAAACATTCCATCCCCAAATTATTAAATCCTATCTCTATTAATCTACAGCTTCATTACCACTTCTAACTTTCTATAATAAAGTAAACGATCCAATTAAACCCCTTCCTTACCCCCCCCCCCCCCCACCTCCCCAGGTCGAGAGCATCGTCTTTAAGGTGGACGACCCCAGTGTGACTTTTACCAGAGAGCTGCTGCTTTATTGCCCCGCGGCGACTGATGGGCAGAGACAGATGGCTCCGGGCTATATGGAGGAACACCCCCTCTCTCTCTCTCTCTCTCTCTCTCTCTCTCTCTCTCTCTCTCTGTAAGAAAGAGTATCCCCTACAACCATAAATTTTATTCTCAATCCAGCAGATCGACAGGTTGATTAATACTGATCTGAAGACCATCAAGAGACGAGGAGGGCGATAAATTACCCCCACCAACCCCTGGGGTCTGGATTCTAAACAACCTAAGATGAATTTAAACATATTTGTATTAATTATTTTCCATCTAAATCAACTATGTCTATTTAATGTCAAATATGTCCTGTGCTTTGTTTACGTGTGTGTGTGTGTGTGTGTGTGTGTGTGTGTGTGTGTGTGTGTGACTCTAGTACATATGACTTTCCTCAAATATTAGCCGTAAAAATGTTAAGTTATACGCAGGTAGTAAATAATAATAATAATAATAATAATAATAATAATAATAATAATAATAACAGACTATAGGAGTCAACAAGTAGTCTACTCATCCCTAAAATTGGTCGTTTTCACCTCCAACTGTTTATGTTTGCAGCATAAATAACCATAATTATCTCAGTGATTAAACAAATTAGTTTACAAAAGTTTTAATTGTATATGAAAAAAAAAATAACAAAAGCTGAAAAAAATTAAGGTGATTCTCCCCAGCTATGATAGATTAATGATGGCTGCCTGACGACACGACTCTTCCAAATACTGAACTGGTCTCTCTCTCTCTCTCTCTCTCTCTCTCTCTCTCAACTCGTGGTACAACCGGTCTGTAGTACGCCAGCAGCAGTACTGTAATAGGTGCAGGTGATGTTGGTAACCCAGCTGGACTGGACCTGACCTGACCTGACCTGACCTGAGCTGAGCCGAACTCATTTGGTTGCATGTTAAAACTGTTAAAGCTAAACACATTCGCCTTATTCTGATATTTAAGTTTATTTCGTGTTTGCGGCTTTTATTCTTTGGTCAAAGGTCAAAAAGAGCAGCAGGTGTCCCTATTGTTAACAGTTAGAACAAGAAAATACCAGTCGTTATCAATGGCAGGGAAAGTGAAGATGCGTTCTTGTAGATTTTCTTTAGTCAAAATAGTAATAAATATACACTGCATATCAGCACACATACGCGGCCATCACACCTGGATGATACGCTGTTTCTACACCATCTTCTATAATGACCATTAAGGAGTACAGTAATTTATGTTTATTTATATATTTCGTATTTGCTTCTTCGACAATTTGTGAGCGGTAATAAATACTAAATATTAATGGTGCAGTAATGTGAAGTATCTGTCCAGTCGTACTATCATCTACTGGAGGGTAACTGTCTGTTTCCATCAACTCTCTTAATGTGATATTTATTCATTAATCCAAAAAATATTATTTAATGAAACAGTATTAAAAATATTTAATGCTTCTCTAAGTCATGAAACATATTTAATGTCTAATTAAAAATCTGTCATTGTGATATATAAACAACTGGTGTACTGCTGTTATATGTTAGCTGCACAGATTTATATTTTTTATGTCCTGGTATAGGGTACACTGTATAAGGGCTATGATATAAGTTGACTAAGTTAGCCATTGTTGGCTGTATGTCTCTATATCCAGTTAAAATGGACCCGGAAAGGTCCAGGCTGTATAGGCCAAAATTCACAAAACCGATAAATTCCGGTATCAGTGATACTTCAGCCCCCAGGGACTTCGGATAAATTATTATCAACCTGTAGTAGTAGTAGTAGTAGTAGTAGTAGTAGTAGTAGTAGTAGTAGTAGTAGGAACTTTGTAGTAGAGTAGTAGTGTTTTAGTGGTAGCAGTAGTTAAGTAGCCAGTAGTAGTATAGTAATAATGATAATGGATACAGTATTATATAACGTATAGCGGATATATTTTGACCACACCATTAGAGAACTTCCGCCTGGCAGTCATCACCCTCAGTTACAACAATACACCTGACCACTGCAATAATCTACACAGGACTCGAGTTAGTTGTATATACTGTACAGTATATCAACACATTGACCCGGACTTTAATAACACTGACTCAGCTGTCCGTCTACACGTAAGTATATTATAATAAACGTACAGAACACAAGATTATTGTATTAAACTATCTGCGAAATTGTGTACGGTAAGTTGCTAACTTATCATAAAGTATGAGAAATAATCCTTTGTCACTTTAGATCCACTCGCCTTAAGCACTACAATGGGAGAACACCCAGGAGCAGCAGGACCCACCTTCAGTATGTCGTCGCTGAACTCCTCCTCCAGGTAGCTGGTGCAGAAGGAGTCCTCCTCGTGGTAAACCTCTGAAATCGTGTCCACCACACTCCTCCTTTTATCTCCTTTCTTAATGTTTATGTTATTCTCCTTGCCGTCTCCTCGCTCTCGGAGGCCCACGGCTGTCGCCCTTAGCTCCTCTATTTCCTCGTACTCGTCCAGGGTGTCCAAGGCATCACTGTCATTTCCACACTCCACTTTTTGTACGCATTTACTTGCATTTCCACTGTACTCACACCTCACGTCACTCTCGTTGTACTGTTTCGTTCTAACGGGTGACGCTCGACAGTGCGTATCACAGTTGTCAGCACCCGGTGTAGCTGTCAGCAGCCCGCCTGACACCTGGCTTACACCACCACTCCCCCCTCCCTCCCCTTCTCCTGCATATTTTCCGTTTTTGATCCCGCTAGGTCCGGGCGGCTGAGCCCCACCGACCTCGACCTCGACCCCATCTGGCAAGGGTGGTGCCGGGAGAGCCTCACCTCCCTGGGCCGCTGATTCATAACCTCTATTATCTGCTCCCCCACAGGCCGCCGCCAGTCCCGAGGCTTCTGAGGCGCTCGCCGCCTGATAAGCGGGATCATTTTGGGCCTCCTGTTCATTTTCTGGCCGTCTTTTAAGTGCTGGTGATACATCACGGTTGTCAGCGGCCCTTGTGGGGATCCGATTCGCGTTGGAATTGTATTTTTCTGGAGGATTCACGGTCGTCGCGGAGGTTCCTGTGTCGGCGGCTGTGAAGGTCACCTCGTGGGGCAACGTTTTTCTACTATGACAGTCACGAGTGTCTTTGTGTTTACCTGTGCCGCCTATTTCGTGAGGTCCCCCCTTGTTATCGTCAAGTTTAGCACCATTGTTCCTTAACTTTGGTGGATAGGTGGGAGTAAGACACTGTGAGGTGTGTGTGGGCTGCCCCCTCTCCTCCACCCCACTCTTGTGTTGTTTGTTACCCATGGTGGCTCCCACTCCCCGCCCTGAATTATTAATAACACGGGGAGAAGCAGCCTCCTCCTGCTCTTCGCCACGATTTAACTTCACCAGATATTCCTCTCCCAGTGATGCTCGCTTCCTCAACCCAACTTTATTATTCTGGTCAGAAGATGATGAAGGAGCAGCGCGGGGCGAGTTAACCCCCTGTAACCTATCTGAGGATAAAATTGCCCCTAAACAGACTTGAGCTGGATGATCCACAACAGCCACCGTGAATCTCCTACTTTTATGGCCTCGGGAACTCCCACCCTCGATTAGATCTGAATCTACAACTTCTTGGTTTAAAAATTTTGTGAAATTTTCCTTCTCCTCCTCCAAGTCGAGGCTCACTCTTGGGATGCGCCTACGAATGGTATCACTCACGTTTAGCGTCACTGTCGCCTCCCGGGAATCGTTGGGGACATTAGGTAAAGTGGCGGCGCCCCCCTCCTCGTTCTCTAACTCTCGACGTCCCGTAGGAAATTGAGAAAAAGTCTCGTATGTGTGTGACCCTGGCGTAGGACAACAGACAGTGTTGGTGGTGTTAGCCCGGCGCGCCACACATGGGGGAGTGACGGATGACTTGTGTTTCGACGCGTCGATGTCTCTCTGGGGAGGTGCTGGGGGCTTCTGCTTAATCTTTGACTTGCTGGGTAATAGATGACTAAACTGGGGGTACTGGAGGTATGACGCACATGTCCCGCTCTTTCTCTCATCAGATCTCACATGGTGGAGATTATTATTGCTCTGACAGTAGCTGGTAAAATTGTGCTCCTTCAGAGACGCCCATCTGGTGGGTTTCGGTGGTTTCTCATAAGCTGGGCTGACTCTTTTCACGGAATACCGACGTAGAAAACAGTTGTCTACAGCACCGAAGGCTGGAACCCCCGAATTTCCATTAGGACTCGTCTGGACCACAAAACTCCTATTTCCATTCGGACTCGTCTTGGGGCTGGGTCTTCGTCCGTTTACATTAACGACGGCGTGTGGCTGTGTCGTGGACCTGTGATATGCTAAGGCCAGGTTCTTGTTAGCACTGATAGTCTTAAACCCACTGGAAGGACTTTTAGGACTCCTTAAACCGCTACAGTTAGAAGTGAAAGGAATCTTTCTCGGAGGCTTTGGTGGAGACTCGGTGCAGGAAGACCTTTGTGGGTCACTCAGTCCTCTCGCGACCTTCACCCTATTAGTTGCCGTGTTCCTCTGAGTCTCTTGAGCCTTGGCTGTGGTCACTGCAGGTGCTCCCTGGTGTGGGGAGTGGCTCCCCTTAGTGTCCGGGTCAGCGTCAGCAGCAAAGATAGACAAGTGGAGGGGCTGGAGTGTCGTCAACAGGTGCCTCCTATTGCCACCTCGACGTATGGAGGCTGTGTGGGCGGGTGGACCCAACATGTGGTTGGCGGGGGCGTGGGCGTGGTGGACTCTTCATGTTAACACCCCCTTTACACCCACTCTCACATCTGATCTTGTAAAGTGAGGCGCTCACACGAGTTCCTCTGTGCCAAGTCTCTTGAATTCAACACTACAATTGTCTTCATTTCTAAGGCCCTTGTGTTACCTCCTCTACATAGCACTGGTCACGCCCACTCTGGAGGTGAGAACTTGTTTAAGATCGTCGCTTTATAAACAAGTTAATATATATTCATGAGTCCCTCTAGAGAAAATATTCAGCCATTAGTTTCAGATATACGATAATCTACAATGATTTATTTAAAAAAATCAAATAAATTTGATTTTAAACCAATGCCGTAAATTAAATCAACTAAATGAAACGCTCCACCAATATGACTTCTGGGATATAGACCAATAATAGCTGTTGATTTTTCCTGCATCGTTAAGTCTGTTACAGTTAAAAGATCGGTATATTACCTTTCAAATGTATTCTGACGAAGCCTCAACATAATGAAGAGGAAATAATTATGTACGCCGCTCACCCTATACCACGGGTCATCTTAGGTCAAAGGTCAGCCAACGAACTAGAGGGAGAGAGTGAAGGAGCAACTGTGTTGTGGTAGGTCAAGGAAGTACCCTGCCTGATAGAGTAACAGCTTACAGGATTACTTTGGTGAGTGGGGAAGCCTGGGACTGTGTAGGACTCTTTGGGACTGTCTGGGACTATTTAGAACTTCCTGAGACTGTCTGGGACTGTCTTGGACCGCCTGGGGCTGTTTAGGACCGCCTGGGACTGCTGAGGACTGCCTGGGACTGTTTAGGACCGCCTGGGACTGCTTAGGACTGCCTGGGACTGTTTAGGACTGTCTGGGTGTATCAAATAAGGTGCTCAATAGAGATAAAATAAAAAGGTAAAAAATTAAACTTAGGATTAACACAAAAGTCTTGAAGCAAACAAAAGTCCTTATGGGAGAGTCAAAGATAAAAAAAACAAATCCTCTTTCTCTCCTTCTCTGTCCAAGTTCCCCCTCTGTCTTTAACCCACACAAACATCTGGCATTAACAAACTAACACAAACAAACATCTGGTACTAAGATAAACAAACATCTGGTACTGACAAACACATACAAAAACATCTGGCATTAACACACAAAACATTAAATGAAACAGTCGACACATTAAACATTTACCACAAAAAAAATTAATACAAAAACATTCAAACCACAAAACAGGTGACAGAAACGGAGCCCATCTGACGGTACAAGACAGGAGGAGAGAGACAGCACATAAACCCACCTGTCAGCTTACATAAACAAACACCCATGTACCCACCCTCACCTGTGTTGACCCTCAGCTGGACCACACAGGCGAGTTACAGGTGGGTCACACAGGTAGATCCAAGGCGAGTTACAGGTGGGTCACACAGGTAGATCCAAGGCGAGTTACAGGTGAAGCGTGATTAAGAGGGTCCACTACCATATAAAGGTATTAAGGGATAATTCAGGTATTGATCACGCACAGGTAAAGGCTGACTCACCTGCCTACGTATCTCTGATCACTACCACAACGCGACCACAACAACACAATAAACCTCCTGATTAACATTACAAAAAAATATACCAAGATGCAGGCGATCGTAAAAATAAAAAAAATAAAATCCTCGTCATTAAATCGCTCCCATAGATTTTTCGCAATTAATTAAAAGGAAAAAATCACAATTGCTTCAGTTATCCATTGAGGTCGACAAATTATATTAACGTTGTTCTAAGAAGGGGGTGACTAAAGGGGTATTTTTCTCCCGTACACGACCGTCATTTCTGTCTACTTCAGTCACAATCACCCAGACTGTTAATGCCAGTGTAGTGAAAGAGCAAGTGGAGAAAAATTGCTCCTTATTCATCAAACACAACAATAACAAATTCAATATAACGAGAATTCCATAAACAATACATATTAAGTAAAAAAAAATATATAAAATTTATCTATTTCATTTCCTGATATATTTTGTCTCGAGTAAACACTGACATATTCTGGTTTTTTTTAATAACTGTGAATTTGTCTACACCTGTGTACAAACTTTTTACTCTAATTATATTTTCAATGTGGTATTAAAGGCACTGATAATTAATTAGTATCAATTACCTATTATAAAAAAAAGGAATTTCTAACACACCCAAATATACCTTAACACTGAAATTTTTGTCAATTATCTTTTTTTCAAATGTAAAAAATTATAACTTTAATAAAAAAAAAATCACATATTTCTTATAAACTTCGGACGCCATTAACCACATCCCATTGTGATCAGATAAAAATTGAACTCCTCTTTTGTTTTAGGTTTCAATCGTATTCCTCTGGTTATAACAACACTTCACTTTCAAACACTTAAGATGAAACACTTATAGGACACTTAAAACCATTTCCCGAGGTTTTAAATCAGGAACATCACACGGTAAATATCAGATGATAATGATTTTCAAGAACACTTTCCGTTGTTAAAAAAAAAAAATCCGCAACACTCCGACACTCAAAAATCCGCAACACTTCCCGACACTCAAAAATCCGCAACACTTCCCGACACTCAAAAATCCGCAACACTTCCGACACTCAAAAATCCGCAACACTTTCTGACACTCAAACAACAAACACTCGGAAAACGCGTCGAGGTGTCTAAGAGGGAGGTGGAGGGCGTGTCACCACCACCACCTACCAGTGCTTGCCAGCCTATGAAGGACAATCTCGTGGTACAGTACAATGGTCTCCTCTCACCTCCCCTTCTCTCACCTCCCCTTCTCTCTCCCCCTCTCCCCTTATCCGATACTCCCCTCTTAACAACATCTACCACCCTCCCACCCCACCATCGCCATATCCCTCAAGCTTCATTCATCTCCTCTTCTCCCCTCACCCCCCCTTCTCATTTCATCCCCTTCCACTCCCACCCTTCCTTTTCTTACTCCTCCCTTCTTCCCTACGCCCTTCCTTCTCTCTCTACTCACACCTATTCTTTCCTACATCCGTCTTTTCCTTCCCTCTCCCCTTTCCCAAAACACCCTCCCCCCTCTCTCTCTTCCCCCCATACACCCATAATGGCCACTATGAATCTTCAACCAATCTAGAATTTATGACTTAAAAAGGGTCTAAACTTTAGGGTAGTAATTCTCCCTTGTTTGGATACAAGTCCCTCGGCCCTAAAAATCAGGTAATTAGTCCATGTGTCTTCGTGTAAGATTCTTTCCACGGCGTTACCAATAAATTTCGGGAGGATTTCAAAACCTCTCCCTTAAATCGTCTTAAAATAAGTAATGTCATATATATATTACCCTAAAGTCATCTCACATCCCCTAAAGTGACGTCACATCCACTCTCAAGTCACCTCACACTTCACCCTTAGTGACGAAACACACACACACCCTTAAATCACCTCATGCACACCCTAAAGTGACGTCCTACACACATACACCCTTAGGACACTCTTCATCTCCCTTAGTCCATCACCCCGCCTCGCCTTTGACCTACCTCCTCTGGTCCACCTCGCCTCACCTCCTCTGGTCCACCTCGCCTCACCTGGTCCACCTCACCTCCTCTGGTCCACCTCACCACCTTAACCCTATCTCCCGTATTTCACAGAACCAAGGGTGAGGGGAAGTAGGTGAGGAGGTCACGAGAGAAGGAAGAGGAGGAGAGAGAAGGAGGAGGAGAGAGGGTGAGTGAAGGAAAAAGAAAGACCCCAAGAAGAGGATGGGTGAAAGGGAGAAGGAAGGGTGAGGGAAAAGGGGGTAGGAAAAGGTGGGGGGAAAGGAGAAAGGAGAAGAGAGTGGGGAGTAATAAAGGTGGGGAAAGAGGAAGAAAGAGGATGTGGGGATAGGAGAAAGGCTGATGGAAGGTGCGCGGGGGGTGGAGAAATGAGGAGAGAACTGAGTGATGGGAGGCAAGAGGAGAAAGGGGGGTGAGGGGAGGCAAGGGGAAGAAGGAGGGTTACGGGAGGTGAGACAAGGGGAGACAGGAGGGGTGAGGGGAGAGAAGGAGGAGAGACGAGGAGGACTCATAATGTTCCAGGAGGTGGGACCAGATGGCTGATGGTTTTCCAGTTCCTTCCAGGCCGGAGTTGGAAGAGAGATAGTGACGGGGGATATATTAAACCCAAGACCCTCGTTAACCTCCAACAGCAGATGGTTCTCGGCTCATATTAAAACACAAAGTAAAATAATACACACTATATATACCCCTTAGTCCTTACACGGAGATTGTGCTGCGGTGATACGATTTATATATAATTTGACAGACAGACAGACACCAACCTTCTTTCTCTATTATCTTTCTCCTCCTTCCATTGTCTCTCTATCCTTCCATCGTCTCTCCTTCTTCCTCCATCATCTCTCTCCCCTTATTCCTCCTGTCGCCCTCCCCAACTCTCTTCTCTCAGTGTACACATGTTATCCACCAGTTCCACCTTCCTCATGTGTATTCTCTTCCTCCTCCTCCTCTCTTTATCACACCACCACCCACCCACTCACCTACTCACCCACCCACCCGTTCACCCACCCACCCACCCACTCACCCAGCCATCCACACTCGTAAAGACACTCACCCACCCACTCACCCACACCGTAAACAAACACCCAAGTCCCTCCCTTGTGTGTAGATGTACCTCAATATTGTCTTCTTTTATGGTAGACAAAATGTTTACCTTATTGTTTATGACTGATTAATCCTTCCTTCTATAATGTGTATGGTCTATAATCCTTCTATAATGAGTATGGTGTATAATCCTTCCTTCTATAATGTGTATAGTATATCGTCCTTCTATAATGAGTATGGTGTATAATCCTTCTTTCTATAATGTGTATAGTATATCGTCCTTCCCTTCCCTCTATAATTATATGTTACAATCCTCCAGTCTATAACAAATTACTGTATAATCTACCACCCCTTCGTTAACAACCTATCATTCTTGTATCTCCCTACTGGACTACAACAATCTACCTTCACTACCAGACACCGCTCTTTATACCCTATGCAATCCACCAGCACTCACTAAAGTACATCTACCAGCACCATAATCTACCACAACTACCATCTACCAGCACTCACTAAAGTACATCTACCAGCACCATAATCTACCACAACTTCCCTCCGCCCTACAACTCTCTCTCTCTCTTTCTCTCCTCTACGCCCCCTACTGCCATCAACTGGGCTTATATTCACAGCTTGCCTAATCCAGCCTATTGTGTCTGCTACTGCATTTGTTATTCTCTCTCTCTCTCTCTCTCTCATTCTCTTCCTCTTTACACTGTGGTTCTGGTTATCACTTTTTCTCGTCCTATCTCTCATCTTCCTTGTTTCTCATTTATCTCTTCTTCTTAGTTTATCTTATCGTGGTTTTTATCCTATTTTTCTTTAATATCTTCCTCTCTTTATTTAGTTTTATCACATTTTCTTTCATTTATCACACTCTTCCTCCCACTGACTTCAACTCTCTCTCTCTCTCTCTCTCTCTCTCTCTCTCTCTCTCTCTCTCACCAATTAACTTTAATGTATTTTATTATAATTTCCTTCCCCATCACTTTCAGCTTCCATCTCTGTCTCTCCATCTATCTAATGACTCTCCATTCTTCCTTCACACCCCTTACTCTTTCTCTCTCTCTCTCCCTCTCATTATCTATTTTACATTATTACAGTTTCTTCCCCACGACTTCTAGCTTCTCTCTCTATCCACCTCTATTCTCCATCTATCTCTTCAACCCTCTCCCACCACCCACCCCCTCCCTCTCTTTCCCTCCCTATACCACCCTTGTCCAATCAGACCCAAGTTGCTTACATCCCCTTTCCTTCTTGTCTCCTCCATCACAGCAAATACCATCAGTGTTATTACCCCCTCGGCCTTGCCTGAGGGGAAATCATTGAGGGTAAACAAGCAGTGAGGGGAAAGTGGGTGGACGACTGTGGGGTGGAACGAAACCATACGCAAACAATCGCTCGCTAACACCTACCAAGGACCTTCTTCTTATGCCTTAAAACACTCGGATGATTTTTGACAACAGGTTAAACTTTTTGATTTGAAGGGAAACAGAAGGATGATAATAATAATAAAAACGTATGTTCATGGGGGAAATTTTGTGACTCGGATGAATGATATTTTTTTTTTTTTAAGTTACCCCATGAAGCCAGAGTACCTTATTCTTAGCTGCCATAACACTCCTGACGGGGAGGTCGTCATCAACTCACATCCCAGCTAGGTCCTTATCTATACACATGGGATAAGAGATAAGAAAACCTATTGTACAGTGTAATTAAGACGCCAAATTAACTCCCTATCTCTATGTCGGGCCAGGAGACAGGTGTGTACGTTCTCATATCTCTAGTCAGGTGTGAGGGAGAGTCTTAACACCTTATAACCTACAGTACGATCCTTTGAGACTCTGACCCCCTTCTCCCCACCCCCCTGGCTGCCCAAATCACCCCCAGGCGTCATTACTCTCACCTATTGATCAGTATTCCCTTATTGCCCCGGCTGCCTGGATCCTGATCACATCCATCTTGATCACGACAGTTATTTGATCAATACAGACACACACACACACTACCAGGGGCTCCCTTATACACCACCAGGTAATTGTGATCAAACCTGAGAAGTTGTACAACAGGTCAAGCCCACCACGGTCTTGTTTCATTCAACTTAATAATTACTGTATTATTATTATTATTATTATTAGTAGTAGTAGTAGTAGTGATAGTAGTAGTGATAATAGTAGGAGTATTATCATTATTATTACCTGGTCTCGTCATAATTATCATTATTAATATTCCTAATAATTGATCTCTCCGATAATCAAAATTATTAACATCACCACATTCAGTTACCACCATCATTATGACCATCACCACTATCATCATTCCCGTGGTCATTCTATTTCAGTCACCAGACCTAACTACTCTACCAGGCTGCAAGAGACGCTGACGGTGACTCATTCACACGTAATGGTCTTGGATTCTTGGGGGGCGGGGGGGATAGGGGGTTATGGGAATTTCGTGTGGGGGTTTAGTGGGGAGTGGAGGCTAAATGGGCCATGGGGGATATCAAAAGGGGGGAAGGGGGATCGTAAGGGGAGAGGGTCGTTCTTAAGTTACCCCCCACGACCATCACCCAATATATAAACACTGACCCGGCTACAGACGCTACAACTCACCTAATTCTAGTTTATCTTTATACATCTATTCCACAAGTTATTTAATAGTATTTAAATTCCTTATATATCGTGTTTCTTAAAGTTATGGGTATTATTATTTTTTTACGTTGCATATTTTTTCGGATATCTTAGGTTTTATATTTCTTGGAGACGTTTAATCTTGGTCCCGGGATAACTAAGTTTTCTTAATAGTGTGAAGTATTAGATTTTATTTATTCTATCGTTTATTTATTCTCTGACTGTATTTGTTCTTTGCTCACAATAATTAATTCTTTTTTTTCTTTTCATAATGACCCTGAGAGTGATCAGGTGGCGGGGGCTGTGGTGGTGACGGTACCTGTGGAGGTGGTGGTGGCTGTGGTGCGGTAGCGGCGGGTCAACAGGGAGGTGCGGCTCCGCGCCCGAATGTAATAAAACTGAGGCCATTTTCCCGTTTAATCGAGCGGCGTGGGGCGTCCCCCGGTGATTGTGGACGATCAATTACACTGTACCGGAATCACTGTACCGGGACTACTGTACCAGCACCACTGTACGATGACCACTGTATTAGGACCATTATAACAAGACTACTATAATAGAACTACAATACCAGAACCACTGTAGAACGACCACTATACCAGAATCACTGTATCAGGACCACTGTACCGGGACTACTGTACCAGCACCACTGTACGATGACCACTGTATTAGGACCACTATAACAAGACTACTATAATAGAACCACTATACCAGAACCACTGTAGAACGACCACTATATCAGAACCACTGTAGAACAACCACTATACCAGAATCACTGTACCAGGACCACTGTACCAGGATCACTGTACCAGGACCACTAAACTCAGATCACCAATGTCTCACCACTGCTCCACGCGCCATATGTCACACACCTGTTACCTTACCACAGTGTCCGGGAATTCCCCTTACTGAAATCCCGTTCATAGGTTCATATTCTGACACGATCACAAACTACAATTTTCTCCTTAAGTGACAACTCATCTAACGCACTAAAGTTATATAACTACATATATAATGGCGGTCAAGATGGCGACGGAATAACAGTAAGACTCTAGCATAAATAAAAGTAATTGTATTTTTTACCTTAAGTTACGAGGAAAATATCGAACATGTAAGACTTTGAGAATAAGGATCATATAACGCTGTTTAAAAATACTGCAGAATGTTGTTCCATTGTTGTAAAAGATCGTTGTTTAAGATTTTAGCTCACAGTAAGTGTTCAAAGATGTTCAGTAAGTGTTCAAAACTTCCTGTACAGTATGTTATTCTTAACTTGTTCTGTACTCGTTTAATACCACCATTCTCATTCTGACATCCAGGTCTCAAATTCTCACCCCAAGGACCACCAAAAATCCAAAAATTCCCATTCCAACAAAACCTCACATTGTTATTCCAACATCTAGGCCTCAAATTCCCATTCCAACATCCAGGTCTCATATTCCCATTCCCAAAACATCCTCAAATTCCCATTCCAACATCCAGGTCTCATATTCCCATTCCCAAAACATCCTCAAATTCCCATCCCAACGTCCAAGAGGCCACCGCCACGTTCCAGCCTCTCACTATGTAAATTCCGGCATTCCATCAAAGTGGGTGACTCAACCTCAGTATTCCCATATGATCCTCCTCCCCGCCCCGTCCCACCCCTCCCAGCTGGAATCAGGAATGGGAATCAGCAGCAGCAAAGAGGGAGAGGGGAGAGGGGAGAGAGAGAGAGAGAGAGAGAGAGAGAGAGAGAGAGAGAGAGAGAGAGAGAGAGAGAGAGAGAGAGAGAGAGAGAGAGAGAGAGAGAGAGAGAGAGAGACCTAACATTGGTGCACAAAAGTGATTAGTATTTTCTTACAGACAGTCACCAGTCCTCGCTAGGTTTAATAAAAGACGACTTATGGCCGTTTTATGCAAATTAGTAGTTCTATTTATTTTTTTTCCCATCCTGAGGCCATTAGAGGCTTAACAGCAGTAGTTTCACTCTTGTTGAACTTATTAACAATTATCTTTCTTGTGTACATAAAATGTTTTTCTCGTGTACGTAAATTATCTTTCTCGTGTAAGTAAATTTTTTTAGGTATCTTCACTTATTAAAATTTACAGCATTTTCGTATTTATTTATTTTATTTTCGTAGTCTTGGTTATTCACAAATACTAATTCTAAGTTTATTGAATGATCGTTGTTCAGTTTCCTCGGAGTGGATGATATGTGTGTGTGTGTGTGTGTGTGTGTGTGTGTGTGCGTGTGTGTGTGTGTGTGTGTGTGTGCGTGTGTGTGTGTGTGTGTGTGCGTGTGTGTGTGTGTGTACCAAAATAAGTTCACAAGACTCTCTCTATGTAAACACAACCTGTCACGTCACAACACACGCGGCTGCCTCTCTCTCTCGCTCTCTCTCTCTCTCTCTCTCTCTCTCCTTTATTACATTTATTTGTCTCATGTTTTTCTCTTTTATCTCTATTGTGTCACGACATGAGTCTCTTTAACGCCACTGTGGATGTCTGTGTCACTACGGATAATAGTCTGATGAACCTATAAATGTCTATCTTGTTATGTGTCAGTGTGTGGACCTTCGTATCTATCCATCCATCCGTCCATCTATACATTCATCCGTCCCTCCGTCCATCTATCCGTCCATCCGTCCCTCCGTCCCTCCGTCCCTCCGTCTATACATCAGTAGCAGCATCGCCAAGTCTGAGTGTTTGTCGAGCCATTTATAACACTGTCAGTAACAAGACAATGCCAGCACGTGTAGTGAAGTAATATAGTAAGGGCGTCATTCCTATGTATGGGCGTTAGTATTTTCGTCCGTATCGACAGTGGTGGCTTTAGAGGTGAGGATGTGGTGGGATGAGGAGGAGGAGGAGGACGAGGAGGAAGGAGGGAAGGAAGAGGACAAGGAGAAGGGAGGGAGGAAGAATGAAGAGAAAGAAGAAAAAAAAGGAAGAGGAGGAAAACAGACAAAAGCGAAGAGAAAGGAAGAGCAGCAGGAAGCAAAAGATGAAAGGAAGTAGAGAAGAGATGATAACTATGGAATAACGAGAAGGAAATAACAGGAAGAGGATAACAAGAGCAATAGGGAAGGAGGTGGAATTAGCAGAAGGAGAGTTTGGTGGAGAGAGAGAGAGAGAGAGAGAGAGAGAGAGAGAGAGAGAGAGAGAGAGAGAGAGAGAGAGAGAGAGAGAGAGAGAGAGTAGTAAGATGTGAGGGGACAACAATACCCTCACATTCACCGCCTCGCCTCACTAATCACCTACAGCTCTTGATTAACTCCCATAAACTTAGTGCAGTTTACCCTCTCCTGGTCGATGGGGGGGCAGGGCAGTTCTCTGTTTATTACTACTTGTGTACACTTTCACATTAACGTTGAAGTATGACAAGAGAGAGAGAATGAATGATTTCTCCGTCTCACACAAACATTCAGATCATTCTCACAGTCCTCGTCATTTTCCTGTGAGATCTAATGACCATTCGCCTTGCTGCTGCCATTGTCCCGTGAGATGTTCAAGAAATCATTACCAACACAAACACTAAGTCACCTTCTCTAAAACACTCACAGGCAACGAGACAGCCAGCACGATACCCAAGATCTAGATAACATGTTCATTTTGTTCATTAGTTTGTTCACATGCCCTCGAGATGTTACGTTCACGTCTTCTCAACATCACGCTCATTTTTCACACACACACACACACACACACACACAGAGACACACACACACACACACACACACACACACACACACACACGGAAGGCCAGCCATCACCTGACCGTCCCTTCACCTACACAGCGGGAAGCAATTAGATTATAACGAGTAACTTCTTTATAACTAACAGGGGTCCATAAGTCTTCACCCTTACCGCTATATAGTGATATACGATATAAATCTATTATAGGACTTTGTGGTAAATTAGCAGGTAGGGGAGGTGTGGTGGGGGGAGAAGTGGTGGGGGGGTTAAGGTGGGGAGATGTGATGGGGGGGGTTAGGATGAGGTGTGGTGGGAGATTAGGATTGGAAGGTGTGGTGGGAGGTTAGGATTGGAAGGTGTGGTGGGAGGTTAAGGTGAGGAGAAGATAAGGTCACTGACTGGCCTCTCCACAGTGTTTTTCAATTAATCAGAATTTTTGTAGTGCAGAAAAAATATGAAGCATCGATTCTAATCTAATATATCCTCACCTAACCTAAGCTAATCCTAAAGTAATCCAACCTAATCTATACCTGACCTAATCAAACATAATCTAATCCTAATTTAACGTAATGTAAAGTGAGATCAATTTGTGAAAGTTAATACGGTGAAAATATCCCTCATAAGTATTACTATCTAAAAGTAAATCCGTTTCCCAACCCCGCACACCGACAAGATTTACCCCTTTTCCCCACACACCGACAGGATTTACCCCTTTTCCCCACACACCGACAGGATTTACCCCCTTCCCCACACACCGACAGGACTCACAAGGACCCGGCATCCCTATAAGAGTTAAGGTCCAAGACAATATCTGCTCGAATTCAGAAAGATTCACCACCACGATCCCTGACCCCAGACGCCGCCAGGGTTCACAAGGGCCCGCTAGTCATCCCCCCCTAGAAGGTGACACAGTTCACAGGGGCGGCGGCGGCCAGTAATACCCTCTACGTGAGTCAGAATACATGCAGGAGAGCGACCCACTGATGGATAAGATTACTCGACCACTCCACCAGTGTTTGGTCAGTGGCTTACTGTGTCCACCTCCACGTTGTCTCGGGTGACACAGTGGGGAGTCATTGGTTGTTATGTGTCCTCTAATGTGTCATACATGTTATCCACTGACTCATGTATTCTCCCATGTTGACAGTGATACAGTTTATGGAGACAGAATAATACAAAGTGGATAATAACAGAATTAACACACAATTATTAGTTATTGTCTGGTTATGTTGTAGTGACGTGCTTTCAATGGGGTGTTGTTGTTGTAATCAGAGATGAATAACAATACTACCTCATGGACAAACACCAATAAGAACAATACATGAACCACATCCTCTGTTTTAATTCGTTAAGAAGCCACAACTCACTACAAAAACTCACTTGAGAGAGAGAGAGAGAGAGAGAGAGAATAAACGAAATCACAGCAGATGCGATATTGAGTAAGAATGGAAAGGGAAGATAAGAGAAATAGTGGGAGAGGTAGGGGAGGAGAGCGTGGGGAGAGAGCGAGGAGGAAAAAGATTAGAAGAGCAAGGCCAATATGTGGGTGTAGAAGGTGGAGGAAAGGGGAAGGTAGGTGACGGTACAGGGGGTATGGAGAGGAGGAGATGTAGGTGAGGGTAGATGGTAGGGAAAGAGGGAAAGACAGTGGGTGGAACAGGAAAGGGAGAGTGGGTGGGATTGAAGGCGGATGACCCGGAGAGTAGGAGGGGAGAAGAGGGGCAAAAATTGGGGAAATAACGGCGGACGGAAGAGGGTGGGTCGAATGAGTGGGGTTACTCTGAAAGGTGGGGCCAGTGGGTGGAGTTTACCTTGGGGACAGTGGGTGGAGGGTTGCAGGGAGGCGGGGGGGGGGGAAGAGTGCCTTAGCGGGTGTCATGTTGATGGATGGCACCAATATGAGGGCGGTGCCGGGATTACACCCATCACTTGCTGCCACACAGGGGGGCACGGGAAGCTGGTGAGGGGGGGGGAGGTGAGAGATGTAAGGTGAGGGGAGAGGGTTTGTAGGGGAGGGAGGGTGAGGGGAGGGTAGATGGGTGGTTACAAAAGGGAGAGGAAAGGTTACAAAGGGAGGGGTGTGAGGTAAGGGTAAATGGGTGGTGAGGGAAGAATGAATGATATAAAAAGGGGGATGGGGTGGGAAGGCCGATGTAACTATGGGTGATAGTAGAGGCGAGGGGAGGGTGGGTGAGGGACAGGGGAGACAAGAGGGGAAAGAGTGAGGATGATTCACAGGTGATGTACACAAGTGGGTGATGTAGGGGAGGAGGGGACAAATGGGGAGAGGGGGACCAGAGAGGCGAGGGGGGGCAGGAGGACGAGGGGGCCAGGAGGACGAGGGGGGGGGCAGGAGAACGAGGGGGCCAGGAGGACGAGGGGGCAGGAGGACGAGGGGGGCCAGGAGGACGAGGGGGGGCCAGGAGGACGAGGGGGGCAGGAGGACGAGGGGGCCAGGAGGACGAGGGGGGTCAGGAGAAAGAGGGGGTCAGGGGGACGAGGAGACAGGAGAACGAGGAGTACTAGATGGATGAAAAGAACAGAATAAGAGACAACACACAAAAGGGAGGGGAGAAAGGATAAATTAGAACATGTATTAAAAAAATTCCTGGAGTGGATGTAAATGTGACAGATAATTATGTTTGTAAAAAAATTATACTTCAACTGATCATAAATTAATAAAGACAGAGAACAACTTAAGATAAATAAATAATATTCACCCAAATAAACTGAAATTTTAATCTAAACATACATGTAAAAACATAAAAATAAAATAATATATATATATATAAGGTCTGAAAATTTGCACTAGTCTTCCCTGGATATATTTGATGGTAGAGTCGTGCTTTGAAACCCCGGCAGATAGGGAACACCTGAACTGTACATAGACCAGGGGAATACATGGTCTCTGATACAAGTTAATGAATCTCTCTGCGCACATACACATCATAAACGTTTAAAACCCTCATTAACACCAAAACACCGAAAGAAAACGTTGTATAGTACCTAGGCTACAGCTGTAAATGCCTATAGTACAGTATTACATTGAGGCGACGAGCAGAGGAGCGAGACATAAGCCTCCAGTGACGTGTCGGAGTAACAACCAGAATGAGTCATATGAAAACATCCTCGGATATAAGACACAACTTTACCACCAAGAGGAAAAAAAAAAAATAATAATAACACAATGACAATAATAAAATATATGTTCTTAAGTCATCGAGTAGTTTATCATAGTAGTTAGTGTAATGTATTCCACTGTAGTCTTTAATAATTAGCTTCAAAACATTGACTTATTTATTATGTTTAAATTGCTACAGTGCGCACATTGAACTTAATAATCATGTAACTAACAACTAAAAACATTATTTAAAATTTAAAACAAAAAAAATCATAACCAATGAATTTTTATTTCCATATTACAAGGAATTTCATGAAAGGATGCCTTGAGGTTGCCAGCTTATAAAAAAAATAAATATTTATACGCCTAGTGAAAGAGTAACCACGTAACCTACCCATGTAACCACGTCCAAGACTACGATCAATAACCAAATTCCCCCTCAGCTTAACGACCACCCACCACCACCACCTCTCCCCCTTCTAATATATCCCCCCCCCCCCCTCCTTACCCCACCACTGACGTAATATTAGAAAATGGGTCACGATTATCAAAGAAAACTGATCTCACACACCCCTAGATTCATGGTATACTGCTCTAACTGCACCGAGAATTTTAATATTTTTTACACTGTGACGCCTAAATGATTTCCTCTGGTTTATAGTTAACATATTACACTGGTTAAGCAGATGAACACTTGGTTATAATTGTGGCTTCGAGTCACATCAGAGAGAGATGACAGAACATTTAAATTACAAAAAATTTTATATCATGTAAATTAGATTAGGTTCGGTTCAGTTAGGTAAGTTAGGTTAAGTTTGGTGAAGTTAGGTTAAGGTTAAGTTAGGTTACATCACGTTTAATTAGGTAGTGTTAGATTATATTAGGTTATGCAAAGGATGAGATAGGTTAGGCTAGGTTAGATTAATTTTGAGTAGGTCGAATTAGGTTAGGTTCAGTCGAGCTTAAAAACAAATAATCTCACTTAATCGTATATAACCTAACCTACCTTTACCTTGAATAGCTTATCAATACTCAACCTACCATAACCAATATTTAACCTAACCTATATTACCTAAACTGTCCTAACCTAACCTAACCTAACCTAACCTAACCTAACCTAACCTAACCTAACCTACCTTTACCTTGAATAGCTTATCAATACTCAACCTACCCTAACCAATATTTAACCTAACCTATATTACCTAAACTGTCCTAACCTAACCTGACCAATATGCGCTAAACCAAATAACCTAACACATACCGTAAACCTAACCTAACCTAACCCGTCTAATCTCTACCAAATTGTGTGGAATTCTTCTATCATCTTTAAGCAATAAAAGTATAAACCAACTTTTTGTCCAAACACTGGGTGAAAACTTTCCAACTTTCACTCGATAGAACAAAACTGTAACACAAAAATGAAAACTGGTGTACATGTCAACAGGTCAGACTATGTGGGGCAGAATTTCTTTTTCCTTGTAACTTATCACTGGAACCGACTGTGTTGAGCTGGACAAAAATAATGTCTCTTTCTTCCTCAATTTTTTTTAGTGAAATTTAAAAACAATAATAATAATAATAATAATAATAATAAAATAAATCGAGCGAGAGAAATTCCACCAAATAAATCCGAGTGGTTGAAGACTGACAGACGGATAAACAGAGCAATTGCAACACGACTCTCGTATACCTCAAGTGTTGTAACGTAAAAAAAAAAAGAAAACGAAAATGATAATAAAACGAATACAATTAATCTTTTACAATAAATTTCCTGAAATTCCCATAACTGTATCAGATTTTCCACTCACCTAACCTAACCTAACCTAACCTAACCTAACTAACCAAACCTAACCTAATCTTATCTACCTTACCGTATAATTGAACCCAACCCAACCTAACCTAACCTAAATACCACAACTGACACAATTTCAATTCTGTCAACACAACATGGAAAAAAACTCCACCCAAACCACACACCTTGACCAAGACTGTGGCAACGACTTCTCTTAACACCTCTGACACGGTGCCACGGGGGACCTGGCACGGTGAGGTAATTAAGGTGAGGTGACAGGTGGTTTTTGTCAACCAAGTGTAGCTACTTGAGACGTTTTCCCCATTTTCGTCTTCGAGTGAAACGTTTTTGTACCATTTTTGTTTTATTCCTGGTGTGGATGAAACGTTTCCCATTGTGTCTGCCTCCTCGTGTGGCTAAAACGTTCCTTCTATCATTGAAACGTTCTCCCATTAATGTCTTCAGCATGTGACTAAAACGAATCCATTTGTCTTTCTCCTTCGGTTTAAACGTTTTCATATTTTGTTTTCCTTCCTGAAGTAGATAAAACGTTTTCCCATCTCATACTTCTGGTCGAGTTAGAACGTTTCCCCATCTTCTCATCTCCCTGGTGTGGTTAAAACGTTCTCAGCGCCCCCCTCACCTAAACATTCAGCCGTCCGTCACACGTTCCTCGCCCATTACAACACGGAGATATCTGATTACCTGCCGTCATTTCCAGGTATTACTTCTTGAGCTACAATCACCTGGCGCGTGTAATGATCTTGTACGACTGGGATATCCGTTCTAGTTGTGAGGGGGGGGGGGAGAAGGGAGGATGGGGAGGTTAGCAGGATGGATAGAGGGAAGGGGAGAGGGATGGGGAAGGAAGGGGGGGGGGGAGTTGGGAGGATAGAGGGAGGTGTTCTTCCTTATGTTCTTATAACACATATTTACTAACTACTTAATCAAGGTTATGCAATGATACAAACGTCACGCCCCAGATAACGACCTCTAGACCCTCAGCTGTGTCCTTGACCTCTGAACTTCACCTTGACCCTTTAACAGTGACCCTTATATATGGTCTTCCTCACAGCCGTCACCTCATTAAGACGTATTACTGAGGCTGATCTGGCTGTGTCTCTTAACAATATCTACGGACAACAACAACAACACTAACGACAACGACGACAATAATAATAATAATAATAATAATAATAATAATAATAATAGGTAAACTAATAAGACCCCTAAACAACCTCCAGTCAGGGGAAACTTAACAACCCAACAGTTTCATAATACGTCAACACTATTATGTCAACAGGATGTGTAGTGAGAAGCAAGACGTGACCATTACCACACTATACACATTAACAACATACATACATACATACATCCTCACTGTTAACTATACACAAAAACGGTGAAATAAATAAAAAAAATAATATATCGTTCTTCAATATCCAAGACAACGATGACGTCATAGGAAAGGTTGGCTCTATCCTCTACCCTCCCTTAGCCTTCCTCCACCCTCACCCTTCCCACACTCCCCCTCCCTCTCCCTCCACCCTCACCCTTCCCACACCCCCCCTCCTTCCACCCTCACCCTTCCCACACCCCCCTCCCTCCACCCTCACCCTTCCCCCCTACCTCTCCCCTCACCCCCTCCCCCACCTTGGTCTACGTCACCCAATATACCACACTTGGCATAATTTCACCCACGTGTGTTTTTTACCAACTACCAACTTATGACAATTATTCGTATTTTTCTTCTCTTTAGTTACGTTTCACAAGTACTGTACAAACATAATTTGTTTCCTTCTAATTATACGTTTTGTATTTCTAAGAGAATTTTACGATAAATTAAAAAAAATATATTCAGTGAAAACATTTATACACAGGCAGAGAGAGAGAGAGAGAGAGAGAGAGAGAGAGTCCTACCCAAATCCATAAATACATTGTTGTTGTCCCAGGTGTGTAAGACTTCTCAAATTCCTGATCAGTTGCGCCATAACGTCACATGAGACAGACATATGACCACAACGAGACGCCGGTGTCAACTTTCTTTTGTGTGTGTGTGTGTGTGTGTGTGTGTGTGTGTGTGTGTGTGTGTGTTTGTGGGAAATATTTCTAAATTAAAAAAACGCTCGTTGATGTGAGAACCAAATGTATATAATGACATCTCCTGAGGCTAGCACCTGACACACACACACACACACACACACACACACACACACCTAATATAACATTATAATGGCAGGTTACTTATACTTGTTTCCCTTACCCTAACCCTTCCCCTTCTACCTCCCCTTACCCTTAACACTCCTCCTCTCCTCCCCTCCCTCTTCCCTCCACCCCTCTCTCCTATCCTCCAACCCTCCCCTTAACTCTCCATTCCTCTTCTTCCCCCACTACATTCTCTACCATCTCCCCTTTTTCCGTTTCCTCTTCTCTTCTCCCTTTATCACTACTAACTATCCTTCGCCCTTTTAGCCAATTCCCTTCCTTCATTCCCCCCGTCTCTCTCAATTCATTAACCCCTCTCAACCCTCTTTATCCATCCCTCCTTCAATCCATACCCCTCTCAACACCCCCCCCCCTCCTATCCAACCCTTTCTCCCTTAATCCCAAATCTTCCCCTTATCACATTCCTACACGAACATCACCCACTCTCCCACTACCCCTGCCTCCCTTTCTCCCTCTCCTTTCATTCTTTTCTCGCCCACTCATTCAATCCCTCCCTCTCCCACCACCTGACCTTCACCCCCTCAATCTCTACTACCACCCCCCCTCCCTCCCCCCACTTCTACTCCCCCCCTTGTATCATGCAGGGGTGGTTAAGTCATCATGCGGGATGGCCTCCTGACAGATTAATTACCGGCTGCAGCTCCTCCCTCCTGATTAATTACCGTCAGTGATTAAATGAGAACGATCATGATTGCAGGAGACGGAAGGTTGTTGAAGATCCGCGGGAGGGGGGTGGGGGGTTGGTAGCAGGAAGAGAAGGAAAGAAAGGGAGAGAGGAATGCAAAAGGCTGATGAAAGCAAGTAGTAATGAGAGAGAGAGAGAGAGAGAGAGAGAGAGAGAGAGAGAGAGAGAGAGAGAGAGAGAGAGAGAGAGAGAGAGATCGAATTTAAGTCCTTGAATTCGGCAATGCACATACACCCAAACAAAAACAACATATCTTCCGTAAACACACCCTACACACCCACTCCTACACCCATACACCCTACACACCCACTCCTACACCCATACACACACACACGTACGTCCTACACACCCTCCCTCTTTATCCTTCTTTGATTTCCTCCCGTCTCTCACACACATCCCGTCAGGTCGTCTCCCTCTGATACACTTTGAGCAACCTCCGCCTCACTAACTCCCACGGGGGGGGGGGGGGGGTCACTTTTACACCAACACGCTCCAATAAGACAACTACAAGTCGTTTCTTTCTCTATATTGTGAATCAAGTCCTCATAAGCATATGAGGGTGGATATATTCGTAGGTTCCAGTGAAAAACAAAACAAAGTCCATATCTGTTTAAGAGTGAACGTAATAGGGACAGCCACGCTTCATCCGACCTTCATTTGTTTTCTGTATGGAGGGGAAAGAAGGGGTAGTGGAAAGAGGGGAAGGTGTATGGGTGGGGGGTGGAGGGTAGGGGAGGGGGATTCCAAAACAATATGGCTGCTGTGTGTTTCATCCGAGGCCCAACGGGGAAAACAGATGGGGGGGAGGGGGGGGGGTAGTAGGGGTAAAGTGCGGCCTTTTGTGCCACGATGGCCCTCAGAGGCATTACAAGTGCCCTTAACGATGGTAGTATCGTAACGAGTTATTGATCCGCTCGCTTTTCTCCCTTCTTCGTCTAGGCTCGAGAGTACACCCCCACGATCTACTTAGTATGACAACACGAAATTGGTTTGGATGAGAGATAAGATAGATCCCCTCAGTCGAATACCGCAGTTAAGGCTGACACAGGCTTTGGGCACACACATCCCATCCTCCCCCAAAACACACACATCCTACACTACATCCACACATCCTACACTACATCCACACATCCTACACTACATCCACACATCCTACACCTACACAATCATCCTACTTACACACATACATCCCATCCACTCCCCCACCACACATATCCATTCCCTTAGACAACCACACTTCCATCCACCTACACTTAATACACACACATCCATCCACCTACACACACACACACATCCATCCACCTTACACACACACACTAAATAACTCGACCTGGTCCTCACCCCACCAAAATATTACCCACCTCGTACCCTCTCAACACAGATCATCATCAGTTCCTCGTAATGATTCGTATTTAACAGGAGTAAACACAAGACTCCCTCACACAGGTGCGCCGCTATCCTCACCCACGTCACAATACGGGCGGCAAGTCGTCGTCATCGTCATCGTCCTCCTCGTCCTCCTTCTCTTCCTCATCGTCCTCCTTCACGTTCCCGGAAATAACTAATCATTTTGAGAGCACACATGTATACAGTAAATAAAATAAGATACCTTGAGGTGAAGAAAAGAGAGGAGAAGACGAAAGAGAAGACGACGAAAGAGACGAAGAGGAGAAGACGAAAAAGCGCCCCCCCCCCTTCCTCCCCCCCGGAGATAGTGAAGACACCCTCGCCTGGCCACACACTCTCAGAATTAACCACTAAACTCTCTTAATTAAACCCTGATTGATATACCACGTAACGCCCTTTAGGAAATTAGATGGAAAGCCAAAACTCACGCGATTCTTGCAGTGTCTTAAGAAGGATCAGAGTGGAGGAGGAGGAGGTAGTGGTAGTGGAGGTGATACTGGCGGCGTCGGGTCGTGTTTGAGGGACGACGATCCAAGCGACGGGTCAATCAGGTAATGGACTAATTTGGTTAAGGAATTAGCCGACCTGATGGGTTTATGGGCCGTTTTACTCCCTCATAGAGATGCAGTAATGGCCGGCTACGTTTAATTGACAACCTGAGTTAGACTTACTCTAGTGGTTCCTCCGGGCTACTCCAGGAACAGTGAGACTCGAGGGGTAATTTACTCTAACGAGGAGGGGACAAAGGCATACCTCCAGCCAATCATTACCCTCGGCTCTAGTATGCTCAACCCTCCGCACTGTGACCCATAATATAACCTGAGAGACAGAACTAAATATTATCTTACAGGATTTTAGTCATAAAGCTGAGACTATTTTATCGTACAGGTGAGTTGATTAATTACAATGAAAATAATCACGAAGGTAAACAAGAAGCGCTAACAGGTGAAACTAATTACCCAAGACCCATACACATACACCTTCACACAACAAACCACAGTACGTATTGTTAAGAAACAGATCACCTTCTCTCTCAAAGCCAATACGACACCAATACATTTCAGATTCATTACTCACTAACTACAAAGCTTCATGGCTCTTCACGTGACACAGCTTACCTGACAATAAGACCATAAGCTTGTGGCGTGAGTGAGTGTCAGTCGCTGGTGTGGTTGGTGGCTCTCGAGTGGATTAAAGAGGACATTGTTTTAAGATGAACGTCTGATGTGTCTCTCTCTCTCTCTCTCTCTCTCTCTTTCTCTTTGTCTCACTCCCTCTCCCTACCCGCTCCTCCTCCCTCCCGCCCTCCTTCCTTTCACGTTTGTCTGCTTGTTATTCTCTCTCTCTTTTGTTCCTTCAATCTCCACGTGCTTATAACTATTATCTCTCTTTTCTTCCTTTCCATCTCCATCTCCTTATCATTACTCTCTCTCTCTCTCTCTCTCTCTCTACTGAACGAACCACTTCAGACACTAGACAGATGAAGAACGTAAGGCCCGGTAAAACAAGTACAACACCACCAGTCACTGACCTTATATTATTATTATATAAGAAAGTCCTCCTTTATAACACACCAGTATCAATATATCTCGTTATATTATCTATATATTATAACCTGTACTGATGAATAATAATTTTTCCGTATTATATTATCGATATTTGTTTACATTTTGCGATCTTTATATCTGCTAAAAATGTCAGATCGTCGACTTACTGATGTGAGGGAGAAAAAACTCGTGAATGTCATGGGAGGGAGGCAGGGAGGGGAGTTAAGGGAGGGAGGGGGGTTAAGGGAGAGAGAGTTCAGCGTGCCAGAGATATTCCTATGTGTTGTAAGTCACTTTCAAAACACAGGTACGAGCAATACCAGTCAGCTGGGAGACGAGTATAGACGTGGACAATACAATTCTCCACTACACTAGGAGATCATAAGAGCTTCTATCTCCGTGACGATAACACCCCCCTCAAAAATAAATAAATAAATAAATAAATAAATAAGAAGAGTGAAAATCTCGGTTCATTAGACACAGTAATAAAAAAAATAGCAATAAAGAAATACTAGAGAAGAAAACGATGTACTGTAACGAGGCAGAACACCACAGGTCAACACGTGATACCTCTCAGACAACACCTGATAACGCCAGACTACACACACACACACACACACATACACACACACACACACACACACACACACATACCAACAGCCTCACACACACACACACACACACACACACACACACACACACACACCAACAGCCTCACTAAACATACAATACTGTACCTCTCTCAATACTGCCAACGTGAGCCAAAAGAACGCGAGCACTGAAGAAAGTACTGCAGACTTAATCAGGGAGGAGAAGGAGGAGGAAGAAGAGGAAGAGGAGGAGGAAGAGGAGGAGGAAGAGTAGAGGGGAAGGAAGAGGACTGAGGGGAGACATTTACCTAACTACAGATAAAGCAGTCCCCCCGGAAGTACAGTTTTAAGTAATTACCATGTAGATGTAATTTCAATGAGGACATTATTCAGAGGGGTTGAAGCGGGCAATTACTACTGATGTCACTATGTTAGCTACAGTACTAGGTAGAGAGGGTTAACATATACAGTATTCTTGTATTCTTTTTTAACTGAGTGTAATTATGTGTGGATTTTAAGTTCAGTTATGGGATGTGGAAGGAAGTGTGTGTGTGTGTTAGTCATAAGGGTGAGGTGATCCTTAGCCTGTGTGAGTGTTTTAATTTATATTCATTAAGTGTGAGCTTGAAAGTGAAAACGGGGAGGATATAAAGAAGAGGAAGGAGGAAGAAATAAGATGGAGGAGGAAATAAGGAGAAGGGGAGGAGAGAAGAGAATAAGAAAGACGAAGAAATAAGGAGGCGGAGGGTATGTTGGGTTATGGTTAGGTTAGGTTATGGTGGCTCAGAATAATGAAGGAAACAAGCCAATATCACTTAGTTTTAAAACACAGAGACGACACAGATGCTAGTTAAAGCTAAAAGACCTTCACTTTTTTTTTTCCTTTTAACCGATGAAGAACAAATGATCAAGAACAGTCATTATTCACGGGGACACAGCCAGTCATTATTCACGGGGACGCAGCCAGTCATTATTCACGGGGACACAGCCAGTCATTATTCACGGGGACACAGCCAGTCATTATTCACGGGGACACAGCCAGTCATTATTCACGGGGACACAGCCAGTCTTTATTCACGGGGACACAGCCAGTCATTATTCACGGGAACACAGCCAGTCATTATTCACGGGGACACAGCCAGTCACTATTCACGGGGACACAGCCAGTCATTATTCACGGGGACACAGCCAGTCATTATTCACGGGGACACAGTCAGTCATTATTCACAGAGACAGGCAATCAGTCACGAACCTTCATCATTCACAGACAAAAAACAGTCAGCCAGTCATTATTCACGGGGACACAGCAAGTCATATCCCTTCCTTACCTCACCTCCCAGACAGACAGATAGAGACAGACAGACACCCTCGACTAGTTCATCCTCCGCCAAGGACGAATTCCCGGAGGTAGGAGTGTAAACCTTCCCGTATAAAGGAACACAGCAACATCCGGCTGAGCTCAGGGTAGCGTGACACTCATCCGCACCACCACAAGAATGACAGTCACACCACCATAACTACTGTACCGTCACTACCACTAACTACCATATCACTATCATTAGAACTATCACCACTATCATCAGTACTAATACCACTATTTAGAACTATCCCCACTACTATCACACTATATCATTAGCACCACCATCACACCATACCCACACAGAGACGCGGGCTAAGTTAGTTTACCAGAGGAAGACGTGAGGCTGACTGGAGTGTTCTGAGAGCCTATTGAACCCAGACTCCAACCCCGACATAGACACAGTGAAGAGGGAATTTGCAAGTTATTAAACCTGGTTCACGGCGGAGTTTAAACCCGAGTCCAAGAGGGTGAAGAGCAGGAGAGGGGGGGGGGGGGTCTTGTGTGGTCTTAGGGTGGGTGGGTGGGCGGGTTTGTAAAGTGAGAGGGTGAGTGAATGAGTGGGTGAGTGAATGAGTGGGTGAGTGAATGAGTGGGATTATGCTGGGAAGGTTGATTTACTGGTATACTGATTTATTGTATCTACTTGGATAAAGGTTAAACTAAAATATAATTCTAAATATGAACACCGTATGTATGTACCCGTGTGTGTGGGTGTGTGTGTCTACGTATGTGCACTCGCTAAAACACGTTCACTCCGTTCATTAGAAACTTTTCGGAAAGATCTCGTTTGAAAAATTTCTGTCAACCATCCTGCACGTAAGACAAAATTTGCTGGAAGGTCCTGTAGATTCCAATGAACGGTATCAACTGTAAATGACATGTAGCGTCATGTTACCCTCGCGCTAGGACACACATGAAGGCCTAGCAACATATCCTCTGCTTCACTTGCTGACCTGACACAATGGTGAGATATTGACATCCTCCACGCCGTACCCTGAGTGTCAGAACGCCAGGGGCATTCAGCACGTCCGTCGTTCCCTGCCATTATATAATACAGTATACCATCGTCGGACGCAGCTTCGCCTTCCATTTCCTACTACGACAGCTTCCCTCACTACTCATCAGCTGTCCATCATATTCAACAGTTCAACACTGGACGTGACATCAAATGGTAACTTAAATGATCCTTGTATATAAGAATAATTATATACTCACATATAACCCGTGTTTCAGGGTAAGTTATCATTGACAGATAACACGGTGTCTAAGTTATCATTGACAGATAACACGGTGTCTGTCTGTACACGATAGTTGAGATACAGGATATTGTAGGTTCACGATCACCGCCTCAACAGACAGAGAAGGACTACCACCACACAGCACACACGTTAGCCTCCTTCCCTAACCTTGAACACACCATCTTACTCCCAACAGTTATGTACAATTGACACATAACTCACTCCCTCCCTCAATATACTTAGCAATATTTTGTACAATAATTCCCTCGGCTCATGAAAGTATTATCACATGTTTTAAAGCCACGTTTTACATCTCATTAAACTCAACCGCACCATTACCAACGTCTGGAGGCGGCCGCTATGATGACACCATGCACCACGACATATATACTCTATAATGGCACCCACACACCACCACACTCTATGATGGCACCCACACACCACCACACTCTATGATGGCACCCACACACCACCACACTCTATGATGGCACCCACACACCACCACACTCTATGATGGCACCCACACACCACCGCACTCTATGATGGCACCCACACACCACCACACTCTATGATGGCACCCACACACCACCGCACTCTATGATGGCACCCACACACCACCACACTCTATGATGGCACCCACACACCACCACACTCTATGATGGCACCCACACACCACCACACTCTATGATGGCACCCACACACCACCACACTCTATGATGGCACCCACACACCACCACACTCTATGATGGCACCCACACACCACCGCACTCTATGATGGCACCCACACACCACCACACTCTATGATGGCACCCACACACCACCACACTCTATGATGGCACCCACACACCACCACACTCTATGATGGCACCCACACACACTTAAGAGTCTTTGTATTCTGGTGTTATAGTCTACTCAGGTATTTTCTCCTGGTGGACGTTTATATACGGACATAGAGAAGCCAAGATCACTACACGTAACAGTAATCCTGATGATATTACAAGTCATATTACACAAAGAACTCAGAAGGTAAATGACCACAGGAGATCCGACACTTGAAATCTAGATGAAACTTCAAAGCTCCTCTTTCAATTTAACTTGTTAGTTGTGTTTATTGTGTTATGATCGTATACGGTGTGTGTGTTGTGTGTGTGTGTGTGTGTGTGTGTGTGTGTGTGTGTGTTAAAATCTAACACAGGAAAACCAATAGAAACAATATAGCTGAATAATTAAGAGATAAATAAGGAGTCATTCTTGACCACAGTGCCGGTCAGTATTATCCCGAGTCATCCCCCCGTGATACACGGCCGCTGCTGCCAGATATACTGCCTAAAGTAACTACACGTCTCGGACCATAAAACTTATGCCTATAATATATATATATATATATATATATATATATATATATATATATATATATATATATATATATATATATATAGTTGAGAAAATTTTGCAACTCGCAAAGGTGTCGACAATGAACAAATACAATTACTATATAGCAGTAGTAGTAATTGTAATAATAATAATAATAAATAATAATAATAAAAGCAATACATGGTATCAAGTTAATTTAACTCGCAAAATACAACACAACACAACACAACGCAACGCAACACACCTCAGCACAACAACAGAGAAGCCATATGTTATGTTTTCAACAAATTGTCCCACAAGTACCGGGTTCAATAAGATAAAAGTATTTTTAAAGTTGGAGGAGATCCATCTTTTGTGAGGCTAAATATCAATAATTATCATAATAGTGGCACCAAAAACAGTGTTCCTTGCACTCTGCGCGTGGCGACCCACATAAAACCCGCCCGTCGTATCCTCTTACCTGTCCCCCTCCCTGTTGCTGCTACACCCCTCCTCCCTACTCCACCCTGCTTAACCTCTCTTCCCTCCCTCCCTACCTGCTTCACCTTGCCTAACCTCTCCTCCCTCTTTCCTTCCCTACCTGCTTCACCTTGGTTAACCTCCCCTCCCTCTCTCCTTCCTTCCTTACCTACTCCATCTAGCTTAACCTCTCCTGCCTCTGTTTCTCTCCCTATTCCACCCTGCCAAACCACTCCACTTTCTTTCCTTCCTTACTCCACCATTCCCAATCTATCCTCATTCCCTATTTCAATGCACTTAACCTATCTTACCTCCTTCCCTGTACCCTTCCTAACCTATCCACGTTTCCTCCATCACACTACAACTAGATCTCCTCCCTCACACTACAACTAGACTTCCTCCCTCACACCATAAACAAACTATCTCCCTCACACTACAACTAGATCTCCTCCCTCACACTACAACTAGACTTCCTCCCTCACATCATAACCACAACACCACAACACACGTCTCACCACAACCCCACTCCCTTGATATGCTGTCAAATGTAAACATATAGATATTTACAGTATACATCGTGTTTCGAGTTACACCCTTATACGAGCTGTTCACAAATTGCCCTCCTCTCTTCACCCGTTTGTCTTTGCCCTGTTATTAACGCCTCCTTTACACTTATCATTCTTGTGTTTTCTTAAGTTTCTCTGAATATATAAAACTTTTGTTGTCGGTCTTCTCACAACATCACAGCACTATAACACCAAGGTACAAATGCACTCAAGGGACCTCGCCTCCACTGCTGCACTCAAGTGACCTCGCCTCCACTGCTGCACTCACCATCACTCTACTTCATGATCTACTCGGGTGCGTCATGTCACTTTTATCATCAATAATCGACACATCACACTCTTGTATTTTCCTCCAATAATTTATCACACGTAACTATGCTTAGTATTTCTCCCTGTGTTGTTTATTCCAGGGATAATTTCTTCACACTGGGGGTCAGGAGAGACAGCAGTACCACCGACGATACATCTTATTTTTTCATGACATAACATACGTCCGGTATCGCACTTCAAAATAAACTAATCCGAGTTGCTGGAATCCTAGACGTGACTTAATTCAGCTTTGAAATTAACACTAATACCCGAAAATAAATCGGGGTTAAAATAAATCACAGAGCGGAAAGAAACAGCACTTGTGACTGCCATAATAATTGAGGATCAAGACACGTGTATACTGTTTACACCACACACAGAGACGCACATACACACACACACAAACACCTGGCCAGCTAGCAGACTAAAGACAGGTAAGCACTACCACCAGACACCTTCACGTAGAGACTAATTCTTAGCCAGAGCCCCAGCGGGAGGGAGGGAGGGGAGAGACTGTGAGTGGGGGAGGGAGGCTGTTGCTTGTCACGGTGGCTGATCAGAACCTTCGAGGTAATGCCCCGCCTGCTACCTACACCACACATTACACCTTCCAGTTTACAGGAAAAAAAAGAAGAAAATTCCAGCGTTATCGAGCGCACGTTTTGTGAACTTCAACGACGAGACATTTTTCACTGTAACTCTTCCAAACTAACGACCTGTGTGTGAGTCTGCAAGTCGGGGTATTGGTGATGGGCTGAGGAGGTCCTGGTGATGGGGTTGAGGAGGTCCTGGTGATGGGGTTGAGGAGGTCCTGGTGATGGGGTTGAGGAGGTTCTGGTGATGGGGTTGAGGAGGTCCTGGTGATGGGGTTGAGGAGGTCCTGGTGATGGGGTTGAGGAGGTCCTGGTGATGGGGTTGAGGAGGTTCTGATGATGGGAGGAAGAGGTCCTCTTGATTGGGCTAATGCATTCCTATGATCGTGGGTAGACAGGCATATACAGACACACACACAAAAAGACAGACAGTGAGAGGAGGTCCAGACAGGTGAACGAGCCCATCCCAATATGCCACAATACAGAAGAGTGACATCTGGCCTCTCTCTCTCTCTCTCTCTCTCTCTCTCTCTCTCTCTCTCATCAACACGTTTTTATGCATCCAACAGACTGTCTCCGTTGGTCAATTTGGTGTAATTTTCCTGTACGTGGTTTCAGACGGAGGCGAGCCAAGGTTTTCGTATGTCGTTGTGTGATGACATGCGCTGTGTGATGCGGCACCTCGAGACTGACCACTGCAAACATTCCAGTGTGTTTGGATGAATTGTTATGATGAATATATGAGTTTGTTGGGATATATGATGAATATATTTATTAGTATGTATAGTAAATTAGAGGGAATAGGGACATTGAACACAGTAAAGGTGAAATAGACTTATTAACTATAATATCTGTTATTTAGGATCTAATATTAATATACAGGTAAATGTATATATATAAATATCTAAATGTACATAAACAAACCAGTGATAAAAGGGAACATGAGAGAAAGTACAATAACGTGTGTGTGTGTGTGTGTGTACGCTGTCACAGAGTCTTCTCATGGACAACATTAATTATTAACGCTTGGCAACACTACTCGTTACTTCCGGCCACACACTGATTTTTGTTGACCTTGTGGTGGTTGTGGTAGTGGTGATGGTGGTGGTTGTGGTAGTGGTGATGGTGGTGGTGATGGTGGTAGTGATGGTGGTAGTGGTATTAATGACTGCGGTGGGAGTAGCGGTGGTGATTGGCGATGGATTATGGTGGTAGAATTGTTAGTATTAATAATGTAATTAAGGAAGAGATATTAGGAGTAGTGGTGGGACACACACACACACACACACACACACACACACACACACACACACACACACACACACACCATTCCTCATAATCGACACACAACCCACTCATCTACCTCCACCCACTCATCTACCTCCACCCACTCATCTACCGCCACCCACTCATCTCCCTCCACCCACTCATCTACCTACACCCACTCATCTACCTCCACCCACTCATCTACCTCCACCTACTCATCTACCTCCACCCACTCATCTACCTCCACCCACTCATCTCCCTCCACCCACTCATCTACCTACACCCACTCATCTACCTCCACCACATCACACCGGCACACCATAACATTAGATGAAATAATGAATATCGTTATAAATAGTGTAGTGTAGTGTAGGGTAGTGTAGTGTAGTGTCAAGTTGCTAATAATCTATGAAGGAATTGTGTTTTTCTGATCTTTTAAGTTAGTTCCGTCTCCCGCTCGACAACCAACAGACAGCTGCCGTGTTCTTCCTCTCAACCACCACCGGTAAGTAATCTGTAACAAATTAAGATGAACTACTAAGAAAAAAGAGAGAGAGGGGGAGCGCTTGTAACCTTACAGCTTGGTGGAGTCGCTTGTCTTTTAAAGTTCCTCCTCGGCCCAATTAAAGAGTAATTTGAGCTGATAATGAGGTAATTATCATGTACTGGGGCCTTGTTAATCGTCGGTAGTGGTTCCCGTCTGCGTGCTGATGCTTAACAGGGCGTGGTTCACCTACTTAGCCCTCGCTATACACAACTACTTCTAAGATAAATCAACAACTTTGGTGGTTTATCTATTTTGGGGTTCAATGGTCACTTGTTTTCTTTAGCCAAAATTAATACCCCGTTAGCCACTGTGTATGTAACGTATATTGTGGTGTGGTTCTTTATTTTACCTTAACAACTTAGGTAAATATTGCTGTCATATGAGTTTTGTATTAGCCAATGGCGAAGCACAATGAGGGTGACAGCACCACCACTAATTCCACAAGCGCCTCGTCATCTCCAGTTTCTGTAGCACTGCCAAATTCAAACCAAATGGAGGTGAGGTGAGGTGAGGTGAGGTCAGGCACTCGCGACCAGTGACACTAGACGCTGAGGAACTACTGGACGGCATATTTTAATCAAGTAGGAAGAGAATAGCGGTCAACATTCTCTATAATCTGGGCTGAGTTACCAGAGTGTGAGGCAAGTGGCGTGACAATTATACCACCGAGAGAGAGAGAGAGAGAGAGAGAGAGAGAGAGAGAGAGAGAGAGAGAGAGAGAGAGAGAGAGAGAGAGAGAGACTGCTACTAATGGGAGGAACATGATACACAACTCACTCGATACAGCTACAGGTAATGATACGTGGTCTGTCGGTGTCACCAGCAACAATACTCCCCTGAGATGCCACATACACAGGACCCTCCCCCCCCCCGCCCCAATTGAGTCGCTACTGGAGTCACGCAAGGCAACAGCTAACACCCGCCTTCAGAGTGTCAGGTTTCCGTCAGCCTTTACGGTGTCGGCAGATCAGGTTGTCAAGTGTCGCATCACATAGTCTGGAAAACTGTTTGTGGACATTCATATATGGACCTTTTTCTTGGTGCCTTTAATAAGTTGTTTCCTCACACACACACACACACGTTACTATGATCTTATTTACGTTGAAGAATAAAATAGATTATCCAAATGTGTACTAAAAAAACCCACTCATGCCTCACCCACTCATGCCTCACCCACTCATACCTCACCCACTCATGCCTCACCCACTCATGCCTCACTGGTGTAAAGTCGGCGAAAAAAAAAGAAATAAAAAAAAAAGAAAAAAGTTATGCAAATACGTGACTCCGTGTCCGTTTTCCTTTACACGGCCACGTTCCCGCTGGGCTGTACGTATCTCCAAAATTTATTATAAAAGGCCCGTGTCCAATAAGGTTTCCCGTGGCGAATAAGTCCCGTATACGGCCCTACCAATAACGCTTCCTCCTTGTACACATCGGCGGAGGTACATGACTGAGAGTCCTCCATGATGTATTAGTGTGAGTTTGTTGTATAAGATGTTGCAGTGTCACATGTTTGATGCGTGTCCACTGGTCTCCCATACCTCACGTGTCCACAGGTCTCCCATACCTTACGTGTCCACTGGTCTCCCATACCTTACGTGTCCACTGGTCTCCCATATCGATCATTCTACATACTTGTCCAAAAAAGTTTCTCTAGTCAAAATGTCTGTCTGGCACGTGTCTATTAAAAGTCCCATGTCTATTATTGTATACACGCGTTCATCAGACTCCTGTGTTCAACATATCTAAGACGAGTCAAATGACCATCCACAGACCGTACAAAAACAACAACAATAATAATAATAATAATAATAATAATAAACAAAAGATATAAAGAACAAGAAAACGTAAAAAACACAAAAATAAAACAAACTACTCACACACACACACACACACACACAGAAGAACAGAGGCGGGTGAGGCAGGGTGTGACGGCCAGCAGCAGCAGCTCAGTGTGGCCACAAATTTACTGCCCAATAATTTCGCGGACCAACTCCACCGTGTGTCCGCAATTACGTGACTCGCGCGACGCCGGCAACCCGCAATATTCCGTCCGGCTACTGGAACAACCGGCCAGAATTTGGAATAGGCGATGATTTGACGGAAGCTGACCAGCATCCGATGGCTATCATCATCCACAACATCCGAATAGCCGGAAGCCCAGAAAAGCAGGATATCTGACGCCAATAGGGCCGGATACGACCACAATATCAACCAGAGCCACTTGAGCCGGATACGTCCACAATATCAACCTACATCAAGAGCCGGTTACGTCCACAATATGAAAAACAATAACTCTGACCACACACACACACACACATCAGACCTGAAGGAAAATCATAAACAATAAGTACAAATATATGCTTCAAACAAGACCTAGCCAGCGTCAGGAATATCTAGGAATGGACGACTGGGAATTTGATGTCTTTAGGAATGAGAACTTTTTTTTTTTTAATTTGGTAGGAATATCTAGGAATGGACGACTGGGAATTTGACGTAATAAATATCATAAGGGAGAAAGAAAAACAACATCTGGGATAAACAGAAAGATAAACAAACAAAACCAAATAATTATGGAAATACAAACAAGGGTAAATACAAAAATACAAAACAGAGCAACACAAATGAGTAATTGCAATACTAATGTAAACTGGGGAATAATAATTAGCGTTTCTATTGAGTTTTCTTTCTTTACCTTTACTTTTTATTTATTTCTTATTCCTATTCGTAATATTCGATCTTATATCTCTCTCTCTCTCTCTCTCTAATCATGAGAGAGAGAGAGAGAGAGAGAGAGAGAGAGAGAGAGAGAGAGTAATACCATCAGCTTAGCCCCAAATTCATGACACCATCCACTACCACAACAACCCTTAACAAGACTGGCCATGAATGCATATCTTGACGAGGGGGGGGAGGGGGAGAGGAGGAGGAAGTTATCACCATTTCTTTCCTTCTTTCATTCATTCTTTCTTTCTTGCTACGTCCCATCATCAAGGAGGCACTGAGTGAGGCTGCCTTCATGCGTCTGGTGGCTGAAGAGATGTACAGTAAAACTAGCAAATGGTAACTGGGGAAGCAAGCAGTATAATACATTCGGTTATAAGAGAAATATATCATACCTAATCATCCACATCATTCACTCAGGTTACAAAAGACAATGATAAGACCTTGTCAATCTATCCAATCATCTAAAACACTGATTACATTGAATGAGTTCAGTTTCAAGAGTACAGTATAGAGTTTGGGTCATGTCGGGTTGGGTCATGTCGGGTTGGGTCATGTCGGGTTGGGTCATGTCGGGTCGGGTCAAGGTTCGTCCACAGATCTAAGGAACACACTGTGGGTTTAACCAGAGGAAAAACCACATTGATAATATTAATCCATTTACTTTAACACTCCATAGACCATCAGTACACAAGACCCTCAGCGACACACTTACAATACACT
Source organism: Homarus gammarus (assembly GCA_958450375.1). Taxonomy (NCBI): domain Eukaryota; kingdom Metazoa; phylum Arthropoda; class Malacostraca; order Decapoda; family Nephropidae; genus Homarus; species Homarus gammarus. The sequence goes on along the minus strand of CAUDMG010002821.1, from coordinate 1,694,015 downwards.
TTAATACGCACTCACAGACGCCACCTCCCTCCCGCACCTATAGAAGTCACACTCGCGTAAATCATCACTACACTGTCCCGTTTTACCCTGGTTATGGCCAGTTAACACGGAACTGACCAAGAGATACTAACACTCATATACGTTCACAGATGGCGTTTATTACTCACCAAAACGTTGTTGTCATTATCTGCAGTGTGTGTGTGTGTCCTCCGGTGTAAGTGGTTATGGGCAATTACATAACTATTAACGACCTGCAGTGTTTGGGAGTTTAGTTTCAACACCCGTCCATAGATGGCGTAGGCGTTGAGGTCTTGCGCTCATAACTCCTTCTCGAACGCTAAGACTTGTCCTTGAATTGAGAGATAATGAGAGGCAAGCAGGACAATATTGTACTCAAGGGTGAAGTCAAGTGATGCAAGGTCGCATTATGAGGGTGAGGTGGTGTGTGGTGAGGTACAGTAGGAGGGTGAGGTGATGTGTGGTGAGGTGGTGTGTGGTGAGGTGTTGCGGTGAGGTGGTGTGTGGTGAGGTGGTGTGTGGTGAGGTGTTGCGGTGAGGTGGTGTGTGGTGAGGTGGTGTGGTGAGGTGTTGCGGTGAGGTGGTGTGTGGTGAGGTGTTGCGGTGAGGTGGTGTGTGGTGAGGTAGATAAAGACAAAGCGAAAAACACACTACAATAACACACGAAAATCTTCCACTACCGCTGAAGGACGAGGAGGTAATCTGTCGGGTTTCATGTGTCCTTGTGTCACGCTGTGTCGCTCGTGTGTCGGAACATCTCGTCATGTGGCTCAAGTTGTTTCCACTCCTGATGTGGGGCGCAGAGTAACCCCCCCCCCCCCCCACTCCCCCTCTCCCTCTTTCTCTCTCTCTAAGAAAAAAAATTACGATCCTGAGTTCCGTTTTACTGGTGTTCCTCATTTCTACAAGTTCCTCACCCAGCAGTTCCGTGTGTTACTTACGGGAGCTCTTTTTTTCTGATAGAGGAAGAGCCCCTAGAAAGCTTTCATCCTGTTACCGTAGTTCTCACCGGATAAACCCACTGACTTGAAGAATCTACCTTCCTCCTCCAGATAGTTGATTGTCTCAAAGGGATTCCACTTCCTTTACCTGCCTCCTTCCTTAAGACGCTCCTCTATAAAACAAATGTGTATGTGTGTGTGTGGGGGTGTGTGTGTGTGTGTGTAAATCGTTAACAAAACCATTAAATATTTTAATCAATAGTAAAAGTATTTTTTAATCTTCTATTTCAATTTCCTTTTAGGTTTAAGTGTTTTTTTGTTGTTGCAGGGAATAAGGACAAGAACAAACACAAACACACACACACACACACACTTATCTACACATATTTCCCTCTTTCTGTGTGTGTGTGTACATAATTCATGGTGCACGTACACACATAATCTCCTCCCTACTTCCCTCATACAACAAACGAGCCACAATATCCCTCACTACACCTCGCATGATTAACAACCGTTAGCCCGAACTGCCCCATTACCGAGCCTCACTAATGACAAACCTAACTTACATTAACATATCTACCTTATTATATTAACGACCTTCTACTATATAATCTACATAACATTATAAAGAGTTAGCATTTACAGCATTTTGTAGAATTGCAATTATTTACATAACGAAAAAATGTCATAATCTTCAGTATTTTTTATAATTACAAAAAATGGAAGAAAAAAGTCATTTACTGAAGCCTATATGTGTATAAGGTATTATATATTGTTTAAATTAATTGCTTCATAAACACATGTAAGTGATATATTTAATGCCCTAATGTGAGACTTATTTCATAGTACTGATTTAATGCATTTTTATAGTACAGTATATAGAAAAAAATTATTATTATCATTGGTAGTAGTAGTAGTAGTAGTAGTAGTAGTAGTAACACAGCATCACTATTACTACATCTATTATTATCACCAATACTCATTCACAGATAAACGAACAAGACACTATTGTACTGCACACCACAACCTTCCCATGACTCCCCCGCAAAACAGAGAAAATAATGCAATGCAGACTATCCAATTATTACCCCAAACCATAAAAAAATAAAACAAAGCCAATTTATATCAACTTTCACTCACCGGTAATAACACTAAACGACTAACAAACAAACAAACAAACAAACAAATAAAAATAAATATAAATAAATAAAATAAAATAAAGTCCAACAGTCTCCACGTACATAAGGTTTGGAAAGCGAATCGCACACACCGGAAGCTTTCACCAAGACATTAAATACATCCTGGGGCATAAGAACACCTAGTTGGTAAGAGTTCGAAATTGCTTTACATGTTTTAAAGATTATTTGCTCAATGACGTTTGTTTTGTGTTGCTGTGTAGAGCGAGGTTTGGGACGTGTCAGGGTTGTGGGACGTGTCAGGGTTGTGGGGCCCGTAGGAGCATTGAAGCTACCATTATCCATGAACAACTACGCTGGACTGGCCATGTTTTACCCGCATGGACGACAGTACAATGCCAAAGCAGCTACTTTACAGTCACCTAACGAATAGTAAACGTAACGCTGGCAGGCAACTGAAAAGGTATAAGGATAGTCTTAAGACAAACCTGAAAAATGGCAAAATCGACCCCCTCACCTGGGAGTCGATTACTCCACATCGTAACGCTTGGAGAAGCACCACACGAGAAGGTGTCAATACTTTCGAGTTAGCCCGACTGCAAACCGAGGCAGACAAGCGCCAACGCCGGAAAGACGCTGCCACCGCTCCCGTAGCGGCCTCTTTAGTCACCTCAAAACTCACCAATGAAGGCGACATCCCTAATAACTTCGAGGAAAGCAAAGTAGTAGTAATGGTAGTAGTTCTTGTTAGTAATGTTCTGGGTATTATAATGCTGTTTTAGTTATTTACGCTATTCTAGTTGTTATTACGGTGTGGTAGGCTGTCATGGTGTTGTATTATGGTTGTGATAGATGGCAACAGTGTCACCTCCTCCTCCTCCTCGTCGTCTCGCGGTTATGGTAACACTGATTTAAGTCTTCGTGTTGTCGGCGTCATGTTCAACAACTATGTTACTGTAGTGGGTAATTGTATCTGGCTATACTGAGTTGTAGTTATGGTGTCATAATGCTGTACAGGGTGTCCTAATGCAGTACAGGGTGTCCTAATGCAGTACGGGGTGTCCTAATGCAGTACGGGGTGTCCTAATGCAGTACGGGGTGTCCTAATGCAAAATACAATACAGAACCCACAGCCCGGGAGAAACTGCCATGAGGTTGGCCTTGACCACACACGACCAGCTGGAGGCAAGTGTGACCGGGTTACACCTCCGGGAAGGTAAGATGAGGCCGTGAGTTTCATTGTCTTACCGTCTTCAAGGACATAACTTAGCTTTCTACCTTCCATTACTGGCTGCTGGGGAGGTAACTAAGATAACAGCGCGTCTTATCTATGTGGGTGTTCATAAATAAAAGTTACTCGAACAAGTTACTAGTGTGTTCTGACCTCCCCGCAGGATGTTGAAGACCTGCTTACAAGAACACCCAGCATAATAAAAGCCCGAAGGTGAAGTGAGATCGGAAAGTGACAAGTGAAGGCAACAGTGACGAGCTTAGAACAATAGTAACATCCCGAGGGTAGAGGGTGACCGGACAGTGACAAGTGAAGGCAACAGTGACGAGCTTAGAACAATAGTAACATCCCGAGGGTAGAGCGTGACCGGACAGTGACAAGTGAAGGCAACAGTGACGGTGACTCCTGAGTGTATCATCCGAGTTGAATAATACAACACGACTAGCCCCCAATACACCAGCCATACAATATCTCCCTAAACTACCACAATACATACACCCGGGCAGTGGGGTGGGTGGGTGGGTGTGGGTGAGTGGGTGTGGGTAGGTGGGTGGGAGTGGCCCTGTGGAGTCTTAATAATGAAGGGTGTTATCCTATGCACTGTTGACCAACGTAAAAATGACGAAAAGTCGGAAAAACTTCACCAACTCGAAAAACTTAAGTTATAGAGAATAAAAACATTAAGAGCCACGAAAAACTTGGCGGAAGTTGACGATGGAAAAAAAACCACTCGCTATATTCTCTTAAATAATAAGTTTTAATAATAAGTTCAATTTCATATTTGTGTTTTGTTAATGAGTCTCAGATGAGCGCGAGTTAACAATAGTAATAATCCAATACACTAAGTTAAATATAAATAGATAGATAGATAGATAGATAAACGATTAAATGACCAAATAAATTAATGAACAGGCATATAAAAATAAACAAGTAATTAATAAATAAATAACAATATAAACCAGAAAACCAAAACTAATTCTAATTGCCATTCCCATACACGAAAATACGGATCTTACTTTTGGATAATGAATAATGTGTATAAACGCATGAATAAGTCGATGAAATACGAAAAATATACATAAAGAATTATAATAAGGACAAAAATACAATAAAATATACACCATTATGAAGGGGTTATACAGAAGTGGTGTATGAACGAAACAAACTGAATATATTCTTTGTTCTGGAGGAGGACTGAACTAATAATTAGGAATAAATCATCAACAATATAAAAACAACTTCACGCAGCAGACTGAGGGTAAGACTGAAGCAGACTGAGGGTAAGACTGCAGCAGACACACACACACACACACACACACACAGCAGACTGGAGGGTAAGGAAGGACCACGGGCGCACGCAGACACTGAAGGCAAGACTTGAACCAGACGATCAACAGACAGAAATGAAAGCAGAGCAGAGGATGGGGGAGGGGGGGGGGGGTAAACAAGGTCTGCTGTCATACATTACCATCACCACCATCAACACCAACCTCACTACCATCATCCTCAACTGCCATCACCAACACTACCACCGCCATCACCATAACCACCATTACTACCACCACCACCACCACCACTACTGCCACCACCACTACTACTGCCGCCACCACTACCACCACCACCACCACCACTACCACCACTACTACCACCATAACCACCACAAACACCATCACCACCATGTTCACCCGTGGTCCCATATCCAATATATTACAGGTAACATATCACCTTGCCAGCCATCCTCAACATTACCACAGTGTAACAACAATTAACAGAGGCCATGTGTGGTGGGTGAACCTATTAATTCTCTTACCTTCCTTCCTTCCTTCCTTCCTTCCTTCCTTCACTCCACACACCTCACGTCCATGTCTCTAGTATCATCCTCCTCCTTCCTTCCCCCACTCATCCATCTCCCCACTCCACACACATCTCTCATCCATCTCTCCACTCAACTCTTTTTCATTATATTCCTGCCCTCTTCTTCCCTTCTTTGACCCTTCCCTCCACAGAAACACCCCTCTTCCCTCCCCTTCCTTCCCCCTCCCTCCACACAAACACCCCCCTTCCCTCCCCCAACACCTGGATGATGATGTAACAAATAGCCACCATTAATCTCCCCAGGCCTATAGACACACCAGACTCCCTCCAGCCCCCCCTCTCCCCTCCCCTCCCCCCTTCCACTCCTTTTTCTTCCACCTCTAAAACCACCTTTCCCATCCACTTTCCTTCCAAACACTCTTATCTCGCCTTCCGCCCAAGACTTCCTTCCTTCCTTCCATCTAACCTCCCCCTTCCACCTTAAGCCCGACCCTTCCCTCCACACCAGCACCTGGATGATGATGATGATGATGATGTGGTCAGGACGTCATAACTAGCAGCATCCATTACTCTTCTGCCTGTAGACCACACCACTCTCCCTCCCTCCCGTTTTTTTATCTTACTCTCACACCGTCTCTTCCATCCACTCTCCCCTCCCCTTTTCTCGTGTTCTCTCTCTCTTACCTTTTCTATACCCCTCTCCCATTCCCTTTTACTTCTTTCTTCCTCTCCAAATCACCCTTCCATCATTCTCTCCCTTCCTACTCCTCCACCATTCCCCCCCTTCCTTCCCTTCCACCATTCCCCCCTTCCTTCCCCTCCACCATTCCCCCCTTCCTTCCCCTCCACCATTCCCCCCCTTCCTTCCCCTCCACCATTCCCCCCTTCCTTCCCCTCCACCATTCCCTTCCTTCCTTCTCCTCCACCACCACCCCTTCCCTTCCTCACTACCACTCTTTCTCTCAGATTAATGGGACATTTTTATTGCCAGTAAGGAACATTAAAATTACTGGCAGTGGCACACCTTCACTACTGCTGGAGACTTTCTTCTCTCTTAATCTCCTTTCTTCCTTTCTCCTCTTCTCTTCCTCGCCTCTCATTTGTTTCAATATCTTCAACCAATAACAGCGCAGACATGTGCTCGTAGGTGTGTGGACAGGATATTATTTGGTGGATTTTCATTAATTATAAATAAAGAAATATTTTTGTTTGTGCGTGTATGTGTGTGTCAGAGAGTAAACAGTCACACATTACCTCCTCAGTGGGGGATTCGTACCTGAGACCTCTGTGCAGTACTGTCAGACCAATACGATAACTATTCCATCACCTTTCATGTCCCATTTTCATGTTTGCACTATTGATACAAATAACCTACAGCACCTTATCAACTAATTCTCCATCAAGTATAAAATCAGAAGTTCAATTTCAGTGTTAAAAAGTCCCACCGATCACAGTTACCTGAAGTAGTAAAATGTTAAGGTATATATTACATACATTTTTTTGCGTTCTTTACGTCTCACGTTATTGATCAACCATTTTCCTGTAATAGAGTAATTTACTGTATATACTTTTTTAACTAAACTTCTTTATAAATTTACACCACATATCAACTCCGTGAAAATAAAGTAGATTTAAGGAACATGAAAGGCCCCGTAACTAATGTTAAGAAAGAAGAAATATACAATATTTTCAATCCTTTCAATTCCAACTTCAACAAAATCCTGTAAGTAACTAAACTAGACGTAATACAATAAAATCAGATAAGAACGTTAATTAACTCATAAACCTAAACCTACAGAAACGTAATACAATCCAACTGAACATAAAACAATTATAACCTAACCTAACCTAACCTAACCTTAATTGGCCCTTATAAGCCTAAAGACCAGCACGGGTCACGACAGGAAGTACCAGCCGAGTATAGTTCAGTCCACTGGCTGGTCCTATACATGAAAAGTGTCTACATTTAACGTGAAAGTCTATATAAATTTACAAAACATCCTTGGTCAATATACCGTATAATCATTGTTTATATATTTCCATTCGATATATATAATAAGGTTCATATTTCGTCATTATTATTATGGTATAAACTAATTTTAATTATATAGTAGAATATTCTTTAAATTATCCACCTACTTACTCGTCCAGTCAAGAACGGCGGAACATAAAGATTATCATCTACCCTTACAAAAGCCAAGCGTCCTAGTAAGGGTGGGCGAACACCCAGCCCTAGTTCTGGGCTGTTTATGACTTGTGTGACCCTAGCTTTAAGAAAGGGTCTGATACCTTTTTAAAAACTGTATAATATAAAATTGTAAAAAAGTGCATAAATATGCATCTAAACCCCTGAAATAAAGAATATCATTAATACTTGTAATAAAAAAACAATAAATTAGTAAAAAAAAAAATAACAAAAAATTTAAATAATGTTCGTTGTAGGAGTTTCGTTCGTTATAACATTCTCAATTTTATAGGTAAAACCGTTCGTTATAAGAATATTCGTAGTAGGATCCGTTCGTTATAGCATACCCCACTGTACAGGCAAATGGAAAAAAGGTAAATACTTCATGATGACTCTTTACCTGAGCAGTTAGATTTACTTCAATATTCTTAATATTAATGAATATTGTATTAAAAAAAATGTAATTCAGTGTAATCTCCTGTACCCCAATACTGTACAGGACTTCCATGTGCAGTCACGAACAAAAGTCCTGTCGCCCTCTACTGCTCCATGAACCCCCAGATTCAGTCTCGTGAACCCAAAGCAGTAGACACTGGTACATTGTTCTGTCTGTAAATGGTTCGGATTCACTCAACAGGTGTAGAACTCACCTGTATAGTCTCCTGGGCGGTGTACTTCTTGGCCGACTTTCCGGCGCCCGGGGCGTCCATCCTGCACTAGACATCCTACGTCGCCCAGCCCATCCTGCGTTGCTCACGCTGCCCCCACATCTTCTGTAACCAAACAAAAACAACACATTAATGAAAAGCACGAAATTATACAATGTGAGAGTAAGGTAAAAGTACAGGTAGCTACAGTGAAGTCTTAACAGATATTTTGGGTGATAAACTTGACGTGGGACACTTTTGATAACAGACCTGCCACACACACACACTGTTGGCGACCTGCCAGGGAACATTACTACAAAGCTTCATCAAAACTAAACCAGTAAATTTGGACATGGAGACAGTAAGAGCTCTTCCAATATATATCGAGTAGTAAGTCACTCTGGACGGCAAATACTGAAGAGAAGCATCCAAGGAATATTATATGATTCAGAAGTTTGAGTCATCACCGAAATTCGACTGTTTTAATCATCTACCTTTTTCTTTCTTTCTTTCCTCTCCCTTTATCCTCTTCATCGCTTGGGCGATCGGTCACGTCTCTGTTACGCACAGTTGGCAAGTACTGGGCATGCACCGGCTCCATGATGTATCTGTACCTGCGCCAGTGTTGGTCAAGTCATAACACCCTTTACCAGATTCTTCCAAGAGTTCACAACCCTCACTCTGAAAAAGTTTGCCCTCACAATTTTTGAAATTGTAGTTTCTTCAACCTTAAGCGGTGTCCCCTAATGGGACGGGAGTCCGCCAGCTCCAGATATGGACACTCGACTGAATAATGTACTCTGAGGTGTTTATAGATTTATCTTCCGTCACCCCTCGCCAGCCTATGGTATAAGCTGGACAGTTGCAGGTTCTAATCTCTCAGGGTAACTGAGGTGTCGTAGTGCAGGCACCACTCGGGTGGTACTCCTTTGGACGTTTTCAATCAACTGATAGTCTCTAGCATATCTCCAAACGGGGAAGCACCTCACCTTTGAAGAGCGTCTAAGTATCTCAACTACCTTCTTATAAGACCCACTAGCTTAGACGCTTCATCCATCTTTTTCGCACAATGGTCTGAAGACTTAAGTTCGTTGTCAACATACACACCCAGGTCCTTTTTCACATTCGATCCTCCGTTAATGCTGTTTCTTCGTGTATCCTCTTGCAATTCGTGACGTTGAATCTTAGTAGCCATTCCTTCGACCATTGCTAAACTGAAGGGAATCTTTCTGTAGATCTTCGCAGTCCGTTTGGTTCTTAATTTCCCCGAATAACTTGACATCGTCCGCAAAAATTTGTATGGAGGAGTGTATAGCTTCTACCATGTCGTTTATGAAACAAATAAACAACAATGGGCCCCGTACACTGCCCTGTGGTACCGCGCTTGCCACAGGTACACATGACGATTTCGTGCCATTAATCACCACACACTGTTCACGGTCACGCAGAAAGCCTCCTATCCACGCTAAGACACACCCTTTAATTCCGTACAAAACCTCTATGCAAATATCAACAATAAGGCCACAAAAGAAATAAAACACAAACACAATGACAAACGAAGAAAAACAAACACTCTACCACTTGAAGGCAATAAGGACATAGCTACCACCGTCATTTTGTCTACCGCCACTTGTTAAGGAAAGCTCTTAGAGACGATAAATTAGACAGACAGACGGACTAACAGACATACTAACAGCCACAAATTGGCCAGAGTTTTAAAAGACGCAGATAATGTTATACCACAGTGCTTTGGAATCAGAGGGTCCAGCGCGCCTCAGGTAAACACAGGTATACTTATTGTTATTAATACTCTTAATTACTCTGCGGCGTTCACCTTTCATCCGTGTTATTATTGTTTTAATATTATAATTTATTAATATTATTCGTAACCTATTATTATCGTATACTGGTAATCTTAACGCCGCCCCATTCATTATCATTATTATCATATTATTATGAATACTATTAATATTACTATGTCAATTACTGCTGCGATTACCTGCACTAAATATGCTTTTTTTTACTATATACTCCCCATCGTCATTACATTTCAACTCAGAGTCAAATGTATATATCTATTATTTAAACTAGAGAGATATATTTCCACTGCATTTTCAATATATTTCGGCTACTCTGATATATTTCAATTGGAGTCAAATATATTTCAATTCGTCAAATACGTATATTTCAATTTGTCAGATATATTTCAACTCGTCAGATATATTTCACTAGAGTCAAATAGATGCCAACTATTACAAGTGCCGCAGAGTCGTTATGGTCAGTGACTTGTCTAGAACTCGTCCTAGGTAACCCATGTTTACTTGTGTCGTCCGCCATCTTGGCTTTACGAGGCCATCAAACTGCACAAACATCTGTGTTACGACCCACAGCTGACTAGTCGTGTGTGTGTGTGTGTGTGTGTGTGTGTGTTAGTTTCTGTCTGTCTGTATGTCTGTCTATATTACTCTCACACAGTGTATTTCGGAACTGACTCTCTCTTTCTCTCTCCCCCATTTATCCCCCTTTTCCAATTCCCCTTTCCTCTCACAATCACCCAAAACACACAACAAACATCCAACACTAACCTTCATCACATCCAAACACGAAACACTATATATATCACACAAGTCCCATATAGGCGTTCCGAGTTCCCTATGTCCACAACCAAGACTTCCTACATTACCGATCAACTATGTATAATATTTTTCACCAACAATATCATCAAAAATAGTGAGAAAAAAAAATATATGCTATTGTTATTACACGGGACGATGATCATTTTGTTTATTGTTTCACGATTCGATAATTATTACAAAAATAAAATATTATATAAGTGTAAAACAAGGGGGGGGGGGGTGTTGTTTATATCTCCGTCGCTGGAATATAATTTATCATTTCATTTTAACGTCTGGTTTGTTTGTTTGTTTGTTTGTTTATGTTTACGTAGCCAAGTCGTTTTTTTTTTTAATTATAAAGTCCTTGTGTTTAATACTGCCACGTAATTTTATTGAATATACAGTCTACAGTCACGTCATTCTCATACACACATCATGTCAGTCTATATATACGTCACGTCATTCTATACACACGTCTCGTCATTCTAACCACACGTCACGTCAATCTAGATTCCTTTGTCTCTAGCAACAGATAACCAAAGTGTGTACAATGATTCATCTTATACCTCTGTCACGTACATATGCCACCAATGCCAATCAGATGGGACATATTGGTATACAGAACAATCAGATGAAGCATACAGAATAAGGGCATAATAGTATAGGATATAACACACCCTTCATTAACATACCCAAGCTATTAGGGATTAAAACTAGCAATTTCCATTCCTTTAAGAAACCTAGCAAGAGAGAGAGAGAGAGAGAGAGAGAGAGAGAGAGATACTAACTAGCTTGGGGTAATGTTGCTAGTAGGTTATACGTATCAGGTGCATTTTGTTAATTGTCTCTAGATGAATATAGTGAACCTACAGAAGTTTCTTTTTGGGGGGGGGGGGGAGGGTCCTAGCTTAACCTGTAGTTGTTGATATGCGAAGGTCTTTGTAGTAAATTAAGTCCTGGTATATTATTTTTTGGAAGGAAGTTTAGTAAAGTAAGAGTAGCCATGCTTAGTGGTATTTAAAATATCATAGTAGTCGTCCACTTTATAAATTACCCTCTCAATATTCGTCCAATTCATCCAGTAAAGACGATTTAGTCATCTTGAAGGGGAGTCAATCGTCTTTGTCTAGAGGGGCGTGAGGCTGACAGAGGGTCCGTGATGACCAACAGAGAGACGGGGATTATAAGTTGCAACATTACATGGGAGGAGGGTGACTTGTGGGATGATGGGGAGCCTCTACGACACCACTACCTCCTTAACACCATGGCAACTACCTCCCACCTCCTCCCTAACACCTCCCAGCTCCTCCCTAACACCTCCCACCTCCTCCCTAACACCTCCCACCTCCTCCCTAACACCTCATACCTCCTCCCTAACACCACCCACACGTCTCACCAACTGCTACCCGTACCGCTCTAACCTACGTACATGTGGATTGATTTACGTACACTATGGAGTGAGTTACGTACACAACCCCCCACACACACAACCACACACCCTCCCACACACAGAACCATCCTCCCACACACAACCATCCATACATTGAAGATAATGACCCAATTACCTCAGATAATCAATCATCATTGTACGGGTCAGTGAGAGTACAACGCCTCCCTCACGCTGGGAAGACCCGAGTCATGAATATAGCATTAATCAGGACCGGGCAGTATGAGATGACACAAGTGGCCATCAGCTCGTACAAGTGGCCATCAGCTCGTACAAGTGGCCATCAGCTCGTACAAGTGGCCATCAGCTCGTACAAGTGGCCATCAGCTCGTACAAGTGGCCATCAGCTCTTACAAGTGGCCATCAGCTCGTACGAGTGGCCAACAGCTCGTACAAGTGGCCATCAGCTCTTACAAGTGGCCATCAGCTCGTACAAGTGGTCATCAGCTCGTACAAGTGGCCATCAGCTCTTACAAGTGGCCATCAGCTCGTACAAGTGGCCATCAGCTCGTACAAGTGGCCATCAGCTCTTACAAGTGGCCATCAGCTCGTGCAAGTGGCCATCAGCTCGTACAAGTGGCCATCAGCTCGTGCAAGTGGCCATCAGCTCGTGCAAGTGGCCATCAGCTCGTACAAGTGGCCATCAGCTCTTACAAGTGGCCATCAGCTCGTACAAGTGGTCATCAGCTCGTACAAGTAGCCAGTAGCTTTTACACGTGGTCAGCAGCTCGCCCTTGCTATCAACACTCATCTAAACGGGCCACGCCTCCCCATCTTTATTGCATCATCGCCTGCCAGCAACAGTTGAGGAGGAGGAAATGATGGACACAAGTTATTCATTGTTACTGAGACTTTAGTGTCCATTCATTCCTTCACTCTCACATACACTTAGTACTTCTACACTGACCCTCCTTATATTTTCATGTCATAAATTTACTTTTTTTTTCTCTTTGTAAAATAGTCTCACTTAAAGTGTTCACTTTACCTCTGGGGCCGACCCTCCCCCCCACCCCCCCCCCTACCCCTGTCTCCTGACGTCCAACACCCGAATTTGCCACTTTAAAAAGTTCGTGTCCTCAGCAATTAGAATGAACCGCTAGAGCGAACCCTCGAGTCCTCAAGTTCAGTTAAACAACACGGCGCCTAGTATAGCTGCCAGGAGTGTCCCAACAGGTGGAGCTATTCACTTTATACACAAATCACTAATGTCAGATCAAACTTAAAATATAACAATAATAATAAATAAAACATTTTGTTATAAGACAATATTTGGCTACTACACCTGTATACTCCCTTAGCGTGAATAAAGAGAAACGATGCCACGCAAGTTTCCACATCATGTTGGCTCATTGTTTGGACTTAAATATTGTTTGGAGCTTTTCTTTTTATTATTACATTCAAAACGGAATGTTAGAGGAAATGTGTATAACATCCTCAGGTAATGGACATTATAACAAAGACTACCCACAGGTGTGTGTAGTTCAGGTTCTCAACACTGCCGGTGCTTCATTATTTAATTAAGTTTCGATACTGACTCGTTCTGAAGGAGACGCGAACCTTTTGAGGTGACTGTACGTAAGCGTCACCACAGGGGGTAAAGGAACTCTTTGAGGCAACTGAACTGTATCTCACCAACTTCGCATAGTCTAAACTGAGAGACTTTGTACAGCACGATACAAATATCACACGAAACACCAGAACAGATTCATATACCCATGAGATCGTTCACCGCAACACACATCTTTTTAAAACACACACCAAAAAAAAAAAAAAATCAGTTCAGTTCACATCCACAAATTTACTGAGACGTGATGAATTTTTAAGTTTAATAATAACTCTATGGCTCATCTATAGTTATTTTATTTATCTATTAATTTAACACTCGTAAAATCGCCTCAGAAATATCACGTGCGCAAACATTCACCCCAGCCGCCGTCATCACCATCTTTCTGCCTCTGAGGAAAAAACCGTAAGCTAAAAGGTCTTTACACTCGGTTGTATAAGGAGATGCGTGCGGGGAGGGTGGCCGCCTGAGATTTAAATATATAATCACACCCAAAAGAAAGTCACACAAGAACTTTATTTAGCTACAAAAATTATTAACGCTTACGAAATTTTGTCTATACCGCAAGCCACAGCCTCTACCGCAGCAGCAGTCGCCTCCGCAGCCTCATCAAACGTGGACATATCGCGAACCACAAACTGAGTGTTCAGGTGAATGACAACGCGGAAGAAGAGGGCCGCAGCACACCTCATTTCGCAGCACATGTCTTTACTTCGCAGCACACCTCATTTCACAGCACATGTCTTTACTTCACAGCACATCTCTAATTCACAGCACGGAACCAATGTAAACAAACACTGTCTAAACACCATCAAGGACACTAATCCTTCATGACAGCTAATCCTCAGGAACAGCTAATCCTTCATGACAGCTAATCCTCAGGAACAGCTAATCCTTCATGACAGCTAATCCTCCATGACAGCCAATCCTCATGAACAGCTAATCCTTCATGACAGCCAATCCTCAGGAACAGCTAATCCTCCATGAACAGCTGGTTTCTTGCCTGCCCACTGTGTTCATGACGATGGCTAGCTCTGGGAAATTACACACACACACACACACACACTCCTTACCGCTATTTATCCTACATTTCTACCCTAGTTATTTATTGAATGTGACTTTTAGTGTTGTACTAAAAAATTATAAAACTACTTAAGAGAAACATATGATTCTTTGACGCTGTAGATGTTATCGTTACAAGTTATTAATACTGATACTATACCAATCTATATTAAAATTCAATTATATTAAAAATGTATAGGCCTATATACCGGTATATTACTCTGAAATTCAATATTTTGACCAATTTTAGTAAACATTGATATTTAACGTATTTGTTTTATTTTATTTATCAGGTTTTATAAAAAAATAAGGTCATATAATACAAATAATAAAATAAAATAATGTGTTCGGTGCTCCAGAAAAGACGCCATGTGAGGAAAGAGGAGAGGGAAGGGGGGAGGGAGGGAGGGAGGGGACGGGAGGGGGAGGGGAGGGGGGAGGGGGGAGGGGAGGGGGGAGGGAGGGGGAGGGGAGGGACGTGGGGAGTAATGACAGTTGGCAACCCCGTTAGTCTTCTTGGCCATTTTGGATTTATTTCTGCTTGTTCTAAACTTAATTTTGGTCATCTTGAATTTATTCCCAATCATTGGCATATATTTCCGGCCAATGAATCAATTTTCGGTCAGTTTTAAAATACTTCCGGTTAATTAACATCCGGGTGGTCCTTAATAACTCCCCAGCCATCTTATATCTTTTTTTTTTTTTACGGGGATTAGCTCACCCGGTCACAGGTCACTGACCCATATCGGGGCCTGGGGGGCGAAAATGTAATAATAATTATAATAATAATAATTATAATAATAATAATAATAATAATAATAATAATAATAATGATAATTATAAAGAACCGCAAAGAAACAAAAATTTGAAGACAAAAAATCATTAGTGAGAAACGATATATATATATATATATATATATATGTTGCGTTGTCAAAGTGAGAGAAACAATTGTGATGCCATATGGCAGCAGGGTCTACCATTAGACAACACATTATGCTTCCAATATCTTCCCAGGCGGTAGTGCCTCCCTGTTTGGTAGCTGCCTACTACTACCATCTCCAGACCATTTCTAAATTTCCTTCCCCACCATTTTGAATCAATCTCCTCCCATCTATAACAACAACACAGCACAATTAACCTACATGTAATAAAATCACACACACACACACACACCACACCTAGTCTGTATCCGGTCATCCCTAAAATTCAACACCACAACAATGGCGGTGATCGACACGAGTCACCACCAGCAGGTTACATAGGGACTCGTACACACGGTATGTTGTTGTTTTTCTTACATGTATGTATGTATGTATGTATGTGTTGCTCCCTACACAGGCCACAGGATACAGGCCAGAGCCTAATTCTCCCGCCGTCGTGGCCACACCAGAAGGCGAGGAGGCAGGTCGTCGGCCAAGCGAAAAATTACAACAGCTGGAGGTCGCCCACCTTACCTTATAGGATTACGCGGGCACACACACACACACACACAGAAGACAAGAACGGATGCCTACAAAGATCTATACATTTACACACGCTTACACCTGTACAGTCATTCACACCTCTAAAAGTACTTATTATGCCGCGCCACTGAACACGGATAATTTGTTCAATCACGTAGTTAGGCCAACACAGGTGATATCCCACATATACTCGAGTAAAAGTAACTAATTTACATGCACACTCATGAACTGTCTCTACCTACACAAATAAACATAACCTCGCACTCATATCAACCACAGCTCGATCTGGTGACCGATCTGTTCAATATTTTACCAGCGATAAGAGGAATGAACAAGAATATACAGTAATAGAAAATAGACTACGATTGCAATAATAATAACAAAGAAGTATAGAAACCAATCTGAACTCGAGCCAAACTACGAAACTACGTCAAACACAACAACCTTGTAGAAAAGACACTAGAGGTCGACGTAACCAATAAGCGTGCATCCTGCCCGTATACGCGTGGTTTTTGCTCGACTGGTCCGACACGTACAGCCGCCGCTTCTCTCATCCAGCCCGTATTCAGGAATCACTGTTTTGATAGAGGTTAAACGACGGTGGATTTAGTCCACTCGAAAACCAAACAGTCGTCTCCAAAAACCATTTCAACAAGTTAATATCAATGATCAATTTTACGCATGGCAGAGGAGTAAGAGGAAGTCGGTTGCCATTTCATATGTGGGAAGTCATGCGCACTGTCTGCCAAATGCCAGTGAATATATCAAAATGTCAAGCGCCATCTCGTACTTAGAGACTCTTGGATTCCAGTTGCCATTTTATGCATAGCTACAAAGTTAAGGTCGAGTATGTTACCTGCCGTGCCACGAGTCATCTTGTTACCACCACCTCCCACCAAACCCTCTTCCCGTCATCATCTTCTTTCCATCACTATCCTCCTCCCGTCATCATCCTCCCATCACCCCCTCTCCCGTCACCATCCTCCTCCCGTCACCCACCTCCCATCACCCCATCATCTCGTCACCACCTCACAAATCCTAGCTAATCCTCACGACAGCTTGAGACGACTAAACCTCTTATCCTTCAGACCTGACACACACACACACACACACACTCTCAGCTACGATACCTCCTTCTTGTCATAATAATAATAATAACAATAACATAAATAAATTAACGCATCACTCAATTAACTCTCAATGGATAAACTCACTACACACAAGTAAACCTACGAACGCAAGAAGGTCATGAGGAGACACTGTATGGATCACCTGAAGATTAGCTCCCTTCCCCGAGCTTATATCACCTGATGATTAGACACCCGTACGTTTATTGGGTTGGGTTGGGTTGGGTTGGGTGGGGTAGGGTTGGGTGGGGTTGGGTTGGGTTGGGTTGACATTGTTAATCTTAAAAGTGAAACAGGATCTCTGTTCATGACCCCCACCTGTTGAGTGCAGTACCGGCCACACCGCCTCTGTTTGGGTTAGTTTACTAGTACAGTATATACCTCCAGTAGGACACACACATCTTGGTTGGGTGATTCTTAACCTAACCCGACTTAACCTAACCTGATTCAATCCAACCAGACTTAATCTAACCTAACTTAACCTAATCTAATTCAATCGAACCTGACCCCCAACTTACCTTAACTAACCTAACCTAACCTAACCTACTGTACATTCAACACCTCAATGAACACCTTTCCTGATTGACTGACTAGACCTACGGCACTGCCAAACGCACGATACTTTACAATAACAATGATAATAATCCAAGTTTGGGTTAAAATTTAAACCACAATAATTTATAGAGAACTTCCACTACTTATAAACCAGTAAGTTTTATTTACCTCATTATCGTGGACATAAAGTTAATATGATCATAAAGTGTCGTGGAGCAGTACAATATGTTGGGTCATTAGCTGCTGCCCTTCAACTCTTACGCCCCCGTGTGACTGTGTGTTCAATATGATCGATGGAGGGTGTTGAGCGCCCACCAACCTCCAATACATGCAGTTGTATGGCCAATTCTTAGTCACTATTGTTTTTATCATTAATAATTCAGAGCATCAAATAACCCTTACTACAGGAGAGCACAGGCACGGAAATCCACCCACCACCACCAACACTGAATTTACATAAATCTCCAGTAGAGGTGAATTTTTTATACATATTGTGGTCGGCTAGTGAAGGTACACATGAGGGTGTGTGTCTTGGCTGTGTCACCTACACTCGCCTAGCACACCGGGGAATTTACGAGTCAACCCAGGGCGTGTGTCGCGAGGGCCTGGAGTTCCTCGTCACAGGAAGGTTGAGATAGGATAAGTATATCATCTCCTATGGTCTAGAACTTTAGACAGATGCGAAGTAATTCTTTATTTACAAATTAATGCTGATAAGGTTATACTACTGTCATTTGCACTGTCTATATATATGCTGAATCTATGTAAAACTTTTATGACGATTTTATTTAATAAGTGTCTATTGTTTCCACAGCGGAGATTAATACCTGGAGCCAGAGACTATGTTCCTAGTGCCATAACCACCCCGTCCCGCTTCCCTTACCACCATCATCCACGTGACGCCATAAACACTTGGCCACCACACCATCAGCACTCGGCTATAACTTCTCATACAGTACACTCAGAATTTTCTTAAAAAGTATTAACAAAAAATATATTTCACCAGTCATCTACATAACTGAATTAATTATTTTAGGAATATTAAGGGAAACATTAAACACACACACACACACACACACACACACACACACACACGCCTTGGCTCCAGGGTATCTAATTATTATAATAAGATTATCTTGTGGTTAGGCTAAGGGGAAGGAGGAAGGGGGAGGGGAGGGGAAGAAGGAAGGGGGGAGGGGAAGGAGAAAGGGGGAGGGGGAGGGAGGCAGTGTGTAAAAGGCAGAGGAGAGGGTGGAGGTACAAGTTATGCATAATTCACAAGATGTAAATAGATGAAGTGTATCCCTCCCTATCATCACCATCACCCTGCACTTATATCTATCCTCACCTCCAATTATCTATCCTCACCTCCAATTATCTATCCCCACCTCCAATTATCTATCCTCACCTCCAATTATCTATCCCCACCTCCAATTATCTATCCCCACCTCCAATTATCTATCCTCACCTCCAATCTAAATATATAATTATCCTCACCCAAATCCTATTCTTATGTCAATATACACGAAGCTCATTATCAATATTGTTTGTAGGTGGCTCTTCACACACACACACACACACACACACACACACACACACACACCAAATATCAAAAATTTATGGACTCTTTTCACAAGTTACCACGAAATGAATCTAAAATCAATAATAATCAAAGCGTAATGGTGTTTATGCGTGTATACAGGTTAAGCTGGTGGAGACCTGACCTGACTTTATCCAACCTATCCTGTACCTAACCTAACCAAACTGTGACTGTATGGGTGAGTTAAGATAGGGAGTCGCCCGCCGCACCTTCAGGGAGTTATCGATCACTTAATCAAGACATTATTTTGTCAAAGCCGTTGTGACAGCCGTGATAAGGAGCACCAGGCTGGGTGGGTGGATGGTTTGGCTGGTCATTCTTCTCCCCTCTCCCCAAGTTCTTCCTCCTTGGACATCCTTTACGTTTCCCCACACCCCAAACTCTCTTTCCCTTTACTTCCCCATATTCTTCTTCCCGGCCTTTCATAATCTCCCCACACCCTAGACCTCCCCAGACTCCAAACTCCCCTCTTTTCCTTCCCTCACCTCTCATGGTCCACGTCACCTCCGCCCCACACACCACCCAGCCACCAGACCTAGTGGAGGGCGGTGGCGTGTGAGGAGGAGGAGGCACGTGACTCTCTGTACCCCTGGCTGTGTACCATCCTATGTGGCAGAGTATGGGTAGAGAACACTTCCTCCCCTCAACCACCCACTCCCCTATATTGCCACCCTCATCCACCCACTCCCCCATTCCCCCTTCCATCATCCACCCACTCCCCCATACCCCCTTCCATCATCCACCCACTCCCTCCTTCCTCTCAATTAACCCACATAAAATATTCAGTATTTGTCTACCCTGAAAGTGAACTGAGAGATCTTAGACGATACATAATCTACCTGTCTCACCTGTGTCCTTATACCTTGGAATACATAACCACCTGTAGCATTTTAAAAGATTATGATTACTACACCTACAGTATTAAACAAATACATACATACATACATACACACACACACACACACACACACCGAAGAACTGTTATCCTGTGAGCACTTGTGTGGCCTAGACTATGAATAAATGATCTTAATAATCAATAACTACTATTACAACAGGTGGAGTAGGACCACTTAATTGAGTTTACCTACATCCCCTCACTACTACTACTACCACCATACTACTACTACTATTAATACTAACACCACAACTACTGCTACCATACTACGATTACTAAAGGGCACGTAGAATAAATTCCCTAAGGGGTTTCTACAGTATATCCTCCCTTACCCTGAGACTACAACTATCACTACAACTACAAGTGGCATATAACCACTTAATTAAAGGACACCAACCTAACCCTCCTCTCCCCTCCCTTCTCAGCTGTTGACGCAAGAATTAATATAATTGCCCTTCCCCTCACTACAACAAATGCTTCCCCTCGTAGGATGACATCAAACGGATTAGAACACCTTGGGGGTAAATTAATATGGAGGAGATGACTTTACGGCAACTACTAGCTACTATTACTACTAGGAGTACTACTATTAACAGTATCATACGGTATACTATTATTACTATCATCGTAGTAGTAGTAGTAGTAGTCGTACCGGTAGCAGTAGTTGTAGTAATGTAGTAGAAGTAGTATCATATAATATACAAACATGCAGACGACACACAACTAAAACTACTGTAATTCGTGATGTCAGTCGATTTTTCCAACACCAACCTGGTTAAACACCCAATTAGCTTGTCACAGGTGAACTCTTAACTCCCCTACACTAAAAACACAATTACAGGGAGTGTATGGCATGGTAATCCCTCACTGGTGAATACGTAATTAGCGTGTAACTTACTCATACTTCACCCTTGACCGCTGGCTTTTGAAGTGTGATAACGCGTGGCACTGTAGTTCTTAAGTATGATAACGCGTGGCACTGTAGTTCTTAAGTATGATAACGAGTGGCACTGTAGTTCTTAAGTATGATAACGAGTGGCACTGTAGTTCTTAAGTATGATAACGCGTGGCACTGTAGTTCTTAAGTATGATGACGAGTGGCACTGTAGTTCTTAAGTATGATAACGAGTGGCACTGTAGTTCTTAAGTATGATAACGAGTGGCACTGTAGTTCTTAAGTATGATAACGAGTGGCACTGTAGTTCTTAAGTATGATAACGAATGACACTGTAGCTCTTAAATATGATAACGAATGACACTGTAGTAACTAATCATCCTAATTAATGACATAATAAATTTAACGTGACAAGCAGGTAAATACTCAACATTACCTGGTAGCCTCCAAGTTAACACCTGTAATTAATGGTACTAAGAATATACGACCAAAAAACTACCACATATTTCACGAAGAACCGGACAGGGAAAAGATTATTATTATTATTATTATTATTATTATCATTACTATTATTATTACCACTTAAGACGTTCAACTTACACACAAACATTACAAATAGAAACTCCAAAGTTCTCTCCACCAACAATGTGCAGAAATCACCTTTAATTTCTCTTCGCCTTCTTGGAAAACAGACGAAGAAAATAATAAACAAAAATCGGGAGAAAGAGTAAGAAGTGCGTGATAAATGGAGAGAGAGAGAGAGAGAGAGAGAGAAAGAGAGAAGCCGAGGTACAAACAACGAGGGATCGAATGACTGTCACCTAACCCCCCTCCGACCTACTCCTGGCACCGCTACTGACTGAAGCGCTAACACTACCCACTGCACTCCCACACCTGTACCTCTCCCACACCTACATAACAGTCCTCGTTGACCCCCAAGACTCACTCCCACTCCTGAGTAATATCCAATAACATAACTTCTTCATTCAACAGTCCCACCAGGTAACGGAATCCACCTGTTAAGTTTTGTAGTTACACGAATCAATGATCAATTAATTATATATTTGTTTTAATTATAGGGTCAATTACTAGTTATGTAAAATGATAGTTTAATGACATAATCAGCTATCGATCACTTTAATTGCTAGGAACACGTCGTGAAACCTAAACAGTGTCTTTCCCAGGCCAGTCATGATTTACCGTTTCCTGTACCCTATGCGTAACGAGCGTGGCCTCATGTCCTCCCAAACTACTCAATTATGCCTAATAATCATTCCAAACTCTCCACTGTTTGACATTTTCATTTTTTTTTTACATTTTGTTCTTGAAACCCAATTTTAATTAGTATATCCTACACAATTTTTTTAATACTGTTTTGACACATATATCATGAATGTTTAAAAAAATTGATATAGAATCCATTTCGCTTATACTTCAATATCAACATTTTTAACATAATTTAGTCTATTCCTAATACTATACAATACATAACAAGTGAAGTATAACTAACATATAACAGCCTAATCAGGTATAATCAGCATATGTTTATCACCAACCTCAAACTCAAGTAAGTCAATCAAAAATTAAACCACACTTTAAAGCTCACTCATGATCCAAAAAACCGACCTGCCCAGTCTATTCATCTATGTCTCTCAAGATGAACACCAGAGAATATACCGTAACACATCAGAGTCATCGCCTTTATTTTATTATATTATTTGGATTAACTTTTACATTATTGATATACTTTACGTTAGTTTAATGTGGGTGATTGATAATTAATGTCAAAATATTAAAATCAGGAGAGGTAAATTAGGTCATAACTACCGAACCGCTAATTACGACCATTACGTGTAGTTATAATACAATATTTCCAGTAGGTAATTATGCCACGTTATGTTTAGTATCATTACACACAATATACTGAGAACAAAGGAAGAGTTTCATAATTTTAACAGCAAAGTTTAGTATACAATAGTGAAATAACAGTTAACAATCACAGTTTTGTCGGGAAATATCTATTACGTCAAGTAGTCAAGATAAAGTAAAGGTCCCAGAATACACTGAGTGACTTCCTTAAAGCACAAGAAATTATCTCCCCCAAAATAACGTCAACATCACCACACTCACGACTCTACCTTAACTAAATACCTTCACTTCGCCGCAATTACATGATAAAATTAACATACAAACTCTATTGGAATGTTTAATATGTTAATTATATTTGTATTCTAGTTGTTAGGGATCGTTAACACTCAGAAATACTGGTTGCCAACACCTTACACACACTAGATACAACTAACAAGATGATAAACTAAATAATATGTAGTATACAATATTTTACTCAGGTGGGGAACGTAACCTGACTGCCGCCGCCGCCCACCTGTCGCTTCTATATCCCTGAGTCAGTGAAAAATGACACCAGTGCCCACCTACCTGTTTGATCCCTACTGTGTCGTGTCCTTCTTCCACACACACACAGTTATTAATATACTCTTGTGTTAATATTCGTGAATTATTAAACACTTTTCTGGGTTTGTTTTCACTGTCATCTGCCTCAATTTTTTCATCAAACGTCAAAAGTTTTATTTACTGAAAATTTCACAATAAAATCTGAATATATTAAGTCACTGTCCACCACAACACAAAAACACAGGTATTTACAGTGTAAGGGGCGGGAGGCAGGAGACACACCCTCACAAACACTCCCTTGGACCAACACTGATCATTCAGGCCAACGTGTACGCATCGCCATCACCTGGTGCACGTGGCATCATTTAACAGGGTTTTAAATTCACGATCTACGCCGTTGTCTATGATTCCTTCAAAGTTATATCATCAACTTGAAGGAACGTCTTGTTCTTTAATTACAAAAACAAATATTTTCTTTTAAAAATTTCCCCATTCAGGGAAAGGGAGACGAAGCGAAAATTATACATCGCAAATCAAGACACACCTTTCATTCAGCAGCAGCTCGTGACCCTCACTACGGGGGCCTTCATTCATGAGCCACGTGTGTGTACCGCCGCCCAGTGTGTCGCCACCCCTGATGCCCGCCATGTATACAGGATCATAATAATGGTCTAACTAGAAGAATTACTACATTATGAGCCTGGCAGATCGGTAGCGCTCCGGTGCTTTACAGATGAACTTCCGTGATGGTTGGCGGAACTAGACGATAATAGCGGCCGGGATAGCTGTCTCGCAAATTAAAATTCTCCCTTAGCGTGACCTCTCAATTACGTCTGACAACACAGTAAGGACAGACTCGCCTCCACCGCGGGTCAGGCCAAGCGGCGAGAGTTTCAGAGTGGTCATAACCAGTACAAGGTGGGGGTAACATGAAGCCTCAGTATTAGGGCCTCTTATTTCAAGACACTGCACATACATGCGAGCGAGTGAGGGCACATACAAACACACAATCAGATGACCCATTGACCCATTCCACAATCATGTAACGTTTATTATCTATGTTAATTGTATATTTTCGGCCCTTTGACTGCCATGTTCTTTCAATAAACAGATATTTTTAATACACACACACACACATCAACGGTTATTCTTCACTACCTAACATGTATCATGGCGTAATTCCTAAAATAAACAAAATCTACAAGGAACCATCAATAGCCAGGTGTACCGGGGCAGGTGTACCAGGGCAGGTGTGCCGGGGCAGGTGTACCGGGGCAGGTGTGCCGGGGCAGGTGTACCGGGGCAATTGGTCCAAATATACCCATAAAAATTCCACTATACACACCATGACCTGCACTACATACACCATGACCTGCACTATATACACCATGACCTGCACTACATACACCATGACCTGCGCTGTATACACCATGACCTGCACTATATACACCATGACCTGCAATATACACACCATGACCTGCACTATATACACCATGACCTGCACTGTATACACCATGACCTGCACTGTATACACCATGACCTGCACTGTATACACCATGACCTGCTGATCTATCACTATATCTCCAACATTAATCAATTACTCAATAAATAAAGCAGTTTATGGAGCTTCAACCAACACCACAAACATCATGTGACCACCACGACCAACCCGCCACATGTAGGCGAGTATACTTCATGTGTGAGAGGGGGAGGGGGTGTGGCGCTGGTGCAAGAGGGTGTGGCTGTGATGGTATGTGTGGTGTGGCGCAGGTTAGAATACTGTGGGACGAAGGCGTAGGAGGGCGTGCCTACTGTATGTCCGGGTAGTGGCATGGGTTGTGAGGCGCAGAGGGCGTACCGTGGGATGATGGCGTGGGAGGGCATGGGAGGGCGCGCCTCAGTTTGGTGGTGGAAATAATCATATGAGCGGTTGAGTGTTTTACTTTGTGGCTGCCAGGCTACTTCCGCTCTCCTCTGAGACCACCAACCCCCCCACACACTCCATGCCAATAGTTGTAATACTGCTACTACTACTACTACTATTACTACTACTAATAATAATAATCTGAAGTCAATCGAACAAACTGTTAAGCTCACCGCATAAAACATTTTTCGGGGGCACACATGACGCACTGATTGACGCATGATGCACGGACGCACCGAATGACACGTAGACTGACAGACACTGTTTCTAAGTTCCCGCTTCGCTGGCGTCGGGGCACAAAAAAAAAATGCTCGAGTGGGCGTTGTTTTTGAGGCAGGAAATTGAAAATAGAGACAGGTAGGGAATATTGTTACGGAGAGAGAGAGAGAGAGAGAGAGAGAGAGAGAGAGAGAGAGAGAGAGAGAGAGAGAGAGAGAGAGAGGCTTTACAAATTCTATAATCTATATCCTCCACCAAATATACTCATACAGTATAATTATCATAAAATAAACAAAAAAAATAACTAACACAAAATATCAGAAGGTGGAGTCTGCATGGGTTGCCTCGCACTACCGTTCAGGAGAGATTAATGATAGTTCTTACAGCTTAACGAGGCTTAACGAGGATTAACGAGGATTAACGAGGATTATAAACTATTTTTCACAGCCAACCGAAATACATTTTTCTTTCCTGGTAATAAAAAGAAGAAAACTGGAAAGAGAAAACTGATATTTGAATAGGAATAGAAAAACGAGGATTATCAAGAGTTAACGAGGATTATCGAGAGTTAACGAGGATTATCGAGAGTTAACGAGGATAATCGAGAGTTAACGAGGATTATCGAGAGTTAACAAGGATTATCGAGAGTTAACGAGGATTATCGAGAGTTAACAAGGATTATCGAGAGTTAGCGAGGATTATCGAGAGTTAACGAGGTTTATCGAGAGTTAACGAGGATTATCGAGAGTTAACAAGGATTATCGAGAGTTAACGAGGATTATCGAGAGTTAACGAGGATTATCGAGAGTTAACGAGGATTATCGAGAGTTAACGAGGTTTATTGACAGTTAACGAGGATTATCGAGAGTTAACAAAATATATCGGGGGTTAACAAAATTTATCGGAAATTAACAGGATTTGTCGGATATTAATAAGACTTACCGAAGATTGACAAAGTTGACACAGGAGTTAACAAAGCTTAAACAGGAATGAACAAAGCTTAAACAAGAATGAACAAAGCTTAAACAAGAATGAACAAAGCTTAAACAAGAATGAAAAAAGCTTAAACTAGATTGAAAAAAGCATAAACAAGAATGAGCAAAGCTTAAACTAGGATTAACAAAGCTTAACACAAATCAACTTCGCGTTTACCATAACCCTTAAAGACCGTAAATATATCATACTGATAATAACGTGAGAAGAAGAAGAAGAAGAAGAAGAAGAAGGGGGAAAATTGATAAAAGAAAGAAGGGTAGGGGAAGTTGATAAAGATGAAGAGAACAGAAGAGAAAGGAGAAACAAGGATAAAATTAAAAGAGAGAGAGAGAGAGAGAGAGAGAGAGAGAGAGAGAGAGAGAGAGAGAGAGAGAGAGAGACCCCGGTAGGCAGTACATTAGACCCACTCCCAAGCACCACCACAACAACAAGCAGTCACCGTGAAATTAGCGGTGGACGACAACCTCAGGACCCAACTGGTGAGGCCATGTTGGGGGGCGGTCTACCTCTTCCTCCTCTATTTTGGCCTCCCCCCTCCTCCTTCATTCTGGCCTCCTCTCCTTCATTTTGGCCTCCTCCTATAATGTATACCCTGGCCTCCTCCTATACACCCTGGCCTCCTCCTCCTATAATGCACACCCTGGCCTCCTCCTCCTACACCTTGGCCTCCTCCTATTCCCTCCATTTCCATTCGTTACATTTTCAAGATTTACGTCTCTCTCTCTCTCTCTCTCTCTCTCTCTCTCTCTCTCGTCCCCTATATGAAGCCTTGCACACATACACACTAAGACTAAACGCCATTAAGACACGCCAACAAGACAGTACCTACCCTGGTTAACGCCCAAGCGCGACTGACCTTCCCATTCTGTTAACTTGTTATATGAACAGTGGGTAAAAAGTCAAGTAAAAGAGCCAAGGAGTTATATTAATACATGTCATTAAATACCTGCTATATTAAGGTTGGGTAGGCGTGTGGGTGTAGGTGGAGATAGGCGTGTGGATGTAGGTGTGGGTGTGGGTATGAGTGAACTGAGAGGGGGGGGGGGAGGGACACGCCGTATTGGGGACCCGTTGATTCTACCCAATCCTAAATAGGACTTTCTAAGCTGGACTACAACGCTGAGGAGGTTGCCATTTATCCTACACCCTCAGCTAGTAGGACTGGATGTATTCAGAAGGGATTCATATCATAAGTAGGATATGTTAATTAAGTTTTAGTATCTCTGAAATCATCACACGTCCTCCTGGGTAAAAATTCTCAAATATCTAGAAATTCTTTGAGGTCAAAATTACCATATATTTGGAAGTTATCTTGGGGCCAAATTCTCAAATATACGGAATCTATCGTTGGTAAAAAATTCTCGTAAAATTCGTTTGCTGTTTTCCATCCCAAATTAGTAAGAGAAAACGTGCCTGGTGCGGGCTGAGAGAATTGAAGAGGGGGGGGGGGGGGACTAACACATCAGAGTGATTTGTGGGGACCTGAGAATTGGGGTCTAACACGACCAAGAGGATGCAGGGACTTGGGGGTGACTAACACGACCGAGGGACTGTGGAGGCCCGAAGGCATTAGGGGTGAGGGGGTGGAGGGGGATGAGGGGAGTGAGGGGGATGAGGGGTGAGGGGTGGAGGGGATGAGGGGGAGAACAATCAGAACGAGCATCTACCCTGATCAGCATAAACACCCTATATAAGGATCACCGCTACTGGAGGGAATTAAGCCCTAATGGATACAGCGGGTCCTTAATACTACACGGGGCAGCTCCTCCACACATACAGCGGGTCCTTAATACTACACGGGGCAGCTCCTCCACACATACAGCGGGTCCTTAATACTACACGGGGCAGCTCCTCCACACATACAGCGGGTCCTTAATACTACACGGGGCAGCTCCTCCACACATAGAGCGGATAAGACGGGAACCACGCACATATATTGCCTTTTCTGTTGACGGGAAAGTGGCATCTCTAATGAACTGAGATGGGACCTCACACACTTATGAGTTCTTGGGCTAAGACTCCACATTATACACTTAAGACTTTAGGACTTGACATGATGAACTTATGAAATCCTGATGCGAGTCTCTGCATTGCAAACTTATGAATTCTGAAGGTAAGACTACATTATTGCAAACTTCTAATCTACAGGTAAGAAATTCATAGCGCAGAGAATACCAGCACAATACTCTCTGTGTGTAATGTACGCACATATGGTTGTTGTCTATCATATCAAGTCACACACACACACACACACACACACACACACACAAGGCAACACATTTGTTATATCTATGAAGGCTCAGACATAGGAACACCCCTCACGATCCTTAGCTTTCACTCTCCTCTCGAGGCCAAACAACTTCCAGACAAACATTCACTCATATAATTCTCCGCTGTAGACATCAATGATTCAACCCATTCACCATTGCAATAACACTCCTCATGCAGCACCTGTCTACATTACACTTAGCGAGAGGACAAACAAAACTGCTTCAGTATCAGGCTCATTGCTCTATGGTTAGTTGAGATGGCAGAATATACACAAGGCAAACAGAATGATTTCTTGTTTGTAGGTATTACTATCTTTCCCTGTATATCCGAGTGTCTTTTTCTGTAATATGTCATGGCTTCACACGTATGTTACTTATGAGAGCCCCCATGTATCGACGGGTTCTCACTGTATTGGGTTTCAGGACTACAAAATAACGTGCTTTGAATTAATGCAGTGAATTTAGGTATAAGCTTCTGTCTGGTGTGTTGTCCCTGCTACATCCTACATCCCCCCCCCCCCCACCACCACCACCCTATCCCACCCCTTCAACCTGATCCTATCCTAGTACCCCTATCTGTTCTCACCCTATCCCCACTTACCTACTCCCATCCTTCTTCCTTTACCTATTCCCATCCTATCTGTGTATCTGAGTCCGAGGCCAAGTCTATGCAGAATTGAGTGCGTGAGTGCCTGAGTCAGTGATTAAGTCTTTATACAGTAGAAGTGAGTGCGTGAGTGCGTGTTGGTAGTATTTATAGGTCCATGGATAAAACACGCGCAGACACAATAAATATTCCTATAAACAAATATATTAATAATCTCTCACAACTAATTATACAACAGTCTCTCACAACTAATTATACAACAGTCTCTCACAACTAATTATACAACAGTCTCTCACAACTAATTATACAACAGTCTCTCACAACTCAGATAATAACAATCTCATTAGCCAATAACTTTTTCCTCAGCCTCCTTCAACTTCCTCTGATTATAATTGTGTGCGCACCTATGATATCTGGCACCCGCTCGCAGGCTATACCATCCTTAACGTATAATCTTCTAGTATACTCCACCACCTGGCTGGGACCGGT
This sequence comes from Homarus gammarus, assembly GCA_958450375.1. NCBI lineage: Eukaryota > Metazoa > Arthropoda > Malacostraca > Decapoda > Nephropidae > Homarus > Homarus gammarus. The sequence continues at coordinate 1,663,902 of CAUDMG010002821.1, read as the reverse complement.
CATTATACTCCACCACTTGGCTCTCTGGTCATTATACTTCACCACTTGGCTCTCTGGTCATTATACTCCACCACTTGGCTCTCTGGTCATTATACTCCACCACTTGGCTCTCTGGTCATTATACTCCACCACCGGGCTCTCTGGTCATTATACTCCACCACCTAGATGCCTGGTTATTATATTCCACCACTTGAATGTCTGATCATTGTACTAAACCAGCTGACTGTCTTGACATTACACTCCACTACTTGGCTCTCTGGTCATTATACTCCACTACTTGGCTCTCTGGTCATTATACTCCACCACTTGGTTCTCTGGTCATTATACTCCACCACCTGGTTGTCTTGCTATTATATTCCACCAACTAACTGTCTGATCATTATATTCCACTACTTGGCTCTCTGGTCATTATACTCCACCACCTGGCTGTCTCTTTTCCTCGGCTGTCAGAATGGTCCGGCTGTGGTGGCTATGGTGTGTGGTGGCTGTGGTAGGTGACCAAACTACGACATCGACGAAGATAAAAGCAGAAGGTAAGGTTAGGTTAAAATTAGAGTCAAATATGCTGGGAGAGTTTCAAGTCACGGTTGCAGTTGAGTTTTGCCCCATCCGCTGACCTTAAAACAGCACAGAGGGAAACATTTATACTATACACTCAGCGATACTCACTCACTCTTGGTCTGTAGGCTTCATTTTTTATCTTATTATTATTATTATTTTTTTTTTTTTTTTTTTGTAATTCGTCAAAGCTAAGAAGTGCCAAGGTTCACCTGCTACCTGACATTTCTCACGTATATTCGGTAAACTGTTGAACCAGATGTGGGCAATTTGCTGTAGTACCTTGTAATTATGGTTACTTGTAATTGTTTGTTACTTAATTATTAAAGACAAGCAACAAAGCAGCTTGAGATATGTTCATTATACCATAATACATATTTCTTTTTTTTTAAACTTTAACTGCGTTTTCTGGTGTTTTCCCCTGTTGTCGCTAGTCTACTTCTCGCCCGGAGCGACCACATATAAACAATCCATTTATTCCCTCTCTCACAGATTGTGTTCAGTTTACTCTGCCCGATGACTCAGACACTCACCATCTTCCAAAGAGGTTTGATATAACGGTTACCATTGCCCTGCGTCCAGAGGGTGAAGAATCATGGCAAGCTACAGGCACCATTCGGGACGACCACGGGAACAGCTGCATCCTCACCTTTTATCTTGAATCTGTGAAAGTTTTATGCTCAAATGGTGCAGATAAAACTACTATCTTGAGCAAGCCAGTCTTCAAAATAAACGAGTGGAAGAAATTTTTCATTGACATGAAAAAAGACTCCAAGAAACCCCCACTCAATACGAAACGTTACTCTTCGCCGAGAAACAAGATGCCAGAGGCCACAACAGACTCTGCTGTAACAGGTGGACCAGCAGACAACACACAGACCACAGCAGAATCTACTGTAACAGGTGGACCAGCAGACAACACACAGACCACAGCAGACTCTACTGTAACACGTGGACCAGCAGACAACACGCAGACCACAGCAGAATCTACTGTAACACGTGGACCATCAGACAACACACAGACCACAGCAAACTCTAGTGGGTACGAGATGGTGATGGGGATGGAAGGTCATAAGGAAGAAATAAGTTTGGTGAAGGACACTGGCCTCACCCCGCCCTTCAATCTGGCGTGGGACAGACAAGCGAAGATGAAATTCTACTACAACTGTCTGGATGAAGGTAGGTCACTCAGCTGGTAACTAGCCACATGGGCACCCCCTCCTGTTCTAACTTAACATAACCCTTGGAAGTGGTGTTCAGTCATGGTGGTTAGGTTAGGATGGGGCCTGTTAGGACTGTTGGCCGTTTGACTTTCACCTTCTCATCCACGCCTCCACCCAAAGATACATATCAGGATGCTTTGTAAACTCACAATTTAGATTCAATTGTATATGTTTCTTAATTTGATAACAGTCATTACCAGTGAAACTCTTTACTGAGAGAATAAAAGAAAGAGTCAGCCTTAACACTGTCTTATACCACCGACAGATTGCGTGATAAAAGACAGTTTATACAGTGAAGGTGAAGCAATGAAGCGCATCTTCTACTTCAGACACCTACCCACAGAGACCGTAAGGAAGATGCATGTGAATTGTACTTTGCTCAAGAACGAAGCACTCCCTCTGACCTTCAATGAGCATGACCTCAAGGACGCGAACGATTGGATGGAATTCGAAGTTCTTGACGAAATTCTCTCGCTGAAAGTAAGGCCTCTAGCAGACACGCACGTACACAAACACAATAAAAATTAAAGAAACTTGTATTTTTCAAGTTAAAAGAACAGAGGAAGGCTTGTAAGCTACTGTACTCACTCCTCCTAGTGAAGTGTAAAACACACACTATTACACGATACATCTGTGATTTTTTAGTTTATATAATTATCGTCTCACGGCTGCATTCACTTCATTAACACAAGGTCATCGGAATAGAATTTCAAATGACTCTGTATATATGTTACTGTCATGTTGTGAAGTCAGATCACGAAATGACTGAAATTATGAGTCAAATAGCGAAACCAATGTTTCTTGCGTTTGGTTGAGTAGGTTAAATTTAGTTAGGTAGGTTAAGTTAGGTGAGTTTAGTTTTGGTTTGGTTTGGTTATGTTAGTTAGGTTATATTAGATTAGAACCTCACCAAACCCGATTAAAACATTCATTTCACTATTTGACTTCTTCTCAGTCATTTCGTGAAATGACTGTTTACACAACTTGACTAACACACACACACACACACACACACACACTGTCTGCTATCAAACATCATAATTCTCAACGTCATTATGTCATTTTGTGCCTAAAACCAGAAGGTAAGGCCCATTAGTCGCCACCAGCACCCCCTCCCCATCAGGCCTGACCAGTTCTTCCTCTCCCCAAGATTCTGGTCAACGGGGAGGAAAAGTACAGCATAGACAGGTACGACTTCCATCTGGTCGAGAGTCTAAACGTCACGCTTGAAGGAGGAGGACAGCTGAGCTGGTGTAGTCACCGACCTCATACTAAATATGATGTCCAGCAAGGTGAGTGAGCTTCTCACTCTCTGAAATAATCTACCACTCACATTGGTGTTTTATTGTGGCGTGTTAGCCCTGACCTTAACCTCACTTTCACCTTCAGCAAGTGAATATGAATTTTCTTTGCAGCATCCCCAGGTTATAAGATACGATAACGCCAAGTGTCAACGCATATCTTAAGGGTTGTGAAATTATACTGGGGTGTGTGTGTGTGTGTGTGTGCGTGTGTGCGTGTCGTACCATCTTCGATCCAATAAACTGACTGACCATTTAATGTTGACTCTTTACACCAGAGTGCTACGGGCTTTTTTATCCCATTTTGACGATGACTGTTTATACCATTAGATAGCAAACATAGTGACTACACCTAGCATCAACCTTCTGTCCACAGATATTAAGATGGTACTGACCTGGGTCGGGGTGGTAGTGCTGGCATGCCTTGAAACCGTCCTGCTGGTAAAAGTGGTGAGGGTGTACAATGAAGTGAGGCTCCTGAAGAAGACGAGAACAAGACTAGCCCAGGAGAGGAGAGAACACCGTTTTCTGCCGCTACCTGAGGAACTTTCGCCACCCGTCATCAGGAGGGTTTCTCCACGTGACCTGCCTCAGAGCCAAGACTACCTGCTACCTCAGACTACCAGGGCTACACCACACTGGCCACACCAACGGCAAGACTTACCCAACAGCTTTCATGAAACTGCTGACCAACTGCTAATCAACCGTAGTAGTAATAACAGCTTATATGAAACTGCTGACCAACTGCTAACCAACCGTAGTAGTAATAACAGCTTATATGAACCTGCTGACCAACTGCTAACCAACCGTAGTAGTAATAACAGCTTATATGAACCTGCTGACCAACTGCTAACCAACCACAGTAGTACTAACAGCTTACATGAACCTGCTGACCAACTGCTAACCAACCGTAGTAGTAATAACAGTATATATGAACCTGCTGACCAACTGCTAACCAACCACAGTAGTACTAACAGCTTACATGATGCCTCGGACCCACAACCAAGACCAAACCAACATCCCACAACGACACGACCAAGAGAGAACCGACACGTTAAATAGAATGACGCTGGCCAGAATAAAATACCCCACAACACCACCACAACTCTTGAACACTGAACCACAACACCACGACAACTCTTGAACACTGAACCACAACACCACCACAACTCTTGAACACTGAACCACAACACCACCACAACTCTTGAACATTGAACCACAACACCACCACAACTCTTGAACACTGAACCACAACACCACCACAACTCTTGAACATTGAACCACAACACCACCACAACTCTTGAACACTGAACCACAACACCACCACAACTCTTGAACACTGAACCACAACACCACCACAACTCTTGAACACTGAACCACAACACCACCACAACTCTTGAACACTGAACCACAACACCACCACAACTCTTGAACACTGAACCACAACACCACAACAACTCTTGAAAACTGAACAACAACATATGATAATTAAAGAGTTACCTGCACCAGTTATTATCAAACACCTGCAAACACATGTAATAAATAGTGTTCAGAAAGTCCCTATGCACCTGTAATACTTCCACAAATTACTGTAATTAACACAAAGGTAAAACAAAAACAAAGGTAAAACGAGAGGAGGAATTACATTATTAATTAACTTTATTGAACGGGATCTTTTCTTTTAACTACTCTGTATACTTTTCTTTATAATACAATGTAAATTACTTATAAATTGGGTGTGTATAATAAAAAAGTTGATTTAGTATACAATGAAGTTATTTCACTCAACCTTCATAAAACCCGAGGAAAATGTAAGGAGGATAAGGTGAAACAAAAGAGGAATTAATGAGGGTGAGACTCAACAGCTCAGGGCAACCTTCAACTCCTCCCCACCCTCTACTCCTCCCCACCCTCAACTCCTCCCCACCCTCAAACGTAACATATCATAAATCTATTTCAGGAGATCAACGTGGCAATTATGTGAAATCTTTTTAAATAGAAATTAAAATATTCTACTCACCTGAAGAATCTCCACCCTAACTTAACCTAAGCTAACCACCACAAAGCTAACCTAACCTAACCTAACCTAACCTAACCTAACCTCATTCGCCCAAATAGGGTTAATGGGGTTTTTAGGTGAAATAAGCTAGGGTGGAGAGACTATTCAAGGGTACTGTACACTATGTCACTTGTCAAGAAGAGTTTAATGATAAATAAGGAAGCAGAAGAGAAATGGTACATGTAATAATGACTTTAGCTATAAAATATGTTAAATTTGGTGTGTGTGTGTGTGTGTGTGTGTGTGTGTGTGTGTGTGTGTGTGTGTATCCTGGAGCGTAACTTTTTCAGCTAGGCGGGGGAGCGGGCGGGTGGGTGAGTGTGTGATTACGGTAATGAGAAAGAGGATAACGCGAGCCTGCTAACACCACCGACCTAATTATACATGCTGATGAAGGTAGTGGCTTGTACCGCCTCTCTCTCTCTCTCTCTCTCTCTCTCTCTCTCTCTCTCTCTCTCTCCACAAAACTAAATACCTCTGAAATATACAAAATTAGAAAACCATTTTACACACACACACACACACACACACACACACACACACACACACACCTACAATACCAAGAGACTTTATCATCCCAAATCATGTAGTGTGAATTAAAAGTGATTATATAAAAGGGTGATTTGCATACGACCCCAATTTAGTTTTCAAGTGTTTATGTAAAATGTCTGCTAATGATGATAACTGTATAATGTATTACTGCACCTCAACAACTATGGTAATTAAGTGTGGAGTCTAGGTTACTTAACATACTAGATGGTTAAGATCATATAAAGATTAGCTCACCCTTCACCAGATTATTTCTCCTGATGAGTAGTTAGCCTAATACAAACCAAACCAAAACTAACCAAAACTAACCTAACCTAACCTAACCTAACCTAACCTAACCTAACCCAACCTTTTATAATTCTGATCTAACCTGATTAAACCTAACCAAGCCTAAATCTAACCTAATTCTGATTTAACCTAACCTAAATTTAACTTAACCTAAATCTGAGGTAATCTAACCTAACCTGCCCCCCCCTCCCCTCCACGGAGCATTAGGGTGTTTATTCTTAAGGTTAAATAAGGTGATGGCTAACCTTTTCTTAGTCCCGATTTACAGGAGAAAAAGGGACACGTTCTCTTGAGTCAGGGTCCAGTGATGTAACGTTCAGGGTCATAAACACCACCAAAGGTCTGACCAGAGAAACCTGAGGAGACTTGATCACACGGACCTAAAAGGAACGCCTTAGTTACTTAAAGAACGCTATAGTGACTTCAGGAACACTATAGATATCTTAAGAACGCTAGTTACTTCAGAAACACCATAGCCACTGCAGGAACGCCAGACAGTTCAGGAGCATCAGACACTTCAGGAACGCCAGATATTCTTCAGGAACGCCAGAGACACTTCAGGAACGGCAGGCACTAAAGGTCAAAGACACTTCAGGAAGGTCAAAGACACTTCTAGAACGCCAAAGACGCTTCAGCAGCACCAGACACTTCAGGAACGCCAGTAAACCCTAGGAACGCCAGACACTTCAGGAACGCGAAGTAACAGTACAGGGGAATGCGGATTGAAACCCAGCCGGTGAGGGGAGCCACAAGGCCTGATTTATTCAAGGTGAGGGGAGTATTATTTCTGATGGACGGGCGTGTGAGGGGGCCAAGTTTCCCCTCTTTAATCGGTTGTCGGTGGTGATCCGAGACTCCGACCACACGGCCCTTAGTCACGCAGATCCGAGGGGAAACACCTGTAGTGGCCAACGGGAAACAGGTGCCACTGACCAAGAAGAAACACTATTGTATATCCGGTGGGGTAACACCTGTCATTGGCCCAACGGAAACATCTGTTATTTATCGGCTAGAAACACCTGGGAACACCTGTGATAGAGCAGAAGGAAACATACTCCTAATATATGACAGAAAGTGACAGATAGATGGAAAGACTCTCTCTCTCTCTCTCTCTCTCTCTCTCTCTCTCTCTCTCTCTCTCTCTCTCTCTCATATCAACACTTATCTGCAACTCTTATTTTTTTTTTCTGGACTAATTATAAACATCTTTCTTTCTCTCTGTATAAAATATCATCATTTATCCAGACCAGCTCACACATTTTTTCAGGAGCTAATCGGGAGCGCCACAAACCACATTTCCTGACTTAAATAAATAGTAACGACGACGATAACAGTTATAACAACTAGTGAAACATTACATAAAATAGCTCTTATGGTGAGAACTCGTGAGGCATTAAATTCAATAGCTTTTATGCTGCGGAGACCAGACGAGGCATAAAATTAAATAGATCTTATGTGATGAGAGCTGGTGAGACAAAACTAGATAGGTGATGAGAATTCGTGAGCCATTAAATTAAATAGCTTTATGTTGAGATCTGATGAGACATAAAGGTTAGTTGAAACAGTCATCTCATCACATCTAAAGAAGGTTGTATCATTAACTAATAACATGACACAGGTACTAAGATGACTACGTTACTTTCTACGATAAACTGAGAATAATTAATCTCTCACACATTTGTTACGATAAACTTGGACTATGTAAATTTCCCTCATAATCTAATACATGGAGTGCATCTGTTAGTTGAAACCCGAAATAAGTCAAAACTAATTTTTAGCTAGTAAAGGCTAGTAACCACAAAGGCTGTACTGTACAACTAGTATGACCTCGGCAAAACTAGCTACTGGGGAAAACCCGAAAGACAGGACTAATACATTATTAAACTTAGATTGAACTAAACACTTCAGTTAAAACTAGTTTCAACAACAGCTCTGACTGAGATAACTAGTTCTTCCAGAAATTTAACAAGTCACCTCAATGATATCTACTGTAGGTGTTACAACTGTCCTGTGTGGGTAAACTAACGGTGTGAGGTTGAGCACTAGTTGTTTGGTCACCTAACCTAACGAAACTTAACCTAACCTAAGGTAACCTAACCTAAGGTAACCGAACCTAACTTAACCCAACTTCCAATCAAAAGTTAATAAGAGAAATTCGTGTAAAAAAAAACTTAAGTCTGGTACGTAAAACAATATAAAATAAAAGTATCTTACGTTAAACAATGTAAAATTCAATAATAAACCTCAAAGTAACATGAACGTACATACTACTAAACCTTCAATTAACCTGTACACACCGAGTAGTAAAACACTTAATCGTTCTCCAAATTACTATGTACACTTTTAAAGATCTTTGTTATCGTCACCTGTCCATTCCAATTCTTATCTCACCTGTCGGGGTCCATATATAAGAGTTCCTGCTGGTCTATAACTCCCGAAATACTATCATGAAGGTCATTATTATCAGCCATTTCTTCAAGCGGTATGGTGGCGGTAAGAGTCGTGATGAGAGGGCCCAGACGGTCACCCCCCCCCCTGTATTTAGTGACGAGGTTTTATCCTGCACAAACATTAGCTCTGATTTACGACAGTTTACCATGGAGAGTCTTCTATTTTTTAACCTCTTGTCTTCCGTTTTCTGTGTTTAGCGTTATAATACTGACTGATTTCACTGACTGACTGACTGATACACCTATACTACACAAATTTACTGAATATCACTAACTGGTTACCTTAAGAGTGCCACTGAGGGTCATCCCCGAAAGGTCCAGTTGAAAAAAGGAGGAACTAGGAGTGCCTGGAGAAGACGTGTGTTAAGGTCGGTTGGGTCACACTGTTAATAACAACACCCTTCTCACATTGGACCCAAACGGGGATCAAACCAGGTACGCGGTTATGGGAGGCTGAACTTTTAAAACCTGAGCATTCCAAGTTTTATATATACTGTATATAGATTGTCATTATGGATAGACAGACAGACAGACACAAAAAATATCCTTCTCTATCCCTCTACATTTTTATTCTGCTATTCCTAACAGTCCTCCATTTTATCCTCCTCCCGTTTATCACTGGTTCACTATCTCCAGCCCACTTAATGAACTTGACAAAAATCGTCTCTATCTTATAAACATAATATTTCTATTAATCTGTTTAGTTAATATATAATTAGCTCTCCTCTCCCTTCCCCTTCCTCCCTCTCCCTCCCTCTCTCTTTCATTCCTTCCCCCATCTCTCCCCTCTCCCTCTTCCCCTCATTCCCCCTCCCTCTCACTGTATCCTGGTCCTTTATCAGTGGAAGTATCCGCATCCTGTTTTGCTAAGGGCACGGCTGACACACAGGTGGTGGTGGTGGAGGGTATTGTAAGCGGACACAGGTGGGGAGAAACTGTTGATGTTACAATACATAACTACGCGTTAGGTCTTTCAGCGCATATGCTCGGTTAGTACACACTCACACGCAAATCCACCCACCCATACGCACACCCATGCACGCACACCCATACACACCCACACGCATACACACACACCAGCTATAAATAGTTAAACATTAAGAAATGGAAGGAGGGCTCTACACCTCACTGCTCTAGCGACAGGTACACGCATTGTATCTCAACCTGGGAGTGATATGTGGCGCTAAGTGTTAGTGCTAGACGTTTTGGGTTCTCATAAATTCTACACATACACTCACACAAATGCACAGACAGACAGACAGACAGACAGACACACCGCCATACCTGTACAAGCTACCCATCAGAATCTGTCATAAGGAGCAATTTTAACGTCCGCCTTGTGATTTTCTACAGTGCATTAATGAGTGGTGTTACTTTACACACCATGGACGTGTCTCAGCGCCATAAATCCACCGCCACAGTGTTTCCCCAGCAGGAATAACCCTCCCTCGTGGTCAAGAGAGAAACTACGGCAGGTGATGATATACTGCACTATACCTACGAGGCTCCTGCCAGCACACTACACCACTGTCGCCTCTCATAATAACACGGCATTAACAAACCCACATTAATAAAACACCTTAATACACCACATCAAGCGACCATTACAACGCCCTCTGCTTCAGCCCCTACCGCGAAACACGACCCGCGGGGAGTATCTCATTGCCTGTGCATAAAATATGGGCCCTCCAGGTCCCTCCGGGGGTGGGTAGGGTGGTGGGTGTAGGAGGGGGCGGTGGGTGTAAGGGGTGGACGGTGGGGGTGGAGGGTGAGGCAAGGTAGTGTCAAACCGCAAGAGTTAAATAGGATCGTATTCCCTTGACGAGAAAGGTGTAGATTGAACCGTATGTGTGTAGGTGAGTTTGTCGCGGTTTGTTGACACGCGTGAGTTAGATGGAGTATCCGCCCCCCCTCCTCCTCCCTCTGCTGTATCATGATTCAATAATACAACACCGTTTATGTGAATTCCCTCACTAATCACGACCCGCACAGGACAAACACAAACTATTTATCACGTACGATACTTGTCTAAAACGATGCATTATGAACATGAAGATTGTGAAGGAATAAGGTGGTGGTAATGGTGGTGGTAGTGGTGGTCGTGGTGGTGGTGGTATTGGTGGTGGTGGTGGTAGCGGTGGTGGTGGTAATGGTGGTGGTGGTGGTAGCGGTCGTGGTGGTGGTGGTGGTGGTGGTGGTGGTAATGGTGGTAGCAGTGGTCGTGGTTAAGGTGGTCGTGGTGGTGGTGGTGGTGGTAATGGTGGTAGCAGTGGTCGTGGTTAAGGTGGTAATAGTAGTGGTAGTGATCGATATGGTTCAATAGCTGATCATGAGGTTAAGTGAGAGGAATGTGTTAAAGTCGATAGTACCGTACAACATAGAGCCATACTCCACGCCCTTCATAATGTGTGTATGTGTGTCTGTGTGTCTGTGTCTGTGTCTGTGTGTCTGTGTGTGTGTGTGTGTGTGTGTGTGTGTGTGTGTCTGTGTGTGTGTGTGTGTGTGTGTGTGTGTGTGTGTAAAATGTTATCAGTAATCAACACACCACACCTATCAATCGATGACAAAACACACACTCAACCACCATCAACCGTGTCTTAATGTGTCTCTCTACCTTCTGGTCAACAACGCTAAACACACACACACACACACACACACACACACACACACACACACACACACACACACTACATTTCAGCATTTTTGGGGGGCATTATTTTCATTCCCTACTGCATATAAAAGTACATAAAATAACTGCATTATAATTCATCCTCGTTGATATATTTTCAAGCAAATACAATAGTTCAAAGAGTACAATGACCACCTGCTACAGAGTAAGGCTTTATAAATAACTACAGCAACTAACCCTCTCATGCTGCACCCTAACCTGTTGCAGAGCTGTTACCACGTCCAGGTGTGTGTGTGTGTGTGGGAGGGGTGCTAGGAGAGGTGCCCTTGTAACATGTAAAATTCAGCATAAAGGTTGCAGCGGCCTAGCCTGAAGGTAAAACGGACTTAAAAACCTTACCTGCTGAAACTCACACACACACACACACACACACACACACACACACACACTGATCACAATACGTTGGTACACCCTCGTCCCTCCCTTCCAATTCGGTGAGGAGCAGTGGGGAGGAAAGGAAGTCAGAGATGGAAATGAAAGAAGAGAGGAAGGAAGGAGGAGGGGGAATGAGGGAGGAGGGGGAATGAGGGAAGAGGGGAAGGAAGGAAGAGGGGAATGTGAAAGGGAAAATGGGAGAAGAATGACAAGAAAAAGGTGCAATGGAGGAGAAAGATGGAATGTAGAAGAAATGGGAATGGAAATGAAAGGGGAAGAATGAAGAGAAAAGGAGGAGGAGGATGAGAAAGGAAAAAAGCGGTGAAGGGAAAAGATAAAAAAAAACGGAAGCAATAACACCATCACCACACCCACCCTCGGCTACGTCACCACACCCACCCTCGGCTACGTCACCACACCCACCCTCGGCTACGCCACCACACTCACGGCCACCACAACAACTTACAGCAGCCTTGGAGGGGAAAAGGAAAGAGGGAGAACGGCCGGTGGGGGAACGGGCAGTGGGGGTGGGGGAACAGGCAGTGGGGGGGGGGGGGCGAAAGGGAGGGGCGAAACGGAGGCAGCCAGGGTGTGACATATATATAAATTATGGCGCGGGGGAGTTATTTGTGGTCGATAAGGCTGCCTCGGTTACCTGCATTCCGGGACTACCAGGCTGAGAAGGGGGTGTTGGTTATGGGGTGGGGGGCAACAGGTGAGGTGGTGGGAGAGAGGGGCAACAGGTGAGGTGGTGGGAGAGGGGGGCAACAGGTGAGGTGGTGGGAGAAGGGGCAACAGGTGAGGTGGTGGGAGAGGGGGGGCAACAGGTGAGGTGGTGGGAGAGAGAGGGCAACAGGTGAGGTGGTGGGAGAGGGGGGCAACAGGTGAGGTGGTGGGAGAGAGAGGGCAACAGGTGAGGTGGTGGGAGAGGGGGCAACAGGTGAGGTGGTGGGAGAGGGGGGGGCAACAGGTGAGGTGGTGGGAGAGAGGGGCAACAGGTGAGGTGGTGAGGGAGGGGGGGCAACAGGTGAGGCGGTGGGGGAGGGGGCAACAGGTGAGGTGGTGAGGGAGGGGGGCAACAGGTGAGGAGGTGGGGAGGAGCCAACAGGTGAGGTGGTGGGGAGGAGCCAACAGGTGAGGTGGTGGGGAGGAGCCAACAGGTGAGGTGGTGGGGAGGAACCAACAGGTGAGGTGGGGAGACAGGTGAGGTGGGGGAGGTTTACAAATATACGAGGTTAGATAAAGTCAGATTACATGTGATGGATTATAACACTCAAGTGGAGGTGGATGTGTGAGGTGGATTACAAAATATGGAAGAGGAGGAGGAGAAGCATGAGGATGATGAGATTACAAAGGAGGAGAATGAAATAGGATAAAGGAAAATAAAATAACGAGGGTAATAAAAAAGGAGCAGGAAATGAGGAGGAGTAATTGTCAAAACACAAAATAACAAGAAAATATTATTCGACACATGGTAGCAGAATTTATACACACACACACACACACACACACACACACACACACACACACACACCAGGTGCAATGTGGCAGGGACCATAATCTATACAGGTAAGTTATTCTGGCTATAAATATGAGGTGCGGGAGCTATCTATATACATTACAATGAGTGAGTACAGGAAACTACTCTTAACGCTACGTAACAAAATATGTATGTATATGTTGTCTGTATCGGGGTGTATGTTGTTTATGATGGCCATATACATAGAACACACACACACACACACACACACACACACACACACACACACAGCAGTAAAGAACGAGACAAGAAAAATACTCAGTACCTGATAAAAGACAATTAGTGGCAAATCAAGCTGAGATATTCATTTGTTTTTCCAGTTTTAATAAGTAAGTGTCAGCGCCATCTGTGATTCCCTTTGTATGGCAGCGAGGCGTTGTGGTAGACCTAGTGGTGGTGTTGATACTGTGGTTAGGTGTGGTTGTGGGGAAGGAAGGAAGGAAGGAAGGAAGGAAGAAAGGAAGGAAGGAAGGAAGGAAGGAAGGAAGAAAGGAAGGAAGGAGGGGGAGGATGTGGCAGGGACAAATTACGAACTACCCATAGTATTTTTAAAGACCATATAGGGAAGGGGTAGGGTAGGGGAAGGGGGTAGAGTAAGGGGAAGGGAGTGGGGTAAGAGAAGGGGGTGGAGTAAGGGAAAGGGGTGGGGTGGGGTGGGGGTGGGGTTGGAGAAGGGGTGGGGTGGGGGTAGGTCGTACACTGGTCGTTTATCGTCACTCATGTCACATTTATTAATCCCGGTGTCATTCGAGGTTGACCATCTGAAATGCCTCAACTTGTCTGTCTGTGCCTCTCCCCCTCCCTCCGTCCCTCTCCCTCCCTCCCTCTGTGTCATCCACCTCCTCCACTCCGAAGTCATTAACGGGTCCCAACCACGATAAACAAGTCCCGACGGCTAACTGTTAAGGCGGCAATTCAGGTTATCTGTTAGTATACGTTCACTGTTAATGTGGCTTCTGTTAACAGTAGTAGAGTCACTGTCAGGTTATATCAAAGTCAGACACACGAACAAACACAAACACTAATATAAGGAAAAAAGAATGGGGTCTCTTTTTCACCCCCCCCCCCCAGTTCCCCCACCCCCCCCCCCCCCATCCTCGTCGCTAGTGAGAAACAAAAATAACAAAATAACACGACACACACATAGAGCCACAATTTCATCCGTCTAACTGGCCAATTCTCTCAGTTTAAATTAATTCCATCCAATTTTCGCTAAACGGCGGAAAAGATTCTTTGGTGTTCCGTCGGACGAGTGAAGAGAAAATTGTTGTCCCTAATTTTGTTGCGTTTCGTCGTATTTACGTTAAACTCATCAAGGGGGAGCGGGTATACCAGGACCCACACCTCTCTCTCCTCACCCTCCTGCCTCACACAACCCCAGGACCACTTCACACACACCCAACCAGGACCACCAAACACACACACCACCAGGACCACCTCACACACCACCAGGACCACCTCACACCACCTCACACACCCCATCATGACCACCGCACCCCACCAGGACCACCTCACACACCCCCCGGGACCTCCTAAGAAGCTCCTCTAACACATGCACTCCTTCATCCACCCCCACAGAGGCACGCAACGGAGCCATCCATCACACGGCGAATACACGCCTTGGAGGGGAGGAGACAAGAGTGAGCTGCAACGACTCCACTGTTCACATAGCGGCCCAGACACCTAAGACCTTCCTTGTTGGCTGTGGTGGACGCAAGGGCTGGCCAGTGTTAAAAAGGTACCAGGAGCAGTTAACTTCTCAGCCATCGATTTTGTTATTATTATCATTATTATTGTGATTATTAATTATTTATATTATTTAAAAGGTTAAAAATTGTGCCTGACGTACACCTAAAGATGATGGGTCGGGTCGGAGTCGGGTTGGGGTCGGAGTCGGGTCGGGTCGGGTCGGGTCGGGTCGGGTCGGAGTCGGGTTGGGGTCGGAGTCGGGTCGGGTCGGGTCGGAGTCGGAGTCGGGTCGCATGAAAAATATATGAAAAAGCGGTCGTAGAATTTCTTTAAACACTGTACCATTCTGAGTGGCGGCAACAAGTACAGTAATATTAGTGTTATACAGATCACCACTACCAGCAGTCTACTGTAGGAGAACTCTGGTGTAGTTAACATTTAAAAACATAATTGTAAGAGAGAGTATAAGTGCCGGGGGGGGGGGGGGGGGAGATAAAACGCCAGACGCTCCTGATTGTTCGTGGTGGCACTGGCGAGTTTATTTACCAACGTGTACAGAAATTTAGATCGTGAGTTGAGTGTGGTAAGCATTCTTGTTCTGTGGTTATTAATGAGTAAAAAAAGCCACCTAACACACTCAACACCCACCTAACGCACTCAACAACACCCACCTAACGCACTCAACACCCACCTAACGCACTCAACACCCACCCAACACACTCAACTGCCACCTAATACACTCAACATCCACCTAATACACTCAACACCCACCTAACGCACTCAACACCCACCCAACACACTCAACTGCCACCTAATACACTCAACACCCACCTAACACACTCAACACCCACCTAACACACTCAACACCCACCTAACACACTCAACACCCACCTAACACACTCAACACCCACCTAACACACTCAACACCCACCTAACACACTCAACACCCACCTAACACACTCAACACCCACCTAACGCACTCAACACCCACCCAACACACTCAACTGCCACCTAACACACTCAACACCCACCTAACGCACTCAACACCCACCTAATACACTCAACACCCACCTAACGCACTCAACACCCACCCAACACACTCAACTGCCACCTAATACACTCAACACCCACCTAACACACTCAACACCCACCTAACGCACTCAACACCCACCCAACACACTCAACTGCCACCTAATACACTCAACACCCACCTAACGCACTCAACACCCACCTAACACACTCAACATCCACCTAATACACTCAACACCCACCTAACGCACTCAACACCCACCCAACACACTCAACTGCCACCTAACACACTCAACACCCACCTAACGCACTCAACACCCACCTAACGCACTCAACACCCACCTAACGCACTCAACACTCACCTACCCAAGTGCACAGAGGCCTCGATACTGCCTCTTTATACAGTGTCTACGAACGTGTCACCTCTGTTTCATGTTTCTTTGTCCTTCGTAAGTGGACTCCTTCATCTACAAGTATACGAGGGCAGTGAAAGGCGATTGGGTGCTTTAAGTTCTGCGATCTGTACACGACTTATTGAGGGTAAGGGGATGTGGGGGTAGGGGTGGGTGGTGTGGGTGGGCGTGGGAGTGGTGGGGAGGTTTGAGCACCACGGGCCAATCCAGGTCAAGGGTAACAATCCTATTGGTCGAGCTGTGTCACCACTCTTCCGGGTCAATCACATTGCATTAAGGTGGAGTGGTTAAGAAGACGAGAGGAGGTGGAGGAAGAAGAAGAAAGAGGAAGAAGTAACAGAAGGAAACAGAAAGAGGAAGAAGAAACAGGAGAAGGAGAAGGAAACAGGAGGAGGAGAAGGAAACAGGAGGAGGAAGACAAGGAAGTGCCTCCTATATCCAATAGCTAAGTGGAGTCTTTATTTTGATACAATCTGAATACCTGAAATACCATGAAATATAATTATCCAACAACCTCATCTCTATAATTAACAAAGGACTATAATCACCTAGTTAGCCTGTGCATATAATTAACCACGCCTCTAAATCAGCCTGTCTTCCCCCGTCTCTATAATATGCCAGCCTCCATCCGTCTCCATGATTAACTACGTCCCTATAATCACCCAGTGTCTCTAATATTAACCCAGCCACCCTCTGACTCTAAGAACAGCCAGCCCCCCAATCTATAATTAAAAAGGGTCTCTATGATCAGTCAACAACAGGCCAGCCCCATGTCTATAATTCAGCCAGCCAACCAGCCTGCTAGCCCGTCTCTATAATTAACGACGTCCCTCTAATCAGACAGCCATCAACCATGTTTATAATTCAGCCAGCCAGCCCCCGCTTCCATAATTAACCACGTCTCTATAATCAGATAGTCAGCATCCTCGTTCATATTCACCTAATCAGCTTCTGTCTCTATAATTAACTAATTTAACTATGTTCCTATAATCAGCCAAACAAAGGAGGGACTCAGCTATGCATAAGACATGTACGGTTGCTTGAGGGAGGAACCACCAGAATCTAAAACGGATCAGGTGTAATAGGCCAAGTCTAATGTAAACAGAGGGGAAGGAAGAGAAGGGGAGGAACAGGAGGAGGAAGGGGAATCTCCCCTCGGGGTGTAAAACCCTTACGAGGGGAGACGAGAGGCTTAGTGGAGGCATGGTTGAGAGAGAGAGAGAGAGAGAGAGAGAGAGAGAGAGAGAGAGAGAGAGAGAGAGAGAGAGAGAATCAGTATGAAAAAAGTGATAACGATTTCATTTACATTTTTATAAGGAAACGAGATTCACAGGTTATGTGAACAGAATAAATTAGGATAATGTTTACCTTAAGGGAAAATGGTATATACAGTACAATGGTCATACCTTTAACACTATGTACAAGTAATAATAATAATAATAATAATAATAATAATAATAATAATAATAATAATATTAAAAATAATAATAATAATAATAATAATAATAATAATAATAATAATAATAATAATATATTATTTTCCATACTTAGCCACTGATTACTCACACAAGCTTAAACCGAACTTCTGGTAACGCATACAAGCTTAAACCGTACTTCAGGTAAACTTACACAAGCTTAAACCGTACTTCTGGTAACGCATACAAGCTTAAACCGTACTTCAGGTAAACTTACACAAGCTTAAACCGTACTTCTGGTAACTCACACAAGCTTAAACCGTTCTTCTGGTAACTCACACAAACTTAAACCGTACTTCTGGTAACTCACCTAAGCATAAGCTGTTTGGACCGTCCTCCAGGATCTTACCTGTAACAAAAATTTCAGGGTATTAGAAACTACAAAACAATGAATGAATGAGATTTAATTCAGTCCCACACACACACACACACACACACACACACACACACACACACACACACACAGACACACACACCGACACACACACAAATACACCGACAACTTTGATTTTTATGACCAGAAGCAAATGGATTTTCCCTTCTGAGTAATGGTGAGTTTTGTTGATATACTGTGTGTGTGTGTGTGTGTGTGTGTGTGTGTGTGTGTGTGTGTGTATCATCGTGGTGTTGGAGGCTTCGTGTGTTAAACATTTATAAGCGGCAAATTTTCGTAGGCCCTGAATAACTAATGACCTGAACTTTTCATTTCTATTCTTCCTCCTCCTCTTCCTCTTCTCATTCCCCCCTTCTCATCCTTCCTCTTCCTACTCTCACAATCTTCCTTGTCATTTGTCATATATGAATAAGATTATATCGTTTTAAGTGAAACATGATCAACCATCGACATAAGGATCTCATTTAAATATTCGACGTTAATGACATGTTAGTTATATTTGGTTCAGTAGCAGCCATGTGGGTGACTTGGCAAGATGTTGGCAGTGATCGAAGTAAACTTTATAAGCGAATTGTTCTGGAAGCTTCCTATAGAAACTAATTTGGGGCAATAAAATGCTGTATTTCAATGGTTTTATTTAAAATGTATGGTTCTTGTGGAACAAAAATAAGACTGTTTTAGTTCAATGTGTCCAGGTGATTCTGTGAGACATCAATATAAACCTATTCTAATTTGTGTAACATATAGTAGCTAAAGGTAAGAAATAAAAGGTCCTTTTTACACCATTACAAGATAAATTTCAATTGACTGCTAATTATTTCTTAAAATTTTAACAAACGGGAACCGGGCCCCAGCACACCTCTGGACGTGAACCCCATATTGTGAATTGTGGAAGTCCATTTATTTCAGAGAGAAAGTGGAAAACAATCGCAATGTGTGTGATAAAATATATATAAATCATAAACATTATAAAAATTCCAAACTCAACAAAATCACAACATCCGCATGTAGAATGTGAAAAAATTGCGAATGCTCTGCGGATACGGATGTGACATCCATCACTAACACACACACACACACGCTTAGTTCCCTTTAATTTATTCCACATCTGAACCAGACACTTGTTCATCTACGTTTCTCGTCATTCCTCCCAATTCCATCTCCTCCCTCCCTTCCTCTTCTCCATCATCAAACCCCTTCCTCATCCACCACAAGAATAAGAAGATAAATATTTCCCTACTATGGGGTAAAAAACACAGACACACCAGTAATGTCCCTCAAGAATGGGCGGTGGGGGAATCTTGTGGGGGAATGTTTTTGGTAATGTGAAGCTTTACAGTCGTGATGGAATGGAAGAAATCTGTGTGTGGGGCAGAGATCTATGGGGCTCTCCTGGACGAGGTGGTGCAGGAGGCCAGGGCTTAGGGAGGATGAATATAACATAACACAACGACTACAACTTGTCAGGGAGCTAATTTGTCTGGGGAAATTACGTCTATGATGGTATTAGTGTTATTGTTATCATATTTTTCCTTGTTACTAGTATAAATTGTTGTAATTATTCTTATTAATATTACGGTTATTATTATTTGCAAATTATTTTTACTATTATTAATATTTTACTATTACTATTACACACATCATTAGAAAATATCACTATTATATTTCCAGTGAATAAAAGTGAATAAAAAATAGCAGATAAACAGATAAATCAACAAATTAAATACATACATACATACATACAGACATACATACATACCTCAACACTATCTGTATCTCATATCACCACAGAATAAAAAAAAATAACAAACATAAAAAAAAAAAGTGGACATGAAAATTCAGTCCCGTCATGGCAGATGTGATCAGGGAGGGGGGAGGGGGTGTGAGGAGGAGGGGTGTAAGGAGGAGGGGGTGGTGTGGTAGAAGAGAACAGGGTATGTGAAGAGGAACAAGGGGTGGTGGAAGAGGGCATGTCAGCAGGGGGGCATGTCAGGAAGGGAAGGGGAAGGGTTGATGGAGGGAGAGGAGAGGGGGGGAGGAGGGGGGGCAGCCAGAGTGACACGGCCATAAATCTACGGTGATTTTTTCCACATTTCACTGTTTAGTTGTGACAGAAAACGACATCCAATATTCCATGTACTGTAGCTGACACGACTCTCTTGATGCGAGGTGATGTAATTGTGATAACAGGAGGGGAGGCTTGTGAATACTGGCAACAACAATGATGATAATACTGTATAGCATAATAACAGTAATGATAATACTGTAGAGCATAATAATGGTAATGATAATACTGTAGAGCATAATAATGGTAATGATAATACTGTAGAGCATAATAACAGTAATGATAATACTGTAGAGCATAATAATGGTAATGATAATATTGTAGAGCATAATAATGGTAATGATAATACTGTAGAGCATAATAATGGTAATGATAATACTGTAGAGCATAATAATGGTAATGATAATACGAATGATAGGAATGATGGTAGTAAAAAAAAATGTAGTATAATAACAAAGATCACAATGATAACAGTAAAAAAAAAGATAAGAAAAATGTAAGTAATGTAAATCAAAATAACAATAATAAATAGAACAAGGACTGTCTGTCTCTGTCTGTGTGCCTGATGGTCTGTTTCTACCCGTCTACCTGTCTGTCTCTACCTGATCATCTATCTGTTTATAAGATTGATTCTACCTGTCAATCTCTTTTTTACCATTGTATGTTTGTCTGTCTATGTTTGTCTTCCTGCCTGTCTGTCTGTCTGTCTGTCCCTGACCACGTGTCTGGCGGGCAGCCTGGACGGTAAATTGGTCATAATAGAGTAATTCTGACGTTGGTGATCCAATTAGAGTCGGTCATTATTCTTTAATTGGAACACGAGCAGTAGTGCCAATTTAATTATCAGAGTCAGATTTTTAGGGAAACGACAATATGGTGGGATTTAAACAACTCTATTTTACCCACTACGTGTTAAATATCTCCTGAAGATTTAATGCAAAAACATAGTAATCTACTATAAAAAAAAACTAAGTCTGTCTGTCTGTTTCAGCCATAGCTCCTAAACGGAAGCAATTAGAGATTTAAAACTTTACACACATATTACATGGATTCCAAGGTCGTGCGTCAAAAATCTTCCCCCGACTGAGATATCACCACAGCGACTGCAAGAAGGTGTTTACTCAAGAGGACAAACTGTGAGTCAAGGTTACACAGTATATACCTAAGACGAGCGAAACCAGGAAATGTTGCGAGTAAATACAAAAATAATAATAGCAATATAAATAGTTATAGAATAATAATAGCACTAACATTACTAATAATAATCAGAAAAGTTATAACGCACATAGATAGAGAGGTCCCCCCCTCACACACACACACACACACACACACACACTATCATTTTCATGCCCCCATTTTGACCCGACGAGTGACAACAATACCAACATTACCGTAACAAATGACTCACATATGTTTCATCAACACGTAAAGTAACGTAGAGTAAAACGCTCTGATAACAAACTATATCACCACTATATATATATAACAAAAACAACAACACAAAGTTAACATTTCACATATCACCGCTGGAACAATTTCAAGAGTGTGTGTGTGTGTGTGTGTGTGTGTGTGTGTTTGCTGTAGACGTGCAGTAAACAAACAGAGAGTCAGAGCCACAGAAGCAAGAGCCTCACACTAAATACCACTTGGCTGGGAGGGTAACTATGTTTAGGGGTCATCCTGGAGCCACGTGATCCCCTCCCCACGCACTCACCTCACAACTTAACGCACTCTACACCGCCCACCCACGTGTTACAGAGGGCGAGTGTTTTCCATTCCTGCTCCGGCTAAACTGATATGCTGAATAATTTGCCATATGTGGTGCCGGCATGTTACGTGGGGGAGGGGGAGGGAGGAGGGGGCAGGAGGAAGGAGGGGGCAGAGGGAGATAGGGTGGGGGCAGGGGGAGATAGGGTGGGGGCAGGGGGAGATAGGGTGGGGGCGGGGTGAGGGGTAAACATCAAGACAACAGATGCAGCAGTAAACAAGATTGAACGTTCAACTGTGTGTTCACCTGTGGTCATGAACACAGGTATAAGTTCTATTCAATAGTTTGTAAATACAGGAAATATATTAAATCAGTAACGCAGTTTTAGTATAAATTCCCTCATATCTTCCTTCATACACTCTCACGGACGCCTCCTCCTCTTCTCCTCCTCTTTCTTCCCTCTCTTCCTCCTTCCTTCTGTTCTTCTTCTTCCCCCTTTTCCTCCTCTCCTGCCCCCTCCTCCTCTTCTTCCCCCTTCCTCATCCTCTTCTTCTTCTGCCTCCTCCTCCTCCTCCTCCAGCCCGTGAGAGATGCACCATTCCCATACTCTTCATCTTCTCCATAGTTTCCTCCGAGGGATTGTTTTTGGGGGCGAAAAATGTAATTAAGTCACACTAATAAGATGGTTGATGATGGTTACGGTAGTCATTTGTGGTGTGTGTGTGAGTGTGTGTGCGCACGTGTGTGTATGTGCGTGTACAGCCTTTCTCTACCTCACACTCTCTGTACACATGACCCCCTCCCTCCCCACCCCACCATATTACGCCCAGGAAGTGGCCCCGGGGCTCCACCTCTAAATCTATAGATATATATTTTACGTGTGGTCGTCAGTAATCTTGTTAGTATCGATTATGGCGGCTACCAAGACACACGGCCCGGCTCTCTCTCTCACTCTCTCACGCTGGTAATCTGGATGCTGGCTTTTTTTTTTTTAAGTACGTTAGTCTTTTTTATACTTTGGTCTTGATGTCATTAACTTAAACCTAAAGTCTTGTTGTGTAAGAATTAACTCTCCTAAAGTCTTCATATGTAATGTTTACTACACCTCTAACTTACTATAACTTATAAACTTGTAAGTGATCGTCAATATCACACAAAAACACTTTACACTTAGAACCTACACCACTTATCTCTTACTAAGGTCATAACACTGTAATATTAACCACTTACTTAAAGAAACTTCACTTTTCAGAATTACATCACAAAAATGCATAAACTTGTATATATTCTTTACTGTATTCTAAAACGTTATAAATACTGTATCATATAAATACATGGAGAGAAAATACAGTCGCAAAATCAGAGCCTGAATTTGGATCTCTGAATTAGGCTTTTACATTTCTCTTCCTTTAGAAAAAACAACACAAAATCGGGTCCTCAATTCACGCGGAAAAAGACGAAATCTTGGACCTTTGACATTTTTTTAGGGGGGGGGAGAGGGGGGGGAGAGGGGGGGACACCTGGAAGCGACACACTCTGGCCCACCATCTTTAAGTTCTTCCATCACTGTATGTTACTCGGAGTCTCCCCCACTATAAGAATTACTTCAGGGGGCACACACACACACACACACACACACACACACACACACACACACACCATAAGAACATGAGAATGAAGGAAACTGCAGCGGGCCTATTGACATACTGGGCAGTCCCATTTACACCCAATCCCTATTGCTCATATATCCATCCAACCTATGTTTGAAGCTACCCAGCGTATTCGAGTTAATGATGATGTTTGGTAACGAGTTCGCTCCTGATTGGATAGTTAGAGCACCTTTGTTATAATTATCACCTTTGTTTAGCCCTGACTTCCATTTATACACCTCGATCATATCGCCCCTCACTCTACGTCTCTCGAGGGAGTGTAAATTAAGATGCTTTAACCTGTCTCTGTACTAATGCCCGGGATTAGTCTTGTCATCCTCTTCTGAATTTTTTCTAGGGATTCTATATCCTTTCTGTAGTACGGTGACCAGAGCTGAACTGCGTAATCCAAGTGAGGTCTCACATACACACCTACACAAACATACATACATAAACACACACACACACACACACACACACACACACACACACACACACGAACTCACAGCGTAACATATACAACATTAAACAAATATCTCAATACAGCAGCAGACAGATTAATTCATGAACTAAGGAGAGAAGCACATTAATAGTCGTCTACCAGCTAATCACCCAATTGCCATAACTGTATCAAGCTCCCCAACCATCGCCCGATCTCCAACAGTACAAACACATAATGTTTGCTTTCGATGTTTACTCTGGCTCCCTGAGTAAACACTGATGCACGGAATTACTAGCGGCAGCGACGGTGACCTGCGGGTGAGGCCTTTCTGCCCCTCATCCCTGCTGGGGGCGAGGTGTGGTAGACGTACTGTGGGGTGTGGGAAGGGTGGTGCTGTGGGAAGGATGGGATGTGGTAAGTAAACAGTATACACGTACACTCAAAATTCACACACACACACACACACACACACACACACACACACACACACAAATAAAGCCATGTAAATGAATCAAATCTTATGTAAAAAAATACTACCATCTCAGTACACAAGAGTCACGACACAGTCATCATCGAGACGCTTGTGTTGACTGTTTATGTCTCTGTCCACGACCCACAACAAAGCGACTGACGACCCACAACACACAGCGACTGACGACCCACAACACAGCGACTAACGACCCACAACACAGCTACTGACGACCCACAACACAGCTACTGACGACTCATAACACACAGCGACTGGCGACCCACAACACACAGCGACTGACGACCCACAACACAGCGACTGACGACCCACAACACAGCTACTGACGACCCACAACACAGCGACTGACGACCCACAACACAGCGACTGACGACTCATAACACAGCCACAGAGGTCGTCAAGGAAGACTCTGAACGCACTCCTTATTCCCCAAGAAGAAAGCCGGACAAATTCTCGTAACAAAGTTTAAATCTTTTCGTTAGGTTAGGTTAGGCTAGGTTTGGTTAGATTAGCGTAAGGGAAGTTGGTTATTCTTATGGTGAAAGCAGTTGGGGTGTCTAATCATCACGTAATACTACTTAAGATGACAGAAGAAACGAATTTGTTCTTTTAAAATTTTCAAGAGATGGAAAATATACTTAGTTCCTGGTAAAGTGTTTATCCGAGCATTCATAACCTCTCTAAGTAACTTTAATATTGTTTAATTTAACTTCCACACCGTCTGTCAAGGATCCTGCACAGATAACGAAAATTCAGAACAATACTCAGAGAAGAAAACAGTAAGAACAGCTCTAAGAGTATATTAAACAAGTTCTCAAAAAATAAGGAACAAAACAGTTCTCAAAAAAACAAAAAAGTTTTCCAAAAATAAGAAATACGAAACAAATCTCAAAAAAGTTAAAAAAAAAATATGAACAACTCCCAGGGAAGCCCCAAGTCTCCCCAACCATTCAACACAAACTTTAACCAATAAAATCATAGATCGTGATAACACTAACTACCTCGTTTAGAAGTTTTAATGGCGCTGTTAAGTCATACGCGAGAAACAAGTTCACAAACAGCACATAAAAAGCGATTTAAAAGGGGCAATATTCCTTCCGTTATTATTTAGTACCAATATCTTAAAAAAAAAATAACCAAAAGAAAATTTAGGTTAGGTTAGGTTAGGTTACGTTAGGTTAGGTTAGGTTAGGTTACGTTACGTTACGTTAGGTTAGGTTAGGTTAGGTTAAAACAACCCTTTGATAATATGAGACATTTAGTTGTAATATTCGCTCTCATGGACAATTCAACCTCTTGAGTACGATGACTTAAGCCCCCGAGTACAAGGTCACAGTACTCAGAGGGTTAAAACAGTTTATTCTAGTCTAAGGCTTATGAATTGAATCATTTTACTCAAGGGGTTCAATTCATCGTACTCGAGGTATTAAAAGACTTCTTACTCACTGGGTTAATACAACATGTACTCATGGTGGACATTGTGATCTAGAGGTTAAAGACTTGGTTTCAGGTCAAGGGTCAAGACATACACCTACCATTATGTTAGTAAAGGCAGTTAGACACTTACCCCTCTCCCTCCTCCTAGGCCACTGCGGTGTGTTGGCCAGCTGTCAAAAGTTCCCTACACGATCTATATATTTTTGTCATGGAGAGAAACATACATACATACATACATACATACATACATACATACATACATACATACATGCTGCATCCATATACACACAAATGTATCTGTATATATATAAATAATGTGGTAATCAGATACTTCACTGCTTTTAAGTTGTGCCTCAGTCACGCCAGGGAGATATTTGTAAAGGTAAGAGTAAAATTGAATATTTAATATGTTAGTGAATGAAAAGGTGAATTTTGTCAACACCTATGTATAAAGTATGTAGTTAGGATTTGCTGATATGACGAAGAAAACCTTAATATATTCATTCATAAAATTACGTTCAAGGGGAGAAAAGACGAAGCGAAAACAAAAGAATTAAGATTGGCCTTAGATGGAAGACAAAAACAAACAAACAAACAAACAAACAAACCAAAACAGCGTGAAGATAATAAGTTGTTTCAATAAAAAACTGAGAATGTAGACAGAGAACGATGATGTTATGAATGGAAAACGAGAATAATAACTTCAGAAGGGGTGAAAAAGAAAAAAAATCGGGAACAAAGAAAGTGTCGTTAGTGTGTCAGGTGAGGTGAGGTGCTGGGCTGACAGTGACTGACAGGACAACATCGTGAGGTGCTGGGCTGACAGTGACTGACAGGACAACATCGTGAGGTGCTGGGCTGACAGTGACTGACAGGACGACATCGTGAGGTGCTGGGCTGACAGTGACTGACAGGACAACATCGTTATAACTGTTGAATCGAATGACACCTCGTTTAATACGGTATTAATTTAACATGTCAACTTCTTTTACCTGACTGTCTCGTAGTACAAATGGGAGTCATCGTGTTTACAACCAGAGTTTTTACAAAATTAATTCACGAAGGACACCACACTACAATGGTTGACGGGGAGGTGTGGCGGTAAATTTAACTAAATCCAATATTATAAATTAGTTTTACCACCACACTTCCCCGTCAAGTACTGTAGCGCAGTGTCCTTCGTGACTCATTATTTTTAAACTGGTTGGAAACACGACGACCCCCATCAACGGAAGAGGGTGATTAGAACTCCGGGCGTTAGTCTTTGCAGACGCCCTAATTGACTAGACTTACCATGGGTCTTTCTGGGGACATGCAGAGGTGAAGGTGAGCGAGATATCAGCAAAGTAAGGGAGGAAAAGGAGGCGACAAAAAACAATGTCTTTCAGCTGTAATGGAGACATCAGAATAGTCGACGCTCACCAGCGGCTGTGAAGTGAACAGCAGCAGAACAGGAGAGAAGCAGCAGCATCAACTGCTGCGACGTGAACAGCAAGAGAACAAGTGAGAACCAGCAGCATCAACTGCTGTGACGTGAACAGCAGCAGAACAAGAGAGAAGCAGCAGCAGCACGGCCACCCAAACTCTTAGATTAATTGATCTCGGACTCGTGACTAGCTTAATGGGCTTAGCTGTTGGTGGCCTGAAAAAAGGTTGAGCCCTGAGGCTCATGTTTACATAATGAGCTGCCGCCTCGAAACAAAGGAATGAATATATTACACGAGCGAGAGTTATTTATCGTCACGGCCGCCTTCGACACCACCTCTACCATTTTAATAAACACAAAAATAGTTGATACATTATTTAACTGACAAGGATGATAAGTACCAGTTTGTTTACGGGGTCAGGTGACAGTGTGCTGGGGGAGGTGTGAGCATTATCCGCCTTGAGGGGCTTCAGTGGGTGGTGAGTCATGAGGGAAGACCACCACCCTCCCCACAAAAGCCCGTCATGAGCCACACTTCCTCTCATTATACTGGATAACACATCAGTGAGAAAACCTTTAGGTTATAAAATTTTCTTAACTAACTCGTAGAAATTCGACACACTCCATTAATGTGAATATAGTGAGCTAGCAACACCCAGGTTCCTGAGTCGTCCCGAAGGATCTAATACTCTCTCTGTAGGTCCTTAGATCCGTGTTCTATGGTTTGTTTATTCTCAAGGCCCCATACTCTTATTCTAATCCTGCAGGACCCCAAGTGTTCCTAATTTTGCAGGACCCCCATACTTTCTCCAGTCATACACAACACACACACCTTCCACCAATCCTACACAACACACACACACACCTTCCTCCAATCCTACAGCCTGGCGCCCTCCCGTCACCCTGCAGGAGGCCATGAATGCTGATGACCGAGAGAGGGGGACGTGGCACCCCCTGGGACCTCCTTCCCCTCTCACACTTCACCTAACTTCCTTCATCCATCTCGTGGACCGGCTGTATCTTGCCTCCCGCCCCTTCTTATGTGTCCAACCCATTACTTATGTGTCTTGAACCAAACTCTTGCCTTTGTGTCAAGGTTTAACCCATTACTTAAGTGTCTTGGTTCAAACTCCTGCTTATGTGTCCAACCCATTCATTGCTTTTTCTCCCCATCCTCTATGTGTCTTTCTATAACCCACTCCTCTATGCATCCTAAAATATTATATTGTTTAGCTGTACAAAATACGACGACCTGACCCAACACTCTTAGTAATTGATAAAGACATGGGTGTGAGGTCCTATAATGAGTAACCAATTGGGACGTCTGGACCACCCTATATAACACTCTTCAGCTGTCAGCCTCTAATAACATGATTACCTCTTAAAGCCGCCAGTAGAGAACCTAATAATGGAAAAATAAATGACTATCCATAAAACACCTTTAAAGCTGTAGAGGTCCTGTGTGTGTGTGAGAGAGAGAGAGAGAGAGAGAGAGAGAGAGAGAGAGAGAGAGAGAGAGAGAGAGAGAGTCCTCCAGCCTCACTTCCGCCCCCAGATAGTTATCCCTACACCATCTGGCTCAAGAAAGACGCAGGAAATTGGACAATACGTCACCACGTCCCAGATAACACACGTGTATACGCCTGACCTATAGTGCGTGTACCGTAAAGAAATACATGCATGCTTAGTCCTCAAATGTATATATTGTCACACACACACACACACACACACACACACATAAACGTACACCACCAGTCCAATGAACGTTAAAAAAGATGCTTAATAATCTAAACAGTGTATCCGACAATGAATATAACGAAGTTCATAACACTTAGCTGTTCTACGCTTGATATTCATTACGTAAATCAAAACACACCCAGCATAAACAGTAGGGGGGGGGGAGGAGTGGGGGGAAGGAGGAGTGGGGGGAAGGAGGAGTGGGGAGCTATAATCAATGACTGCATAAGATCACCTGAAGTAGAGAGGCTCTGCTTAAGTTATCCCTAGCCAGCCGTTGAATCACTTGAGTATTCGCTTATAATTATCACCTGAAGATTGACTGTCCTATAACGGTAACCTAACCTAAGCCCCCATAAGTAGTGTTAGGGTGTTTAATCTTCAGGTGAAATAAGCTTGAGGGTCAGTCTTCAGGTAGTCCTCTTCACCTTTTCAAAATATTCTAAACCAAAGCTAAACATAACACCGAGTAACCCACCGTACAAACAAGGACAATAGTTTCTAAGATGATCGGCGTTTGTATACAGCGGGTGTCCTCCTCCTCCTCCAAGGTCAACCTCACAGTGTTGGTCTTCATCTGGTCTACAGCTCCAGTGTGTTGGTTAAGTTGCCGCGGTCCCAATCCTCCCCCAAGCCCCTCTCCACAAAATCCAATCTTGTGCTGTACGCCTCTCCTGGACCTTCCTCCCTTCCCTTTATGTTCCTCGTTCACTTCCCTCACTTTTATTATCGCGCCTCGACTTTTTCGCTCAATGCTTTGATGAAATTCACTCCGTTATCCAACACCTATATGAAGTTAAGCCCCTCTGCTCGCCTCTTCACAGCTTATCGACAATGCTCATTATATCCCGGTCACCCGAGACTCTTACTCTATCGATGTTCGGAACTGTATATTGTTTTTCCTTTCATATATACAACCAACAACTCACATTGTCAAATAAAGACCAAACGAATAACTATCATCTACTGTTATCCTCCCCTCACCACCACACCGCCTTATACATTATACTTTACTATACAATGTTAAACCTTTCATGTATTCATTCCATCAACACTACGTAACAATGACTCTGTGTAGATATTGTTCAGAACTAATATTTATGCACTCTCTCCCTGTAACCTCCTCTACCATACACATACCACTATCCTTTCTGTAACCTTCACTACCATACACTATGTCACCTGGATCTAATATACACAGTGAAGGAGAGTGACCACACCTGAGCATCGATCAGCTGGGACGACAATAACACACAGGTATTGTTTAATCTGACAAAGTGGTGTAGTGAGTAACGTGCAGTACAGCCGGTGATAAACACTTCTACGAGCACTCGGTTAATATGGACCAGCTGCTCCTCAAGTATATATACGAGGGTGATAGGTAAGTATTTTAGATTTTCAGAATAATATTAATTTCTTGTAGGAAAAACTGAAAAATGAATTGAAGTATCCAAGACAGGTTATGGTATATGTAACCCAGCCACTGTTAATGACATAAAACTCGTATTTCCAAGTTCTAAACTTCTAAACTTCTAAATATATCAATAAACTATCTTAAAATCATTATACATTTCATACATTCCTCAACAAAACAAGGTAATACACTCATACATTATACAATAGCCTTGTTCACGTCAGGGTAAGTTATATCTCAGGAGAGCGTGTTCTCCCGCCTCCCCTCACCACTTTTTTTCCAACCTGGTTCCCGGGAATACTAGCCCACAGACACGCCCGATCCCCCCGGGAATATATGGGACACTAACGGGAATGACTCCAATGGTTCCCGAATTCCATGCCGTCGTTGTTGCTGGGAATAATGTCAGATTTCCTCCGTAGACTTCAATAGACTCAAATTTTCCCGACTGGTTTGTGGCCAACTTGAGGGGCTGAGACTGATGTTAATGGCTCACTTACTATTCACAGTTACGATAATTTGAGAGATTTCTGTTTCCTTTTACTATTTATATAATCTTTTTTGTGCATTCTGAGATGTTTATCTTATATATATTGACATTATTTATTAAATCCTTTATTTAAATACAAGAAATTACTAATGGTGTCACATTTTCAAGAACATTTCGTAAAAAAAATACAAAAAACTTATATTTGATTACATGTTCATAGTAAAATTTAAAAAAAAACAAGTATATTTCCTTATATATTAACGGAAACTTTTATATACCTTCAATGAATCAGTAAGATATTTTCCCACACATACTAGACACTTATGGTAATACTATAAAGTCTTCCTCCCGTTACACCTACTGACAGACTCTCTACCATCAATCTTCGTAATTCACTTTAACGAGTCGCTTTGTTTTCACAGATCACATTAGGTTAATGGGCGTCTATTATCATACCGACGAGACGCTTCTGTTTCCATATTCAAGCTATAAATTTAAGCCACGTCACCCCTCCTGGCGGCTAAATCGTCGTTGTTGTCGTAGTCGTAGTTGTCGAAATCGATGTCGCTGTCGTAGTTGTCGTAGTCCTTGTATTAGTCGTCAAAATTTATGTCTTAAGTGTCGTAGTAGTAGTCGTCGTCCTTGTTACTGTAATCATCGTCCTTGTTGTCGTAGTCGTCGTTCTAGTCATTGTCGCCATCGTAGTTGTTACCACAGTTATGAACATCATCGATAGCCATTCCGTAAACTCGAGCAGCCATGACACCAAAATACCCTCCCACCCCTACTGTCAAGACCATGTACAGTAAGATGCGTTAATTAGCCTCCAGGACCCAGCCTCATCCACCAGTACTCCGGGTGGGCCTCCTCCTATCATGTACTATTGATCAAAAGCTGGGAAATATTTACTCTGAAGGGGGGGTACATGCTGGAGAGGGGGGTGTGTAGAGAGGGGGAGACCGAGGGGAGAGTTGTGAGTAGGGGGGGATCAAGAAAGAAGGGAAACAGAGAGGGAGGGAGAGAAGGAAGTGGGTTGAGGATAGGGGGAATAAGTAGGGTGAGGATGGAGGCTAAGGGGAAGGTATACGTTCTCCTCCTTCCAAGCAGTGAGGAACTCTTCGAAGTTCTTGAGATATGTGTTCCTTTTTTTCCCCATATGTGAGGAAGGCGTTCTCTTCCAGGCTGTGAGATCGTCTTAACTGGATGAGGGACGCTCGCTGCCCTTCCTGCGGTGTGAGAGACGACCCTCTCTCTTTAGCATATAAAAGGAACACACTTTCCGCTTACCCTGGCTTTAAGGAGCAGATCCTCTCTACCTCGAGCCATAAGAACGTCGGTTTTTCCTAATTAACTTTCGCGGAGCTCCCCCTTCTCTCCCAAGCTAGTGCGACACCTACACCATCTCGTGTCAGCCAGGCGGTGAAGTAGACCACTTTTTGTTCTTACCACAGTTAGTTTATGAAGAACAGTGTTGGTCAAGAGTGAAAAACTGCATTTATCCCGTTTAAGTAAATAAGTAAGTCGAAATGTAGATAAATTAGTCGGTAGGTAAGTAATGTTCCTTCTGTACTAGCGAAATATGTCACCAGCTACAACACAGTGGGGCGTCTTCTGTCTCACCTGACGCGACTATTGGCCTCCCCTTCAGGTGAAACGACCAAGAGAAGGGTTGAACACGTCTTAACAATGGCGTAAGGAACCTCTCTCCTCTCCTACCTCAAAGAAAATGTATTCGTTTTCCGTTCCTACAGATATAAATATAAATATCCACTCCGTTTGTTACAAGGTGTCGATGAAAATCTTGTCCAATGAAAAAGTGTGTGTGTGGAAGGTGGTGTGGGGGAGGGGAGGTGAGGGAGGGGAGGGAGGTGAGGGAGGAGGCGGCGTGAGGGAGGAGGTAGGGTGTGAGGGAGGTGGGGGTGTATAGGAGGGGAGCAGGGGTGTGAGGGAGAGGAAAGAGTAGTGTTATAGCAAGTAGGAGAGATGAGGTGGTGGAAGGCAAGGGGGCTGGGTAGGGCGGGTGGGGGTAGTGGAGGGTAGGAAGGGACGGAAGGGACGGAAGTATGATGGTGGATGAAGGAAGGAAGGAAGGAAGGTGATGTATGATGGTGGTAGTGAAGGTGCAGCAGGAGCAGCAGCTGGCAAACACCGCTGCACCCCGTCATGTATCTCTCCTCTGGGAGCTGTACCGTCACGTGACCTCCCTCACCAACATCACCCAGCTGCCTCCTGGATACAACACCACACACACCCTCTTCCTCTCCGCGAATCACCTGAAGATTACACACCCCAGCTTATCACAACCATCCCATCTAAACTACTAAACTAACCCATAAACTATATCATAAACAAACTTAAACTGAATAACTACACAATACTAACCTAACCTAACTTAACCTAATCTAACCAAATTTAACTTAACCTAGGTAGTCAGGTGAAATAAGCTAGGGTGCGTAATCTTCAGGTGATCCACACACACACACACACACACACACACACGACTAGGAAGGACTCTAAAGTAGGGAGTAGGGAGGTGAGGAAGGGAGGACAGAGGGAAGAGAAGAAGGAAGAAGCGGGAGAATGGGAGGAAAAGGGAGAAAAGAACAGAGAGGAGGAGTAAAGGAGGAAAGGGCAGAGAAGAAGAGAGAAAGTAAGGAAGCGAAAGGGAAGTGAAAGAAAGGAAGAGACAGGGGAAAGAGAGGGTAAGGAGTAAGGGGGAAAGAGAAATAACAGAAGAAAAAAATGAGGGAATAAAGTGGGAGAAGGAGAAGAGAGAGGGAAGACAGAAGAGGTGCAGTGAGGTGAAGAGAAAAAAATGTAGAGAAAAGACATTAAGGGAGAGGAAAGGAGAGTGGGATGGGAAGGATAGTGGGGGAGAGGAGAGAATGAGAGGATAGTAAGAGGGGAAGGAAGGGAGGGATGGAAGGAGGGAGGGAGGGGGAGGCAGGAAGAGGGAGGAGGAAACGAAAAGAGGTGAAGGGGAGGGATGGAGGAAAGGAGAGAAGGGGAGTGGAGGAGAGGAAGAAAGGGGAGAAAACATGAGGAGGGGGAGACACTGACAACAACAGAGGATGAACACACACACACACACACACACACACACACACACACACACACACACACACACCACTTCCTCGAGCCAGAGAGTGTGAGCGACATTCAGCCATTCACTCATTACACGCACTTAGCCCAATGGTAGTGTTCACTCCTCTCCAAAGTTCAAAACACACTTGGCTTCTGTATAAACAACACTCAAGCTTCACTATACCCAAGTGATAGTGGACAGTGAGGGAACACAAATACTCTTTTTAACATCTATGGTGTGTGAGGGGGGGGGGGAGGGGAGGGGGTGACCGGAGAATGTTGAGGGGGTGCCCACCTTGGTATGTGTTCCCTCCCCTCAATGGACATTCTCAGACAGGTGCCATAAACCATCCTTAGCACTGAGTGGAGGCGGATGGTGGTGTCCTCACTTACACGTACCAGAGAGGAAAGGGAAGTAAGGCGCCTGTAAGAGTCAGTAATACAACATCAAAGTAAACACTGACATTATGAAAGTCTACTACTAACACAAACACAGCATAGGCGCTAACACCTCCCCCTGCGGCTCCCCTCCACCTGCAGTAACACGCTTACTAACCCCAGACGAACGTTCCCTTCTGTCTCCAGTGGCGCTCTCTGGCGGTATTAAAATATTTGTATCCTTACATTCTGATCTAACCTTGTCTACCTCCTTACCAGGCACCAGAGACGTCACCAACCAACCAGTGAATAAGGTACTCGGTCTGCCGTTCTTCCATTCTTCATAGTTAAAACAAGACGAGTTAACTCAATCAAGAGAATAAACACTTAAAAGGCCTCAAATGTCCCCAATGAAATTCTTTAGTTTTTAGAACGTATAGACAGGTGACCGGGATATCAGAAAGGGCCAAGGTTACAAAGATCAATGTACCGAGGTTCGCTATATCCTGTCTGCTGCAATACACTACATACAATAAAACAACACCTTCCCCCCCACCCCACCTTTCCAGTGTGTTCAATAAACCTGTACAGTACCATCCAAGGTATACACTATCTTCTAAACAACTATATACCATTGCAGAGTTATGTCTTCCTACCTTCCTTATCACCATCCATTCACACAGTTCTAACTTAATATATACAGTATTTGCCGAGCCATTTGCATATAAGCCAATACCTAATTATGCACAAGCCTCTCCCCAAATAAAAAATATCTACACATATTTCTACATAATTCTTCGTAGATTCAAATCGATTAAGTCCTATTTTGTTATCCTTTACGATACAATTTCAGTGTGTTAACCCTATTTTTTATCTTACTTTGGTTACGGTCTATTTTTATCTCCTATTTCCAGTAAACAAAGATAATATTACACCCTTGTTTCCCCTGACAGGTGTGAAGCAGACTTACCTGCGTATATTGATTCACAGCAAAGTCTCTTTTTCGTATGTCAATTTAAACCGAGACTCAACATCACCCATTATTAACAAGTGTGACACAACTATTTCCAATTGTATTAAAAGGCCAACAGAAACATCCCCACTCCAATAAACAGAGACTCAACATCAGCCACTACCAACAAGCATAACTAAACCAGAAAGTATTTAAAGACCAACAAAAACATTCCCACCACTGCGCTATACTTCCTGCCTCCCTACACCCAGGACCATCCTCTCTGACCCCCCCCCCCCCCACCACATCTATCTACAGTACTGATACGTTTCCTCTATGACATTCCACTGGCGTTCCACTCCATTAAACGTAGCTTCATTCTGCTCCCCTTCTCTTCTCCTTCCTCACTGCATCTTCTTTCTCCTCTTTATTTATTGTCTCTTCCCTCCTCCACTTCTTCTCCTTTTTATTTATCGTCTTTTCCCTCCCTTTTCTCTTTCCTCATCCCTTTCCTCCTCCTCTTGTTCTCTTTATTTATCGTCTCTTCCCTTCTCTTCCTTCTCCTTACTCATCCTCTCCCACTCTTCTTGTCCTCTATATTTATCGTCTCTTCCGTTCTCCCCCTTCCTCTTCATATATCGTCTCTACCCTCATCCTCTTCTCTTCATCCATCGTCTCTTCCCTCCTCACCCCTTCCCCTCCTCCTCTCTCCCCTCCTCCTCTTTATCCATTGTCTCTCCTCTTCTCCTTCATCAACCCCCCTCCTCCTCTCCTCTTTATTCATCGTCTGTTCCTCCTCTTGTTAATCCTCTGGACATCATTTATCATTCTGTCTATATGTGAGTCTCCCTCCCTCAGCAATAACAGTTCACCACCTCCACTGACTTCAACAGTATGGTGTCTGGATTCACCCTCCAATATAGTGGCTCAGTATGGTGTACAATGTATTACGATAGCAGTGCATTATTTTGTATTATCGTGTATTAATTTTTTTTAATCAGACTTTCTCATTTTTAGTTTCGTGTAGATTTTGTAGAATCTTTTTGCGTATATTTTATTAAATCTATTTCCTTAGATTTGTAGACTATATGAACAAAACACACACACACACACACACACACACACACACACACTATACTCCACCTCTGGTCACTCCGACACACTTCATCACACCTGTACAACACGGGACAAGAAAAACAAACTCGATACATCTTCAAACCCTCGCTGTAGATCCCCAATGAAAGGTAATAAGCATCCTCATCCATAATTTCCAGCTTCCAGGAGGGTGTGGGGGCGTGTCGAGTTTCCAGGCCGTCGAGCAGGATGAGTCTTACAAGGCGGGCTGGGGGGAGTGGTAGCTGTTGTTGGTGCGGGTGGGCTGGTGATGATAGGTGGTGGTGGTGATGGTAGTTGGAAGATGGTGGTTGTTGGTGATGGTAGTTGTTGTTGTTGTTGTTGTTGTTGTTGGTGGTGGTGGTGACAATAGTGGTGTAGGCATTCTCTGGTGAGAGAGGTGCGAGGGTCAAGCAATGCGATTGTGTAGTGAAAGATGTTAGTGTGACCGAGTGAGTGCCCGAGTGAGTTAGTGTGACCGAGTGAGTGTGTGTGTGTGCGTGTGAGTGTGTTTACGCGCGCTCCTATATAATACGATGCAACGAGAAGAGAGAAAAGAACCAAACAAATCCTAAGAAGGGGGAAGGAAGGGGAGGGGGAAGGAAGGGGAGGGAGAAGGAAGGGGAGGGGGAAGGAAGGGGAGGGGGGAGGGAAGATAGTGTGAGTCCTCCTCAGTCATCCCCAGGTACCGCTGCCGACGATGAACACCCCCGAGAAGCTCTAAAAACGCCACCTGTTGCCGTGAAGGAAGGAAGGAGCGCTTACGGAACAACACGGCTGACAAGTGGCAGTAAATGAATTTGTCCACCAATCAGCTCCATCGTTACAACACAACTACCCATTAATTCATATGTTTAGTACTGCGACTCTGCCACATGTACGTAAACGTCACCACAGTTGGTAAAGGAACTCTGAGGCAACTGTACAAATTCACATATATCGAGGTACACACACACACACACACACACACACACACACACACACACACACACACACTTATGAATAATTTAATTAATATACTGTTTAATAAAACTAATATTAATAGTACATGTCATTATTTACCCGTAAGTCATGGCAGTAATTACTACTCTTATCAATGTAAATATTAACAAGACATATATCTTTTTTTTTCAAAGAAGAATCTTAGACATATTTAAACATTAATTAACGTTTAAAACATCCAACCCACTGGGGAAGTAACAACAACAACAACAACAACAACAATAATAATAATAATAATAATAATAATAATAATAATAATAATAACCCACATCTACAAAACAAACTTCATCAATCACCAAAATAACAGGTCAACAAAACAATTAAGGTGACCGTGACCTTGACCTGTGATAGCCTGCCCCCTCACAACAGGTGTGCCATGACCCCCACAGGAGCTTCCACTAACTATCTGAAGGGGATGACAGGCAGCGTCAGGAAGTTGGGGAGTGTTGACAGACAGGGAACAGCCAGCCAGCCAGCCGCCTCTACTTCCAAACGTTCCATGCACCACCACCTGTACAGCTTTCACCTTCACCAACAATGCGGTATACAATCACCAACACACACAAACAGACTTCTATACGCCAACATACACGCCATTATATTAATATACACAAGCATACATTCACTATACACCCCACACAAACAAAGACAACGAGAATCACCACCCATATCAACAACTACAAACAACCACACAAACAAAGACAACGACAATCACCACCCACACCAACAACCACCACAAACACAACCCCTACCTTCACCAACCTACACTACCATCACCACCACTGTACAATACCACGCACCATAACCCCTCTTCCCCCCCTCCCTCCCCTACACGACACAGACCTCCAATAACACGTATAATAACCCTGTCTAATTCCACACACAGATGACCATAACAACCACTACATTACAACCCAAATGTTTAATAATAAAATCTAAGTACCGTTCCTCGTTGTCTTCTATTTCTTTTATATTTTACAACCTGGTATTTTGGCGAAGGTAAAATAATATTGCACAATTTTCAATCCCAATTTTTATTCAGCTTTAAAAATCGTTAAATTATACTTTAGATACAGTCAAATTTGATAGTGATATGCTGTAATGGAATCACTAGAGATAGTAGGAACTGAAATTCTATTCCCTTGTTCGGATACACACACACTCACACTCACACACACACACACACACACACACACACATATAGTAGGGTGTAAATCAGTGAGCCGGGCACAGGAGTTGAATTTCTACCCATTCTATATTAAATTGAATACACCTGAGTCATCAATTATTCTCTATCTCAATAACTATATCAAATACTGAAAGGATTAATCGCATTTGTTTTCCATCTCATAACTTGAAGGCGTTTACAAAATATCGTGACGGAGAGACAGACGGATATTATTTCAACGCTTCCCCGGCCTCTCTCTTCTTCAACGCAGCGGAGGGAGGAAAAGAAATTGCCCTCCATTTGCCTTCAACACAACGCGCTCGATCTTTACGTTAGAGCGCCGGTCTCGAGACATTTTTCATGTATTGGGAGCAACAGCGAGCCGCGTGTATCT
Organism: Homarus gammarus; assembly: GCA_958450375.1. Classification (NCBI taxonomy): domain Eukaryota; kingdom Metazoa; phylum Arthropoda; class Malacostraca; order Decapoda; family Nephropidae; genus Homarus; species Homarus gammarus. The sequence continues at coordinate 1,624,924 of CAUDMG010002821.1, read as the reverse complement.
GGAGGGAGAGGAACATTAGTACAGTGTTATCCTGGTCTAAACACTCATATAGTTTAGCCCTTGATGACGGGAGTTGAACCATCGTCCTTAAAGGGTTCAATCATTGTTTTTAGAGGGTTAAATCATCGTCCTTAAAGGGTTTGATCATCGTCTTTAGAGGGTTCAATCATCGTATTTAGAGGGTTTGATCATCGTCTTCAAAGGGTTCAATCATCGTCTTTAGAGGGTTCAATCATCGTCCTTAAAGGGTTTGATAATCGTCTTCAAAGGGTTCAATCATTGTTTTTAGAGAGTTCAATCATCGTCTTTAGAGGGTTTGATCATCGTCTTCAAAGGGTTCAATCATCGTCTTTAGAGGGTTCAATCATCGTCCTTAAAGGGTTCAATCATCGTCTTTAGAGGGTTCAATCACCGTCCTTAAGGGGTTCAATCATCGTCTTCAAGGGATAACACCGTCGACCTCCTCAAGGGGTTAAACCATCGTCCTCCAAAGGTTAAACTCCATCCTCAAAAGGTTAAAACAGACATTAAAAATTAACCACCTCAGAACCTAACACGATAAACAAATTAAGACGATTTTACTCCTATAATCTAATTTCGCTAAAAATATGACAATTAAACAGTATTTCCCTAGTGGTAAATTATATATACCATGAACAAGAGTCGGGCAGCTGAAAACAAAAACAAAACATACATTATACACACAGTAGTATTTGTTTGTATAATATATAATAGTAATATACCTTCAACATACGGTATATTAACCCCCCAAATATAGTAATGTCTGCCATGAATTTATTGTACTGTTTATGCTTCTATAAATACAAAAACAATGTATAATACAACACACACTACAACGATGGTGGTGGTGGTGGTGGTGGTGGTGATGATGATGATGATGATGATGATGATGATGATGACGGGTGTTCGGGAGATCCTATGGAGGTGTGGATTGGTGACATGACTCCTATACACTATACCCAGTTAAGGATATAGTAGGATATTACCTCCTATCGTCATAACTCCTATTACTGTAGTGATGATCCTATGGCGGCCATATTTACCTACGTCACAAACATACATTTTATTGTATTATTATTTATTTACCATTATTATTGATGTTTATTAGTCAATTTATCATTCATAATTATTTTTCATCTCATTAGTGCCATGAACACATCACCATGAACTAAAACGACCTCTAACGACCTCAAACGACCTCAAACGACCTCTTCCACCTGCCACGAGCACCTTCCCCCAGCCAAAACGACCTCTAAAGAACGACATAATCTCCCCCATAACACGACCACGTTAGCTTTAGCTTTCTCTCACGACTAAGAGTGTCTCGCTAGTGGCCTTTGGGATCACCTGAAGATACGCCGCCCTGTAAAGCTTATTTCACCTGAAGATTCACCACTACCTAGCCTATTTCACCTGAAGATTCACCACTACCTAGCCTATTTCACCTGAAGATTCACCCCCTTTCAAGCTTATTTTACCTGGGGTGGTTAATCTTCAGGTGAAATAAGCATAGGAGGAGCGAAACTTCATGTAAAATAAGCTTTAGTAGAAAACATCGCCTATAATAAAAAACGAGATCTTTACACCAACTCATAAACCGTGTAGCTACAGTGTGTTATGTCAAGGGTAAGTACACATTAACACACGTACAGTCACTCAAAACACTCGGGGGTGATCGATGAGTTTTGGAGTGAACACTGTGACTCCTCTTGTCTCGGTAAGGTTGTCAAAATCCTTCGTCTCTTGTGTCATTTTTTTTTCAACACAAATTTGTATAGTTATTATTATTTTTTTTAAGTGACTGAACATTAAACTGAAGGAGGAAACTTTTAGGGGAAGTAAATGGGAAAATATAATACTACAGGATCACTGTTATCTTACGGCGAATTATTCCCCAAGAAAATAAATTACAGGACAAAATTGAGTATTATTTACACAAGCATTTTATTAACTGAACTGGTCATTGTAACTTACTTTTAACAAATCAATAAAAATATATAATATTAAATATATAAATATGTAAAAAGAAAAACAAGATCAGTATGAACACACATAAGCCTAATAATAATAATAATAATAATAATAATAATAATAATAATAATAATAATACAGAAAATTCCATCGTTTACAAGACAACAATTTGTCAACCCTTCAACAAGAGTTCCTAATAACAGGGTGACAACAAGTGGCGGGGAGAGGGGGGGGGGGGCGTGGCTGGGGTGAGAGCAGGAGGAGGGAGCTGGGGTGAGAGCAGAGGTGAGGGAGAGAGGCTGGGGTGAGGGCAAGAGGGGGAAGGGAGAGAGGCTGGGGTGAGAGAGGGGGAGGAGAGAGGCTGGGGTGAGAGAGGGGGAGGAGAGAGGCTGAGGTGAGGGCAAGAGGGGGAAGGGAGAGAAGCTGGGGTGAGGGCAAGAGGGGGAAGGGAGAGAGGCTGGGGTGAGGGCAAGAGGGGGAAGGAGGGAGGTGAGGCTGGGGTGAAGGCAGCAACACCACTAATTGATCAGTCACTTTAGGTGCAGGGGGAGGGGGGAGGGGGGAAAGTACTGACCAACACTCAATGGGAAGCCTCTAGTTAGCTTCCTTCACTACCCTTCCCAACTACTCCCCTCCCTTGTTAGTGCCAAAGATCAAACAAACATCTAAATAAACAAACTATCTAACCATCTCCCTCTCTCTCTCTCTCTCTCTCTCTCTCTCTCTCTCTCTCTTTCCACCCTTATACTCATTCTCCCTCACCAAAGGCAACCATTCTCTCGCAACTGACTTCACACACCGAACTCCTAAAGGCTATAGAGTGATGCCCTTAACACAATGCAATCGTCCTTATGATCTAAATGTGATAGTCGCGTCATGACTCAAACATCACTACTATCCCAGCTCCTCCACCGTCACTTATCCACGCCCAAACCACCGTCAACTCCAACCACCACCATCAAGTGCTACCACCATTAACCACTACTAACACCACCACCCTAACCATCATTACGAAACTACCACAACCCCCTCCATCACCCCCCACCTCTACCCCCACCACGACTACCATTACCATCACACAGCAATTCCCTCTCAAAACATCGCTTGTATGAACCTGTTAAACAAGCAATTAGGAGAGAGAGAGAGAGAGAGAGAGAGAGAGAGAGAGAGAGAGAGAGAGAGAGAGAGAGAGAGAGAGAGAGAGAGAGAGAGAGAGAGAGAGAATTCTAACGGAACAATAATTATTTAATTTATAAAAACTAATTAATGATTCAGCTAATTAAGTGTGACGATTCGTGACCATTCTGATAAAAATAAGTTCAATAAAATATAATCACCTCGGCGGGACGAACTAATTACCTGTACATACCTCTGCTAATGACCTCTCTCGCATAATCATCTAGTCTACCTGTCATAAATTTATACCTCATAAAGATATACAATTTCTAAATATAAATCCACCTTACGTTAAAAAAAAAATCTAATGAAATCAATTTTAATACGATACTCAAAGAATAACATAAAGTTTATAAACAATATTGGTGCTGTACATGAACCTTTGACACACACACACACACACACACACACACACGATAAATATCTAAGTTTACCCTTCGTCTGTTGTTCTTTTTCTTCGATGGGGTGAGACCAAAACCACGGAAGAGGAAATATTGTAATTTACTTTTTATAACCTATAGCTGTGAAAGTACGTTGTCTTAATATAGTCATAGTATAGGTGTGTGTGTGTGTGTGTGTGTGTGTGTGTGTGTGTGTGTGTGTGTGTAAAGAAAACATATGTAGTATCTCTCGTAGTCTCAAACAGAACCTCTAATGCCACCTATTAACAGATGTATTGAGGTAGACAAAAAATCACCAAGACGTAAGTACTATTGAAGTCACTATGTTCATTCTACAACATAAAAACAAACATTCTGAAAACACAAAAACATTCTTACAATACAAACATTCCTACAACACAAAACAAACATTCCAACATTCCTTCACGATGGTTTATCACCCTCACAGACACAATCACTTGCCATCATGTGTGGTGGCGGAGCAGCAACATAAGCCACTACATTATACTCTCGGTTCATTCCTAGTCACCCCCCTTTTCCCCTCACCTGCCATACATGTTTCCTCACCCCTTACCTTACCTGCCTTCACCAATCATCAGCAGCCTCACAGGTTTCCCCTTAACCCCTCCCTCCTTCCCCCCCCCTTACCTGGAGCCTTCATAACCTCCCTACCTCAGTCTCCCTTCACCTGTCATACCTGTAACACTCCCTCACTTACCTCACAGACCCAGGTGAACAAAACACACACACACAAAACACACCTCCTGAATGGCTTTAGATCAACTTCAGATACTTTTAAAAACACACAGAAAAGTAGTTTGTTTTATATTGTCTGTCAAGTTTATTTCCTCTTAGATAAATAAACAATGACGAAAGCTAAACTCATGTCTTTGTTATTTATTTTGATTTTATCGAGTTATTGAAAAAAAAAATGGTACAAAGCAAATTATACAATCATCTTGTTTAATTTCCGTTGTTTTTCATTATGGTTTTTCGAATAAAAAAAAAAATATCGCATTTCTTTTGTTCAACATTATTTTAAGGCTTATTTCCTTTGCCTTGTGTTTATGTTGTATTAATTTCTCACCTGTGACATAAAACAACCAGGTAGCATAAACAAATATACCGGTATACTGTTTGGTTGAACACTGTATGAACGATAATATGTACAGTACAAGTGTCATCTCGTCTCTGAATACATTATAACACCAACACCGCCGCTCTAACTCACACACTACAGCAGTACGGTACAGTCACCCCGTCAATACATCAACACCGCCGCTGTAACTCACACTACAGCAGTACGGTACAGTCACCCAGTCAATACATCAACACCGCCGCTGTAACTTACACAATACAGCAGTACGGTACAGTCACCCCGTCAACCAAGGGGATGTGTAATGTAAATTTTGTTGTGTAAAATTTCCGGTCTCCCCTCAGGCGCGTCAGCCAGTTTCCCCTCATCACTGTGAAACATCCACGTGAGGGGAATGAGGCAGGAGGAGGAAGGGGAGGGGAGGGGGGGAAAGAACAGTGTACGGGAGAGGAAAAGCGAGATGAAATGGGAGAGAGAGAGAGAGAGAAGGGGGGGGGGGATACAGTAATGGGGAGGCTCTGTGCCAATCATTACATTCCTGCACATTATTCTATAGTTATCTAACACACACACACACACACACACACATTACACCTGTGGGGGCTGATGGCGCTTATTACCCGCCCTAAAACCTTAATTGGTATCGGCTGTACCCATTAAGCTCAGGGGTGAAATAGGTAGACAACGCCCATTTCGTGTCACCATCACCCGTTCGTCACCAACAGGAGGCGCGAGACAGCCACCAGACACGAACGTCACATCACCAGACATTTATCTGTAATAAAGGTTAAGTTACCTCTCGTTAACCTGATTTGCCTAACTCGACAAAATTTTATTGCTGCTGTTATTATCGAGTGAGTCCATTACAGTTGATTGGTGTTGGTGAGAGGTGACACACAGACAGGCATCCTCACCACTACACACACTGGCTGTCTCTGTCTGGCAGCGACAAACAACAACGACGCCGCGTGTACTGTACTGCCTGGACCACCCACGCCATACACAGCCTCTTACTTTAACCAATTTCATTACGTCGACAAATATATAAATGGTGTAATTCTCAGTGTATATGACTAAAGGCTTTATATAAATCCTGACATACTATGTTTATATGACTAAATACTTAATAACACTATACATATATATTTACTCACCATATTATCTAAAGCAACATAAGTGAATTGGACAACAGGAAAAGCCCCTTTACCCCTTCATCAGGAACATTCCGAATCCTATATTAAATGCAAGGCCAAACTCTCAACATAACAGACACTACTTGCACACACGTGTTAAATAAAGACTTGCACAGGTTCCAGGCAGCACACCAGCAGCAGTAAGGTCGAGGAGCCTACCAACCTAACCTATGACGTGTACCATGCTGGCCAGGTCTCCCATCTCCCGCAGTAATCCAGCGCCGACAGCGGAAATATTCACTGTATAAATGTTTGTCGGGAGAGAGAAAATGAGGGGATTTTTTGGCGGGTAGTGTATACATGATTCCTGCCTGAGATGTGGGTACGAGGGGTTGGTTAGGATAGGATAGGATAGGATAGGACAGAACTAAGGAAGGTTAATCTGAAGGTATAAATAGTTTTGTTATTTTGAGTTATCCTGTTGTTTGCTTCCTAAGACAGTTCCAATACATAAACAGGGGTTAAATGATGGTGTTTATAAGGTTAAATACTCGCCCTAGAACTCTTAATACATTGTTGTAAGGCAGCAGAGTGAGTGTGTGTGTGTGTGTGTGTGTGTGTGTGTGTGTGTGTGTGTGTGTGTGTGTGGTTAATTTGGTCATAGAATACACGCAAAACTTAACTTCAGATATATTTTTTTTAAAGTAACATAAAACTCTAAACTCAATGTACGAATTGTTGACTAAATAAACACAAATGACTCGATTTACGAAACATTTCATCTATATCCTCCCCCCCCCAAAAAAAAAAAATTCCACACCTAGTACACGGAGACCTACAGTACACCCCAATACACACTCTCTACACCCTGAGCAGCAGAGTCGTGTGTAACCAGCTTCAAGAACACCACTGACACAGTCCTCATGTTTCTTAAAGCTGATTTCTGGGTAATAGCCGCCACCACCACCACCATCGCCACAACCAACCAACACTTTAGATAACAAGGCCTATCTCACACACACACACACACACACACACACACACACACATACACACACACATAACCAAATCAAGTTCTCTTCCTACATAGAAATAAAGAAACTCCGAACTCAAGATATTTTCCGGATCTCAGAGTAGGTTAAAAAAAACAAATAAATAAACAAATAAATAAATAAATAAATAAATATACAATTAAATAACAAATAACAAAAATAAATAACAATAAACATGGAAAATTAATACAAAAATTAGTAAAAAATTTGGGAATAGAAAAAAATAATAATAATAACTAAAAATAAACTCAACACATGAATAAATTAGTAAAACAATAAAAACAAATAATTAAAAACACTAATAAATAAAATACCAATAACTAAATAATAAATGAATACAACAGATGATATAAAAAAATACATTGAGGAAATCACGTTGATGAGGAAAAAAATGGAGCACTCTAGATGGCATGTCATCCGTCAAGGAGGAGCGGTCAACACCTGTGTCTAAAAGGGGGAGGGGAGAGAGGGGGGAGGGGGGATAAGAGGGAGGGGGAGAGGGAGGGAGGGGGAGAGGGAGGGAGGGGGAGGGAGGAAAGACAAAAACTATCACACTAGAAGTCGACTTGGACTGATGAGAAGACGAGGAGGAAGAGGGGAAAAGGGGGAGGGAGATGGAGAAGAAAAGGAGGAAGAAGTGGAGGAGAGGGAGAGGAAAAGAAGGAGGAGGAGGAGGAGGATTACTAATTACACACAACCTATACACCACAACACTCACTCATCTCCAGGTAAGGCTCCACCTGTCGGCCACACTGATCCTTAACTACTGTGAGCTTCCTTCTCCCGTAACAAAGACTCATAACGAACTTTACACCCAACAAGAAATAACTTCACTCGGTAACCCTTCTCTATTTAACACCTGGATATAAATCAATTAAATATTCTAATGTAAACAGATCATAGCTATTTACCACAAGACAAGATAAAGCAGGGAGACTAGAGAAACGAGGAAGAGGAGCAGGAGGAGGAGAAGCGTAGGCGGCGGCAATAAGAGCATTTTAACAGCTTCTCACGCCCCTATCTTACCCTCCCCCTTACAGCTGTTGCCCCACACGAGCTTCCTCCTATTGTACCCGCGGCTTGTGTTGTTGTGACACGCCCGCCCCCTGCTGTTGTTGTTGTTATGTCGGGGTATTCTTGCCTATCTTTCTGTCTGTCTGTCTGTCCCTGCCTCTCAGTCCGCGGATGTTGGTGAGGATTTCCGACACACTGTCACGTAGGGGATCCGTTTATAGTGTGTGTGTGGTGTGTGTGTGTCAGCTTTCAATAAACCAATAACTAAATATCCGAAAGTCATACATAACCTGAACAACGACAACTTAAATATCCACGTAAGAAAGAAACTCATAACTGCTTACATAATGATGTAGTAGTAGTAGTAGTATCAGCCGTAGTAGTAGTAGTAATAATAATTAAAGTAACTAAATAAAAAAGTAAATGCCAGTAAGTAAGTAGTAGAGTAAATATTGACGACTGACCCGCTGATGCGTTATTTGTTTTGATGTCTATTTTCTTACTATATTTTCATTAGCGAGTTTTGATATGAAAATCATTTCCTTTGCAAATGATTCGTTTGGTAGATAGTGAGGCGCCCAAGCCTGCACTACTTTGTCTTCTCGGTGGTAATGCGGCTGTGACGTCTTATCCCAGGACGAATCCTTTTACGACAATACTAACAATAACACAGACAAAATATATATAAAGAACTGGAGTTTTTACAATTTGAGATGATTGATATATTTAGACACTGATCCATATTTACTGTCTTACAACTCGTATAGAATATTAATACAAAGCAGATCCGTATAAGTGGTATATACAATGACTAGTTCAGAGTGTAAGTTGTTTTATTCTCCTCAACCTGAACTACAACAGAAACCGACAAACATTAATTCATAACAGAGTAAACAAGGCAGTTAATTCACTCGTAATGACACACACACACACACACACACACACACACACACACACACACCTTCCCAGAACAGCACAGGTACGTAACTCTAACCTGTATGTATTATTCATTACAATGATGCCATAACTTGCCTGAGGAACATATGCATGAACCAACATTCTTTACACAGGAGCCAATTCATAATGCAAGTGTAAACAGTTTCTCCCTACCTATGATACAACTCCCAGTAATTTCGACATTCTTACGTGTAATTTTTCCTCGTAACGAAGGATTAGTGGATCAAGTTACCACTGACTAAGATACGACCCCTTACTGGTAACGTAATGGCAGCTAATTTACGTTCTGACTCGACTTTAACTCCGCCCAGTGTCCCGGATAAAACAAGTAACAGTAATCTATTGAGGATGTGTTTTTGAGGTTCGTTGATTATAAAAAGTATATATGGCTCGGAACCACAACAAAATATATACACAAGTTTAAAGGAGAAGCATCACCAGTCTTATGTTTTCCCGCTGACCTGCTGGGGTAGGATGGGGGGGAGTGGGGGGAACAACCCAGTATCATAATATAAACAAACTAACACAAACATAATCTAGGTTTGGTTAGGTTAGATTAGATTAAATTGAGTAAGATTAAGTTAAGATTATGATTAGGTGAATTAGCTTTGAGTACAGGATTAATAATGAAACTAATTTTTTTCTTTATTCTTCTCTTCCACTAAACCAGAGAGAGAAACACGCCCCCCGCCCCCACCTGCCGTGAACAGTGACCAACAACCCGGGTCTGACTGCAGTAACACCTGGTGGCCGTGTATGTCAGGTAAAATATTCTACCTGTGGTGCACGGAACACACCATCACTCCTCCCCCCAGGCCTGACCAACACTCACCCTCCTCATTCTTTTATTTCTTCCATACGTGATACATCCAGGGTCATAAAAAGAGAGGGAGGAAGGGGAGAAAGGGGGGAAATGGGAAGGAAAGGGAGGGGGGGAGAGGGGAGGAAAGGAGGAGGGGGAGGAAAGGAGGAGGGGGGAAGAAAGGGGGGAGGAAAGAGAAAGGGGGGACGAGGAAAGGGGGGAGGAAAGAGGGAGAAAAGAGGGAAGGGGTAAGGAAAGGGGGAAGTAGAAGAAGGAGGAAAAAGGGAAAGGGGGAGGAAAGGAAGAGGAAAGGGGAATCCAGCACATTTCAGATAAAAGCATAAAAAAGTACAGGAAAAAAATCCTCACCAAAGTCATAATCTATAATGAAAGTACACAAACACACAAATCTCCTCCCCCTTTCTTTTTAAAAAACTATATACCTGTACAGCGGCCATATTAGCAATCAATCACACCTGTGCCACATAAAGGAACCATTAATTGTTTCCGTGCAGTGAGCGGTAATGGCCAACTGAGGCTAGACAGACAAACACACAGACACAGAGACAGAAAGGCACAGACAGACAGGAAACACAACACAGACAGACGGATTGACAAAAATATACTGACTGAGAAACACAGTCATTCAAACAGACAGACAGAAAGACAGACAGACAGACAGACACAGCAAGTCTTAGTTCCCACGCAAGAATGTTATAAAATAAGTAAATAAATGAACATAACTAAATCGTTTGCGTCTTAGTGGTTAAAACAGAGCCTTAATGACGGCCATTATACTCCAGGAACTTTTAGAGAGAGAGAGAGAGAGAGAGAGAGAGAGAGAGAGAGAGAGAGAGAGAGAGAGAGAGAGAGAGAGAGCGTACCAACGAATCATCACTACTTCAAAATTATATATACTTCTCCCTCATTATCTAACATCTGTATAAGATTACGACAAACTGTTGAAAAAAAATATGGCACAACGGACGAAGGATTTTGACAACCCTCCCGGGACAACAGGACTCACAGTGTTCATTCAGAAATTCATCGATCACCACCAAGTACAGACAGGTGTTATTTGTTTTGAGTCACTGTACATCTGCAAAGTTACGTACGTGAAAAAAACGGACGGACAGACAGAGATACAGTACGACCCTCACACGATGTACACAACTTCCCAACTCGGAAAAAAAAATCGACATTGGAAAGGAGACAAAACTATCACTCGTTATTGTTTACTTTTCGTCGACACATTTGGATGAGCAATATTTTCTCACGTGGATAAGGTTATTTTGTGAAGGATGAGGAGTTAGAAGAGGAAATAAGAGAAGAAAAAGGAGGAAGAGGAGCAGGGAGACGAAGAGGAGGAGGAGGAGGAGGAGGAGGAGGGAGAGGAAGAGGAGGAGGGAGAGAAAGAGATGGAGGAGGAGAAGAAGGAAGAGTCATACCCTCCAAGCCATTTGCCCCCCCCCCCCTCCTCCTCCTCCCCACCACCTTAATACATCCTTCAAAACTAACTCATCAGATCACGGGGGCTGCTGCTGGGGGACACTTGTTGAAACTGACATCTTGCCCATCACAGCGTCATCAATAATCACACTGCACGAGTCAACCCTCAGCAAAATATCCAAAGGTACATATTGATTCTACCAACAGCTTCACTTCCCCAGCCGTAACATCGCCACATCGTTACAGAGCGAGCGTGATGTTAAACATTATCCGGAGTCGAGCTATGAAAACATCGTAAACATCGGTAGGGTTGTCAAAATCCTTCGTCCGTTGTGTCATATTTTTTCAACACAATTTTGTATAGATAATTTTTAGAGTGACTTTAAATATGTAACTAATATGAAAGAATATGTACGTTTAATAGCACGACCAAGCGGATAATATGTGGAGTTATGTAAGGCTTAAAACACAAGCATAATAAAGTAATGTACAAGGACACAGACAGAGGCAGATAACACAATAATAGATAAAACCACATCTGAATTCTGCTGGGGATAATACACAACTAAATGCATAAGATAAAAGGGAGACAAGTTTCCCCTCTCCTCCCCTCTGATATATTTCCCTCACATCAGACATATTTTTCCCATCGACATATTTCCCCCGCCGACATATTTTCCCCATCGACATATTTCCCTGCCCGACATATTCCTCCACCTGATATATTTCCCCCCACACCAAATATATTCCCCCCCCCAGCACCGATATATTTCCACCGACCAACATATTTTCCCCCACCCGGCATATTTTCCCCCTACATCCACCCCCCCCCCCCGACATATGCCTCGCAACTTAATTCTTCCACCAAAAACAAGAGAGACGCGGAAAATAAAATGCTCAGAATTGTGTCCAAACAATAAATCGGTGAAGCTTCTTTTATCCTGGACACAAAGGCGGTTTTTGTTCCACGCCCTACACCCCGCTGCCCTCCACTGACTGAGTGGCAGCCTCCCAGGACCACAGGGAGGGCTCCTACGTGTGTGTGTGTGTGTGTGTGTGTGTTGGGAGGGGGGGGGGGTGAAGGGTAGAGGAGACACGTAATATGCCACAATAAAAATGTTTTAATATTTTACCAAGTTTTCACGTATCCTCAATTTATATCCACCTTATATAACTCGATATGTTATGGTCGTGCTCTCAGGGAATTCAACAGAAGCAGTCAGTATATCTTCAGTGTTACTTGTGCGTTGTCGTTGTCATGTTGAGGTGGACAGCTGTATGTTATTAATATTTTGATTCTATTCGATATTCAACAACTCTGGACGTATCTGTCAATTATTGTCGGTGTTCCACTTAGAAATATTGGAGTTTGTATATTTTTATTTCTATACAGTTGATACTTATATTTCACTTAGTATCGATATAATAAAACTATGACACTCACAGTACAGTTTAGTTAGCCGCACATTTTTGAGGATAATTAAATTTGTTAAAAAGTTGTATCTGAAATATATTCCCCGTGGCGCTGTGACTACTTGTGGCTGTGTTCGACTATTGGAGGTAAAACAACACCCTACAACCCCGGCAAAACAGAGAACACACACACACACACACACACACAATCATCACTAAAACACCTGACTTCAAACCCATCTAAACAGCATCCAAAACGGCATTAAAACAGCATCGAGACTATCTACACACTGACGTCTTTCCCTTAACACAAGTTAGGGGACAACATTAATCTGGAGAATCTTAAAGAGACTCCGGACCCAGAGTTTATATATAGATCCCAGTCTTGGGTTAGTGAGAGTGAGCAGCTACAAGAAATAAGAGACTTACAGCCATTTAAACTTACCGGAGCATGAGGTTGTGACGGGGGTAGAGAAAGACTACGGCCTTTTATAAGTCAAATTCATTCTCGACAAAAGTTTAAAAGAATACCGGAGACGTAAATCCATTCTTTAACCACAAATGACACACACACACACACACACACACACACACACACACACACACACACACACACACGATTAAATATCCAACTTCCTCCACCCAACAAAGTAAAGGAAAAGAGAAGAAAAAAACGTCTTCCTCTCGCCATTTGTCTCAGGGACTCGGGCAAAATAAATCAATTACTGTCTGACCTCCAGCCAAAACACCTCTTACCCTCTACAATCTTCTCTGACAATTGATAATGGTGGGGGATGGGTGTTGGGGATGGATGGTGGAGAGTGGGTGTTGGGGGAGAGAATGGTGGAGAGTGGGTGTTGGTGTTGGGGATGGATGGTGGGGAGTGGGTGTTAGGGGGTGGGGGTGGATGGTGGGGAGTGGGTGTTGGGGGAGAGAATGGTGGAGAGTGGGTGTTGGGGGGTGGATGGTGGAGAGTAGATATTGGAAGGACGGTGGAAATGGATGTTGAGGGAGGGGGGGGGGGAGACGATGGATAGAGGCTGATGTCAAAGGAAAGGAATGGATAGCTTCAGGAATAGAAGGGATAGAGGTGTGTCTGTGAGAGGAAGTGAGAGTAAGGAAATAACTGAGAGTGGGTTAAGTGTGTGTCAGGGAGTTGAGGAGAAAGTAAGAATGCTGGCAATTAAATAAGTCAATGAGGTGAAAGTGAGAAAATGAGGCAACTTCTCTCACTTGCCTCATCACCTCCCTCCAGGCCGCCAGCATTTTCACGGCCGCGTTCCACTCATTCCTCCCGCCTCTCGTTTCACGCCTTTACTGCCTCCAATGTTCCTTCTTCTCAAACTTATTTTCTTCCCTCTTAGTTCCTCATTGTTTTTTTCCTCTCGTACTTCCCTCATTCTTCTCTTTCCGTCCCTCTGGTTCCCCCATTCTTCTCTCTGTCTACCTCTTTCATTCTTCACTCTTTGGACGAAAGAATGGGTGGGAGGAGAAAGGATAGGAGAGAGAGAGAGAGAGAGAGAGAGAGAGAGAGAGAGAGAGAGAGAGAGAGAGAGAGAGAGGACTGAAAAGGGTGAATAAGGGAAAGGGGAATGAGGGGAGAGAGAAAAAGTAAGGGGAGAGTGTGTGTGTGTGTGAGGGGTATAAACTATTGCTTCACTGGTCACCCTCAAAGTACTATTGTTACATCATTCCCCTCATCTTTAATTCATTCTCATATTGCCATTGGTTGTTAAGTACTGAGGGGAAACTTATCTCATTATTCATCGTTGTCAAGTAACTAGTAGTGTTCTTATACACTTTTTTTATACATCCACAGTCGTTTTTAATCTCATTCACTAATTATTTTAAGTTTTTGTATTTTATAATTTTCTTTTTGTATGAACCTTCGATTTATTAATATTTTGTGCTGAGTATTTCTGGGTTTTTTTTTTAGATCTTCATTATCATAGTTGTATTTATTTTTTTTACTTTATTATTCTTATTTTTAATTTGTTATCATTTATCATCTCAATTGTTTCGTAGAGAGAGAGAGAGAGAGAGAGAGAGAGAGAGAGAGAGAAGAAAAATTTACATCACCTCTGTCTACTGTGTCCATCGGTTGTTCCTGGGCAGCTTCCATAGTGACGAATAGAAGAATGAACGTACACATCAACCCCCCCCCCCCCCTCTCTCTCTCTCTCTCTCTCTCTCTCCCTTTCTCTACTTGTCTCGTTTCTCTCACCCTTAAACAAATGCCTCACGATATCACACAGAGGCGTAAAAATAAAACTTCCACCACACACACACACACACACACACACACACACACGAGATGAGGAACACCCAGGGAAATCTAGTTCGGTGACATCGCTTATAAAAACTTAGGACACGACCATGGGGGAAAACTCCACTGTGGTGAGATAAGATGATGAGTTTATCTGTGTGTTTCCCTGATGATGTGTTTCCCATTTTCCTGTGACAGGTTGAGATAGTAGCCACCATTCCCTTCCTTGATAGTATATTAAGATGTCTACTTCGCTTTGAATGGTAAAATATTAAACTTTTTCTACTATGATAGGATAAACAGTTTTACCTTCAAAGGATAAACGCACTGCTTCCTTGTGTTTGGAAGGCTTAGTGTCCAGTGAGCTCTATCTAAACTGCCTCTTACGGTCCCCGAGAAGACAAAATATGTTATCTATTGGAAACTTTGGTGGGATTAAGAATGTTTTATTTTCCTTAACTTGAGAAAACATCAACTATTATTTACGTAAATGTGAGATAATAATGTTTATATTTTTCCTTCGCAATTTTTTTTTTTTACTATAATCGGAAAAATTCATTTATTCTTTAACTTGAATAGCTTAATATATTTCTAGATATTCATTCTACGATAAGACTAAAGTAAGTAAGTTTTTCAGGGATAGAAAAATAAGTGCTAATTTTTTTTTACCATAAATGGAACAAAAACGATGGATTTATCTTTCAGGGAGACAGGTTAGAAGAGCATTCACTTTTCACAGCCATTCACTATAAACAGAAAATATCATACACGTCAATTTTCATGTCACCAGAGGAAAACAAAAAAAGAATAAATAAAAATAAAAATAAGAATGTAAAAATAAATAAATAAAATAAAAAGCTCTAAACGAATGGTAGCGAAAAAGCATTGCATACATGTTGAAAGCCACGTCAGAGTTCTCGCTGCTTTAAGGGAGGGGAGGGGACCTGACGGGACGGGAAGGGTAACACTAGTGCAAAAACAAAAGAAAAACAGCACGCGACAATACTCTCCCCGTCTCTTTAGCTGACGCTGACAAAAACCCAGCGTCAGGCGGCCTCACGCTTCCCTCAGCCCGCCACAAGAGTCAGCACCAAATGTCAGGCTGCCTTGGTCTCTCTACTGACTGGTAAGTGTGTGCATGTGTGGTATCGCATGTATTCACGTGTGGGATGGATATGTACACGTGTGGAGATGGATATGTACACGTGTGGAGATGGATATGTACACGTGTGGAGATGGATATGTACACCTGGACAAACGTTCATAAACATGTATGGAAACTTACAGGTTATATATTGTACCCGCAAGGACACGGACACGGACGTATACCTGTGGGAACGTTCATATATCAACTGTTCCTTAGTGAAAAAATAACTCACTCCAAAAATTACAAACGTACGCACAACACACACACACACACACACACACACACATACAGGTATACATACATACAAACCGACAAGAGGAGAGAGAGACACACATACACATGTAAACAAACACAGACACAGCCGGGTTAGTCTATACACCTATGTGGAATATTTTTATCCTAAACCTGAATTACTTTTTTTAATACAACTAAAACTCAGAATTCATCTAACTTTTTTTTTTTTAATTTTTATCCTATGTTCAAAAAAATGTTCGGCGAATACCAATTTTTTTTTTACCAAACCAATATTAGCGTAGAAATGACTCTTAATATTACATAAGAAACAGACCTCGTCCCTTATCTCTCATCCCTCTCTCATCCCTCTTCTCCTCTCTTCCTTCCTCACTCCGCATCCTCTCCTATTCTTCCTCTCTCATCTCTCTCCACTCTTCTTCTCCTTTCCTCCCTCACCCCTCCTGTCCTCCCCCCCATCCCTCCTTCACCCCTCTGACCGCCTCCCCGTGGACCTCCGCTACACTGTGATGTAATTAAGTCAAGGAAAAAAAATCGGGAGGAAAATGGCCCAAACAAATTAGTTGTCAAGTGAGGTCGGCATATTTTAACTCTCTCTGTCTACCTCTTTCCCCCTGTCTGTTTTTTCTCTGTTCATATACATCTTTTCTGTCATTTTTTTTACTCTGTCTTTCTCTTTTTTGTTCTCTCGATCTTTTTTCACTGTGTCTCTAATTGTCTGTTTGTTTGTTTATGTATGTATGTATGTATGTATGTATGTATGTCTTTATTAATTTCTATTACAAATAACTAACCCATTACAGGTCAAAGACACATTTAATAGAGATAGATTAACAAGAATTAACTGACAACGCTTATAAACATTTCTCTAGTCTAACACCCATACACTCCCTACCCCTAGGTTGAGAAGCTGGGAGGGGCAGATACTCATTATCCCTGCATGATAGTGTTAAGACATGATATAAGTCTCCATTGGTCAACACTAACAAGCACTGATAAACACACACACACACACACACACACACACACATTGGTCTCCAGGCACCATTGGTCTCCAGGCACCACTACTCTCCAGGTACTGATGGATCCTAAACACCAATGGCCGCGAGGAATCACTACCACCCGAGCACCACTGGCCTTCAGGTGTCACTGATAAACAGGTTTTATTGGCCCCCCCCCTAGGAACCACTGGCACTAAGGAGCCATTGGATTCTAATCCCCTCCCCCTGTGGCACCAAGACACCAGAGAACCCCCCCCCCCCCCCACCCATGGCACTAAGGCACCATTGGCCCTTTAATGACACAACAAACGCTGGTGGTGGTCATATTGCGTGAACAAACACCAGTAATCCATCATACCCCCTCTCCCCCATATCCCCCTCCCCCATATCCCCCCCTCCCCCTAGAGGCAATTTACCACTAATTCTCTATACTTTTTCTTCCCTTCATCAGTATAATGTTGTGGAAATAATTGTTACGGTGATAATATTTCAAAGGAAAGTTAATATCGCGCCGCTGATATTACTTATTAAGGACCTAAAATATTAAAGGTGATATATCGTTATTAACACAAGGTACACAGTAAATAGCTGGCCACATTATTACAATCTACTGTTTTTTTATAATTTATTCTTGTTTTCACGATATATTTTAATGTATATTTAAAAACTATTAATTCATTGTTAAAATCCCTACATTAACTTTACCATTACAAAAAAAAAACAAATACTCCAAAACAAATAAAAAAACAATGAAAAAAAAATAATTATTTACATACACGGAACATAAAAATCACATCCTATATCCAGACTTGAATTTATCTCTTACTCTCCACAATAAAACAAATTAATGTGAACAAAACAATTTTATTTTGCCTTTTTTTCCGTAGAGTGATTTTTTTTCCAACGCACAAATTCCCTGGAACTTTATGCTCCTGAGGGGACAGGAAGCCATTTATAATTCAGCCGTTCTCACTCTCCCCTCTCTGTGTGCCCTCATCCTGCCTGCCCTCTCCTTCCCCCGTGTGTCGCCCGCCTGCCTCTCCCTTCTCTCACCCTCACCAACCCAGGCCTCTCTCTTCCCCATCCATCCAACTTCTTCCCCTCTTTATTTTCTTCCCTAGGTCTCTCTCTCTCTCTCTCTCTCTCTCCCCTTTCCCTCAACATACACGCCCCCCTCTCTTTCTCTCTCCCCTCTCCCACACCACCTAGGCCTCTCTACCCTCTTCCATTATTCTTCTTACTTTCCCCCATGCAGGCTTTTACCCCTTCACTCCTCTCCTTAACAAAGCCTTTTACCCTCTTCCTCCTCAAGCAGGCCTTCCCCGTCTCCCACCCCTCTCTCCGCCCCCTTCCCTTTCTCCCTCGTCTCGACTGTTTCACCCCCTCACCTCTTCCAGCCCCTCGTTCTCACCCTCCCCCTCCCCATTTCCCCCTTCCTCTCCTCCTAGTGTGAACCATCGATTAAGGATAATATGTTAAGGTTTTGGAGACAGATCTTAATGGGGTTTTTAGGTTTCAACTTCACTTTCATTTTTTTTTACGTCGAGAAACGGATTCATCTTTTTACACAGTGGCCACGACGCTGGATCGATGATGTCGCTCATAAAAGCCTTCGTTACCGGGGCTGTCGAGTCGTGCGTAATACTGCATGTAGGAAGAGTGACGTGGAAATTAGAATATCGTAAAAGGGGTTATTTTTTTAATAATTGAATATCTGAGCGATTTTGGGACACCTTTTTCCCTCATTTAAATGTATCACCGTGGACTCTTCATATGTAAATCACAATTAAATTGCAAAATATAATTTTTTTCTCTAAAATTCGTTTAAAATGATTAGAATCATCAAAATACATCCACATTTCGATAGTATAATTTAATATAAGTCAAGCCAAATTTGTTCCATAAATGACAATGGTAACAGAATTATCTAAGCAGAGAACAAATGTAGTTATCAACAGAAGCACAACGGC
This sequence comes from Homarus gammarus, assembly GCA_958450375.1. Lineage (NCBI taxonomy): Eukaryota > Metazoa > Arthropoda > Malacostraca > Decapoda > Nephropidae > Homarus > Homarus gammarus. The sequence continues at coordinate 1,605,803 of CAUDMG010002821.1, read as the reverse complement.
AACAGCAGTGAGGTGAGCAGCAGGAGGTACTGTACAGTCATGAATAAAAGTTCCCTTGACACGCCTGAGACTCGACACCGCAGGAACGAGTCTCCGAACAGCTTCTCGACCCCATAGACGGCGGTGTTGTATCTCACTGTGGTTTGGTACAGTGTCGAACGGGAGAGTAAAGGAGCTTTTGGTCTTGACGGTACACTGACCACACCTCGCTTGATATCCGAGTCGAGGAGGAAGGCATGACCCCTACAGTGTCCACCATTTGGCCAGTTTGTAACCCAATCACTATCAGTCTTAACGTGATTTATGACCTTATTTCTCTCTACTTTGTGTTGAGTTTGATGTAAAAGTCAGTTCACCTGATGATTAGCCCCAGCTTATTTCACCTGACGATTGAATACCCTAACGCTACCTGAGTGGGTTAGGTTAGATTAGTTTAGCAATGAGGTGTTTAATCATAAGGTGAAATAAATTGGGGGAGATAATCTTCACGTGATTCTAAAATTCATCATTAATTTCATCCTAACGAACTGACAGCGAATTCTGAGAACAGACGGAGACCAATACTAGAGCCCCCCCCCACCCCCACCCCCACCAGATAAATGTTTACACCGCCCACAAAACACGAATAATGGAAGCAGTACACAGCAGATGTCAACAGATGCAAATTATTCTGATATAAACTTTCCTCAGACCAACATATGATCAGTGTAGGAGGAGAATCTCTTTATATATGTTGGTGATCTTTAATTAATTATCACCGTTGAGCTCCACGTCCCACACAGGTGAGACTGGTGCTGGCAGGTCAGTGTGGACTCGCTTGAGACTCACATCCAACCTTCGGTGAATTATCAAAGCGCAAGTCAGTTCTTGTACCTTGTAAATCGTCTCAGAAATACTGCTCTCTGGGGACCACTACTGACACTTTCTGAGGTAAATATTGTCTTCGTGTAAAATTCTTGTATGCTCTGCCCTTACTAGACGAATTTCGTTATGTGGGCAACTTTTACTGTACTGTATATTGTCAATTCTACCCCAGTGTGTTTTAACTACTCTCCGGTTATTACACTAAACACTCACACAGCCCAGGTCAGCTTCATCTTGTTATACATGACGTCACACTGAGGCCGCGCGGCTGCTGGGTAAATATTTTTGTTGTGTTTATACAATGTTGTCAGAGCCTCAGCTTGTTAAGACGCCGTGTGTGTCGGTCAACAACCAGCCAGCAGTGTTGACGACCTGCTGCTATGAGGCAAGAGGGTTAAAGAGAGATGATCTAACACCCAGAACAGCCATGCTCAACACTCCACACAACAGTACCATTATGAACACATCTCAAAAGTGTTATGAACCAAGATAGTATAGTTGTCCTGGTGGTAATTCACGACACAAAAAACGAGCATGGGAATTCTCTTGTAAGAACGTCTCTCCATTACCTAATCCCATGGCGGAATCAATACGACGTAATTATTAGTAATTGGGCTGAGTATCGACCTTAAAAGTACATGAAGCAACAGTCCAGAGGAGGGAGTCTAGTACACCCTTCCCGCCCGACTGAAGGTAAACAAACGCATCTTGTTATTCTTTTGTTTCGGTATAACTTCGCCGACACAATAAACCGCCATCTTAGCACCATACCTAATAAAGAGTGGATCAACTGAAGTATCCCCACCCCAGCTTATTTCACCTATAGATTAACCACCCTAACACTATTGAGGGGATGAGGTTAGGCTAGGGTGGTTAATCTTTAGGTGAAGTAAGCTGGGGTGGATATTCTTCAGGTGCTCCGACCAATGAGGACCTTACCACCACACCTCCACCTGCTGATCAAGTGTCTCGTGTCTCCTTACCGTTGTGGGTCTTTTCAGGATCGTGTATATGAGTATGTGTTCGTTACCTACAGCTTGTGCCATTTCACATACTTACACACATACAGAATGATTAATAAACTGGTATATAGATAGATGGAATCAACACAAAGATAGATATTCAAACTGACAGACAGATAGACAGACAAAGACAGATAACACGGCAGAAGACAGCAGTAATGGAACCTGTCGCACAACCCTCCCCTCACCGTCAATATTCAGCACTTAATTGGCCTTTACCATTGACACATCTCTTGCTGCCGTGAAAATATCCAGAGTTATTGACAAGGCAGTGAAGGCGACGGTGACACTAGAATATTTGTTGTATATATATAGTCTCTGTATTGAAGCTTCCGATATATAGAGCTCACAGGTGTGGGAATATTAACAACTCTCGATACACTTGTACAAAACAACACTTTAATTTGTCTACATCATTCTCAAAGTAATTAGTATATTTTTCATACATCAACGTTCACCTTCTTGTAAGGGTGTCAATTATACCCGGACCATTAAAGAGTAAAAAGAAAAAGAAAAAAAGGTGGAGTAATCTTCCCTACACCCGGTAATCCTCCCCTACACCCGGTAATCCTCCCCTACACCCGGTAATCCTCCCCAACACCCGGTAATCCTCCCCTACACCTGGTAATCCTCCCCTACACCCGGTAATCCTCCCCAACACCCGGTAATCCTCCCCTACACCCGGTAATCCTCCCCTACACCCTGGTGGTACAGACTTTCCCCTCAAGACCAGGGGGAGACCGGCCCCGCCTGCATAATAATGAGCTTCGTCTCCCCTCGCGGAGGCAGGGTCGCCGGGCTAATTATATCATTAATGGTCTCTATTCCTCTCGCTGGTGGATCATCACAGCTGGTGGTGGTGAGGGACATCCACAGTGTTCTACCTCTAGCTTCAGGTATACAGTACGTGGTTGAGTGTGTCTACGCCTCCATAAACGTTCCTCTCACACGTGTGGTGAAGGTAGCGGCTGAGCCATTAATAAAGACACCTTCAGGTAACCTCTCGCGTTCAGCCCTGACCAGGCGAGAACCCGTGTCCCCTTAAATACATTGGTCGTGTCATCCATCTACCAAGGGATGTCGGGGCGTGGATCTCACCTTAACCTCAGTCATACAGGGTGTTTCAAAAGTTAGTTTATCGAGGTGTGTTAGCTGAGTAATCTTATAATTTTGGGATACCCTGTATATCAGATTAATTAATTAGATTAAAGAAGAGATGTTGAGCTCTATCAGTACAGGTTCAGGTTCATCATATTAGGTATTAATGAATTATTTAATAGTAAACTTAACCTAACCTTAACGAATATTACGTAAGTGTTAATTACTTTAGCGTTTTAAATACAGGATAATCATCCTGGATGATATGTTATGATATATTCTAAAATATTATAATATGAACATAAGTTTAGAAGGAAAACAATTAAATCTAAAGTTACTTAAAACAATAATAAAGACTTAAATGAGAGGAAAACAAATACCAGTAATAAGGACAAGTAATAAATAACTAAATAAACCCTGAAGCTAAATATATATATTACGATGTTCTTTGTCTTTTATATTATACACTTACTGTAGTATATTTAATGACGTAACAATAATGGTTGTCCCTCGTGTACAAGGATGGCCCCGGCACCAGGGCCACCCAAGGGCTATAGAAGAGAGATTTATTTGCCTTTGACATTATCTACGTTATCTCTAGTGTTAAGTTATGGTAAACTTATGACAAATATATCAAATTCATATTCAATAATTACCAAACTACTTTTATAATGGACTACAGATTCTGTCAGCCTCTGGCAGCTGTTCAATGCCCACTGAGCATCAGCAGTATTACTGTTGTCTTTATCTTAAAGAGGTTAATCCACTGTATCTTAGTTTTAGGTAATGAATGGAAGTGTATAGTTCCTGTTGTTTCACTATGTGACACAAGACACCAGTTGTGGCTGTAGCCACCTGAGGGCCGGTCTCTCCACCTCTCTACCACAGGACACCACTTGTGGCTGTAGCCACCTGAGGGCCGGTCTCTCCACCTCTCTACCACAGGACACCAGTTGTAGCTGTAGCCAAGTGAGGGCCGGTCTCTCCACCTCTCTACCACAGGACACCACTTGTGGCTGTAGCCAACTGAGGGCCGGTCTCTCCACCTCTCTACCACAGGACACCAACTGGGTCGCATTTTGGGTCAGGTGAGGGATGACCTCCTCTATAGACCTTGACTGTTACTGTGTGGGAATATATACACACTCGTACAGGTTCATACCGATCCAGGGCAAACTTGTAGACAGTACATACACAAAACCATACAAGCATGAAGACATATAAGAGCAAAGATATAATCTACACTGTCATGTAAACACACCAACGAACTATCTCTCCCATAGTATATGAACACAACCACAAAGTCAGAGAGGATAAGGCAGGTGGTGGTGTGAGAGAGGTGGTGGTGGTGGTGGTAGGAGGTAGTGGAGGTGGGAGGTAGTGGTGGTTATGGTGGGATGTGGTGGTGTCACTGGTGTGGGATGTGGCGATGGTGGCGTGGGAGGGTGAGATAAGACGGTAATACCATCACCACACTACAGTATCTGGACCCACACTCCTCCCCTTCACCCTTTTGTCCCCCCTCCTTCACCTCTGCCCCCACCTCCCTCCCCCACCCACACACCCCAACGAACTCGAGTAATAACCGGCCAAGTTTTCGTTACAGGAGGAAGTTTATTTCTTACCATATGAACAAATAAGCAGAGACTCCCATGCATTATGAGCTGTGTGAGGACGTCTAGTGAGGGAGGGGAGCAACACACCGTAGGTACTGACGAAGCATCACCCTCACAGACCCTCTCTGAGCTCGAAACAAAAAACTTTACCGGAGTGTAACCTAAAGAAAAGGTGAGACAAGAGAGGTAGGAGAACACCAAGCTGGTATTACAAACTCGGATCCACGCCACTGTTAAAAAACATTACAAATATTACAGTGATTTGTACCGTTGTAAATCATGTTTATGTCCACTCTGTAAACATTAACAATTTCCCGTTTTTTTTCTTCATATGTTCACTTTTTTTCACGTTTGGTATTTTTATTTGTTTATTGTTCATCACCATTGTTTTCATATCAACATTATCACCATCTTTCACTGTCACTATCACCATCTTTCACTGTCACTATCACCATAACTCAATCCTCACCTTTATTTGCATGTTATCACCAACTATATCATCACAAATAATAATTTCATCACTTAATACCATTTCCATAATACCATCCTCACCACTACCCCATCACCACATCTCTCAACCCTCCCATCGTCACCATTCTTATCACCACTACCCTCATCACCACACATCCTTCACACCGCTTTAAAAAAAACAATTCCATCACCCCCTATGGACCATTATCCACCGGCGCCATCACCTCGAGCGCCACAATCTTCCCCCTCCCTCCCTCCCCCTCTTTTCCATCACTACTCCCCCCTCTTCTTCATCACTATCCGCGTGACCCTGCCCGCCACTATCATCACCATCAACGATAAACGCTGGCCGGGGACACCGTTTTCCCATTACCGGCGGCCATATCAAGAAACGCCACGGTCCTGGGCCTAAGGCGATGGTTACTTAAGACTTTTGGCCATCTAGCGGTCATACTTCAAGTTATTAGGGGGTGAGGTTGAAAGACTTAGGCACCCAGCAGCTAACTGAAGATTTTAAGGGACCCAGCAGCTAACTGAAGACTTAGACACCCAGCAGATTATTTAAGAATTAAGGCACCCAGCAGCTAACTGAAGACGATCCAGCAACAGGTCAGGACTGTAATTGATTCAACTGCCCCAAGCAATACTCATGAAAACCAACCAGCCCCTCACACACACACACACGAGGGGAACCTAACCTGGGAAATGATCTTAATCTTATCATGAACCACAAATACAGTGTACCGGAGTCTCCAAGAAATACTTTTACACGGAGAGAGAGAGAGAGAGAGAGAGAGAGAGAGAGAGAGAGAGAGAGAGAGAGAGAGAGAGAGGACACGTGTAAGGCGAGACGTGGGTGTTCCCCTCGTGGTAATGGCGCGGGAGGGAACGGCAGGGAAGGTCTAATTTGAAGGGAGGCTGCGGAGGTGTGAGTTACGGGGGGGGGGGGGGTGATGGGGTGGGTAGTGAGGGGGGAGTAGTGATGGTGGCGATGGGAGTAGTGATTGTGATGATGGGGGAGTAGTAGTGATGGAGAGAGTGGTGATGGTGGAGTAATGATGGTGGTGGTGGTGGTGGTGATGGGTGTTGGTGATGAGAGAGAGAGAGAGAGAGCATGATGATGGTGATGATGGTAGAGATGATAATGATGGAGGGGTGATAATGAGGTGATAATGAGGTTAACCACTAGCACTGGCTGGGTCACTTGCCTGCACCTCCTCTTCTTAATCTACGCAATAAAATAAAACAAAATAAAATAATTTAAACGAGAATAATAATAAATACAGAAAGAGGAACTAGCATAATAGACAACAGCCGAGACAGTCCACCATTAAGACCATTTATTCCGCATCAGCTCTTAAAAAACTCCTGACAGCCTGTGATAAATGTTGGTGGAGTGTAAATAAAAGTTTCCCCTTCTCAATTACTCATCGAGACTTCAGGAAGAAAACGGGAATTATTTTAAAATAACTTTCAACAAAATCAATTAAATACAATAACTTAGGCAAAATTTTAAGTAACAATGACTTAGGTAAAATATATAAGTCACTTTACCCTATGACAATCTAAAAGTAACAATAACTTATGTATGTCCATTGAAAAATATATATATTCACGTTTATAAAATTTTTAATAATATATAAGGGAAGACAAACACATCAGGATTCCTTCATGAAGTCAAAATAAATAAATTGGTTTTGTCAAGTTCATACGAAACCCAACTATATATTAAATCAAAGGAATTCAAAATATATAGATAGGCCAACAATATACTCCAAAGGATTTCAGATTATATAGATAGGCCTACAATACATTTCAAAACATACGACTACAATACATGAATTCAAAATCTATACAAACGATACATTTCACATCTAAAATACACGGACACAAAAATAAATTTTTCAAAGAAACTTCCAACGAGGCGCAGGTATACGGCATGACTCAGCTGTGGCAACCGCTGAGCCATCACCTGTCATCATCACCTTAACGACTCTCTTAATTACGACACCTGGAAGCTGACGTCACGAGTTAAGGGGGAGCAACTCACTCACTTACTTGTTAATATTTCAACGCTTAGGTTAGGTTAGGTTAGGTTAGGTGCACGAAGGAAGAGAATTGGTGCACGGAGGAAGACATCAACTGGTGCACGGAGGAAAACAAAGACACAATAGGCCGTCTGTTCCCGTGACCTCAAGGGAGTCCAATTTTTTTCTGGGAATTCTTCGACACGGGTGAATAATCCTCGTCGAATGTTGATGCGAGTCTCGACCAAACATTTCCCTCTCAACATCACCTGAGGAAGTTCTCGACCAAACATTTCCCTCTCAACATCATACCTGAGGAAGTTCTCGACCAAACATTTCCTTCTCAACATCACCTGAGGAAGTTCCGTGTATTGTGTTGCTGCTGGTGCCTCGAGAGATGGCTGTCTTAGTGTTAGTACAGTGTGTTGCCGCAGTCATCCATACGTCTATCAAGTTGGAAGAAACTTAATCTATTGTCCCAAAAGACCTCGAGGAATAATACCAAAAAAGACCTCAAGAAATAATACAAAAAAGGAACTCGGGGAAAAAAAAGGCCTTCCATTTTACCCTCAAAAGTAAAAGAAAAAGGTCCAGAAACTCCAATACATTTTAAAGAAGAATTGAGGAGGAGGTTCTTCAAGGTCTATTAGCATCTTCAAGAGGATAAAGAGAAGGAAGAGTTCCCAGATACAAGAGCAGCAGCGGAAGACGAAAATGAGAGAGTCTGCGGTCAGTGATGCGGCGGTTCATAGACTCTGCGGTCATGCGAGACGTTCCTTTACTTCCACGAGATGAAGAAGCGAGGTCAAGATCGTCCAGGATCATAAGAGGTTACCTGAAGACCATGAGAAGTAACCTGAAGAAGCATAATCAAAGTCTTCGCCGCTTGCCCCTCCTGCCCTCCTTCTCCACTTGCCCTACCTGGTCTCTTTCACCACTTACCCTTCCTGCCCTCCCTTCACCAGCCACTCACCCACGACTGACAGACAAACACACAAACACACGTTCTCTTTCTCTCTCTGTCTCGCTTCCATATTTTGGTGCTGTCTTATCATTCGCTTCAATTACCTTCACTCGCGTAATTTATTTCCCCTCCACTCTTTCCCTTCCCTTCAGTTTTCCCTTCCACCCTTCCCTTCTCTCCCTCTTTCCTTATCTACCTACGTATGCTACTACTACTCTTTTATTCTCTCCTCTCACTGTTTCTTTCCTTTCTCTCTTCCTTACTTAATCTACATGTATTTATCTATACATTCGCTATCCCTCTCTTATCTTCTCGTTTCTTCTGTGTTCTTCTTAATTTACCTTTATTCCTTGCTTCATCTATAATCTCCCCATATCCACGTTCTCATTATTTATCGTCATTTCTCTCCCTCACTGCATATTCTGTTGTTTTCTTCTCCCCCTTCAACATCAATCCCCCTCACGTCTCGCTTAATTTATCAATCATTTTTTTTTTATTCCCTATCTTCACTAAAGTCTATCCTGAACCCCTGTACTAATCCTCCAAGCTTAAGTCCTCGAGGAAAGTATTAGTGAATCTAGATTACCTGGAGGCTTAATCTTCAGGTGATATAAGCTTAGGAAAGGGGTTAATCTTCAGGTGATCCCCAAAAAATATAATATATGTAACAAGAACGAAACCTAATGATTCACTTCAAACACAGTGAACTGAAGAGGAGTGTTGTGAATCAGTGTTGGAGTTATGATTCACTTTGGGTTCGGAACTGAGGAGGTGTCTGGATTATGTCGACTCGTTGTCTTAGCTGTTGGTGGTGACTTTCTATACATCCACCTCCGTCAACCCTTTCTGCCTCGTCATCCACCTCCATCAACCTTTTCTGCCTCGTCATCCACCTCCACCGACCCTTTCCACCTCATCATCCACCCTTCTCCTCACCCATCTACTCTACCCTTCACCTATTCTCCCTCCTCATCAATCTCCATCGCCCATTTCTTCTGCCCCATCTAAACCCAACAGCCCTCATCTCCCAGCATCCCCCCCCCTCTTCAATGACCCTTTTCTTTCTCCCCTTTCCATCCTCTCCCACCTTCCCTCCAAACATTCCCTTCCATCCTTCTCAATTCTTCCGATCACCCCCCTTGCATCCTTCCCCTCTCCTCCTTCTCTCCAATCACCCCCTTCCTCTCTCTTCAATTTCTCCCTCCAATCAACCTCTTCCACTCCCCCTTCTCTCTCCCCACAATCATTCTCCTGCCCTCCAATCATTCCCTTCCTTTCCTCCTCCCTCCAATCGCATCCATCCCCTCCAATCACCCCCTACCCCTCCCCCCAAACATCCCCTCCACTCACCCCCTCCCTCTCAGCCTCACTTCCTCCGCAAGAGTCGGGCGGAGGCTTCATTACACAGGGGGTCTAAGACGGCTTGAAGTTTATGATATTACTCCCGTTATTCCTGCCTCTCTGTAACACCCTGGCTGCCGCGCCGTCGTGCTGTTCCTCCGCCGCTACTGTGCTGTTTTGCCTCCGCCGCCGCAACCATTCCCACCGCCGCGCTATTACTGCCGCTGTCTTCCCTGCTGCTGTTATTGCTGTTAATATCGTCGGGTTATTTCTTTTCTTCAACCTCCTTCACAACGACGTTTTCACCTTTCCTAATTCTGTGTTTGTGTCTGTGTCTGCCTCTCTTTTCCCCCTCCTCTTCCTGCTTTCCCATCACCATTTTCTATCACCCTTCCCTCAGAAACCACTCTTCCTCTTTTCTCCTCCTTACCCCCTTCCCACACCTCCCACACCCATACCCCCCCCCCACCCCTCGGTATCTGAGAGGGGGGAAAATCCTACTTCCCTCACACGCCATAAACCAACACGAAATCCAGCCCACACACTTTTTTTTTCCTTCGGTATAGAGACTGTGGAAATAATTGGTGTATAAATGGGTGGTGTGAGGGGTAAGAACCAGAGATAATGGGGTGATAATGGGGGGGGGGAGGAGAATGTTGATGAAATAGGGGTGTGGGAGAGAGACAGAGAAGGAAGCTATTGACGGGGTATTGGTGCTGTTCTGAGGTGCATACGAAATAGAACCGCCAAAAGAGAACCGGAAAAAAAAGAACCACGGAAAAAGAGAGAGATTTAAAACCGAGAAACTATAGACGTCTTGAAGTAAAATTCGATAAGTGAAGGAAAAAAAAATAATAGAATGAAAAGGATAATAAAAATAATACATACATACATACATACATACATACATACACATACATAAATCCTTACATATCCGATACATACACTCCAATATAGTAACTTACGACCTTTTGACTTTAAACAAGATTGATAACGTCAATGGCAAATGTGACTTAGACACCAACTCTCTCTCTCTCTCTCTCTCTCTCTCTCTCTCTCTCTCTCTCTCTCTCCCTCACAAAAGATGACAATGTTGCTCTAAAGGTATTCAGTATATTCATGTATTCACGACTATAGTGGGTATACGAGAGCCTATACACATATAGTATATATCCCCCCTATTATATACACCACAGATCGACGGAGATAAAAATATAGCCAGAACAGAGCTGAGGGAGATTTTTAACGTGGAGACTTTTAACATGGAGGAGACTTTTAACATAGGAGACTTTTAACATAGGAGACTTTTAACATGAAAAAAAAATAACAAAAGACCCATTTCACCTTAGTTTAAGTTCAACCTCAAACTCTAAAGCCCTGTTATAGGTCATTAACCTTTGACCGAGCCAAGTTTCACCATCACTAAGTTACTAATACTGTAGACTCGGGCAGTAGAGATCCCGTCCTCTGTCACCCACGGTATAAATGGAAGCTATTGATCTTCTGGGGCAGTATATTGGTAATGGTGTAATGTACTCATAAACAGACACACACACACACACACACACACACACAAACACACATACACACACACACACACACACACACACACACACACACACACACACAGCCATCGCAATAGTACTTGTCTATCGTTACTTTGGTGAGAATGGTGTTAGGATGTCCAGCCAGAGGTACACCAGAGGCAGCTCGGTGACAATTTGTGTGAGTGGCGCCTCAGACATGTATAAACTTCAAATAGTGAACTACACTCTGGGGAGCGATAACTGGGTGGCCCGAGCACACTTAAAGTCTGCAGGTAATGTATTCTGTATAATACTATTAATCACAATGTGTATATGTGCCGGTAAGTACACACGCCCACCAACCCACACACACACACACGCCCACCCACACACACACATTCTCTCTCCTCCTTCCCTAACCTAATTCTTCTAATTGTTCTTCTCTGGCTCTTTGGTCTTGATTGAGAACACTGGTCCCTTCTTTGGACAGAGGCGCCACCACCGGCCTGAACCACCATCACCACCTTGTCCTTTTTTGCACTTAGTATCTATGTCAGTTCTCATGTACAGAACCAAATACGCAATGTGCTTGAATACCTCCCACGTAAATGTGAATAACAAAGTGTGAGGCCAGACATACTGCCTCACACGCCTGTTCTCACGCATTTGTGAATAAGTTACCCTTTATGTATAGAACTAAACAAATAATGTAAATGAAATACTGTGTAACTTTCAGTGCCATAATATCCTGACAACGGGGGTTAATTATTATGACCCTTTGTAAACCCTACTCTGTAATCCTTTTGCGCTACCGCTCACAGGATGAGTGTGGGGTGCACAATAAAATAGCCGCTGCAAGCGGCAAAATCAAAAAATCAAAAATCATCCTCATAGTACACCGTCGTGGTGACCCTAACAGTTCACTGAGGTTGATTCACAAATAGACCACTAACACCATATTATAGTGGGGGGGGGGGGGTGATCAAAGGGCCACCTCCCCAAACATCCGGCAAGTGTGAGGTGAGGTGACAGGAGTTATGACGCCACAGACACCATTTACTGTACACAAATGATCTGCGAGGTGATACATACAATAAATTTTAAAGTTTTTAGATTTTAGTTTTTATTTTTTTCCATAAACAAATCCGGGCACGTAAAATTCCTCCAAAACTTTGTCAGGGGAAGTAAAAAAATCCAAACAAGTAAATGTTCCATATCATAATCAGTACACCTTGGTATGTATGTAGGTAGGTAGGTAGGTAGGTAGGTATGTTAAGACTTTGTTGCCATACAACACTAAGACCTTCATTACCAAGATCAGGTTCAGTGGAAGGAGGTGACCCAGCAGCGGGGTGAGGTGAATGAAGGAGGTGACCCAGCAGCGGGGTGAGGTGAGTGAAGAAGGTGACCCAGCAGCGGGGTGAGGTGAGTGAAGGAGGTGACCCAGCAGCGGGGTGAGGTGAGTGAAGGAGGTGACCCAGCAGCGGGGTGAGGTGAGTGAAGAAGGTGACCCAGCAGCGGGGTGAGGTGAGTGAAGGAGGTGACCCAGCAGCGGGGTGAGGTGAGTGAAGGAGGTGACCCAGCAGCGGGGTGAGGCGAGTGAAGGAGGTGACCCAGCAGCGGGGTGAGGTGAGTGAAGGAGGTGACCCAGCAGCGGGGTGAGGCGAGTGAAGGAGGTGACCCAGCAGCGGGGTGAGGTGAGTGAAGGAGGTGACCCAGCAGCGGGGTGAGGCGAGTGAAAGAATATCACACAGACAACAACACTCCGTCAGCTGAAGCAGAGTATCAGACTGGTCAGGTCACCACAAACGTCCTCTAATTTATCTACAACAAACAGCAGTACAAATGTGATTACGGCGCAACATCTCAACCACATCATCCAATTATGCCTGTTCAGAGGTCCACAAAGACTGGTACATATCACACAATAATGTAAACACGCGCCGGACAGGATTGTGATGTTAAAAGATTCTGTCCAGGACCCCGAGACTTGACACTACACGATACCTGAAGAGATTTAGTTGGTACAGGACTACTCGTGTTGTGTTGTGAGGCGGTATCAAGACACTGGTACCACGTAATAATCCCTAAGTGGTATCAATCCGTCCATCTTAAAGGCATCTTAGGGTTAGGTCATGTTTACACACTCTATAAATACAGGTTAGCCAAGAAGACAACCTGTCCTCAGACCACAAGTAACAGGAGAATTAATAATAACTTAAAACTATAATGGTAATATTTCCCCTCTTACAGCAACAAGTTAGTCACTTTAAAAAGATAAACTAACTTATCAATTAACAAGTCACTTAAAAAAAGGTACATCTTACTTATCAATTACAAAACACACACACACACACACACACACACACACACAAGACACACACACTTTACAAAGGACTCGTCACTCCTGAAGGAACACAACGCCCTGAGTAAACAATCAAGTTACACATGGCACCAATCCTTCCTTCATGGCCGTCGCCTGTGTTAAAAGGGGGAGGAGGTCGTCACCCTCTCATTGGAAATCCTCCTGAATCGTGGGTCTTCTCTCTCTCTCTTATCAGGCTTCAGGAGAGACACGCCCATTCTGAAGCACAAAGTTAATCCTGAATTATGACCAAACTTCAGAGATGTAATGATATTTTGGCTTCATAGTTCATAATGTCTGATCATGGCACTTTCCTCACGAACGTTCAGTACCATATGAAGTTCAATGCAATTTTCAATAACTCCCTCATGAAGTAGGGATCTAAAAGTTCAACAACCATCTATCGCAACCTCTTCATAAAGTAGAAATATACGATCACACAGCTACCTAACCTAACCAATCTTAACCAAATGTACAGTAGTCTATGCCACCTTAACTTCGCCTCTGTTAACCTAACCTAACCAAACCCCCACCACGGAGTAACACACCCCAGACAGTTCCAGTGTTCAGGTCATAATTACAAACCCTTCATGAGTCATGGGCATTTTCCAGCCAGTCAGAAGGTCCCGCCCCCCCATCCCCACCCCTTCTTAACCCCTCCCCTGTTAATAAATGTCCATGGACTCAGGGCCGTAAGATAATGTCCAGACTTTCCTCGACCAACTGTGGAATACTGACACAGACACACATCACCCCGCCCCCAGCTCAGCCTCTCTCTCTCTCTCCATCGGTCAGGTCTGCGGTGATGGTCTGCCAGGTTACGTGTGAGTATATGGGAGGGGTGGAAGGGGTAGAGTTGAGGGTGGATGGGGAAAGTTGAGGGTGGAAGGGCTGGAAAGAATAGAATTGGGTAGAGTTGGGGGTGGGAGGGGTGTTAGAGGGAAAGTTGGGGGTGGGAGGGATGGAAAAGAGAGAGTGGGGGTGAGTAAGAACAAGATATCAGGAGGGAGGAACGAAGGAAGGGGAACACAGAGAAAGAAGAATAAGGAAAACATTGAAACCAACACTGAGGGTGGAAGGAAGGCAGGAAGGAAGGAAGATGGCATATTAGAGAGAAAAGGATGGAAGTAACAAGGAAAGAAAACTAAGGGACGAACAGAGAGAGCAAGGAAGAAAGGCATGAACGAAGGATGGTGAACATTGGGGGAATGTGAAAAGGACGAATAAGGGACACAAGAGCAGGGAAGAATAAATAATAATAATAATAATAATAATAATAATAATAATAATAATAATAATAAATAAACACTAACAGTAATAATAACAATAACAGTAATGAAACAATAATAAAAGTATAAAAAAAAATTAATAACAATAACAAATTAATTAACTATCAATAAAAATAACAAAATTAAAATAATAACAAAAACAATAACTAACAAAAATAACAATAATAAAAATTACCCACAATAACACCACCACACAGCACACCCAACACAAAGGAACATGTGCTGTGTCCATTACCACTCCAACACAGCCCCTGGGAGCGACACTGCCGAGTCCACCTTAAAGACGACGCCAACCTTCAGGCGTAATGCACTGTACCCTATGGACCAGGTGACCCAGTGAGAGAGAGAGAGAGAGAGAGTAAAGAGAGTAGAGAGAGAGAGAGAGAGAGTACTGTAAATGCAACACGATGCCATATTCATAATTTTCCTTAATTCATGAAAAACGAAATATGAAACACCAACAACAATAAATAAATAAATAAATAAATAAATAAATAAATATACAAATAAATAAATACACATATAAAAAAATAAATATATACACAAATAAACTAAGCTTTATTAACATTAAATAAGCCTTTTTAAGTTTCACTAACATTAGCAAACATTTATTAAGCTTGAATGATGGTATACATATTATTACACATTAATTGAACATTTTAAGTAGCATTGAGATTTTAATACAGTATATATAGGAAAACTGTAGCAAAATGTATATATGAAATTCAAAGAAAAGTGATGACGGTGGAAATGAAGAAGAGACTGAGTGGAGACAGAGAGACAGAGAAATAAACAGACAGACACAGATAGAGACAGAAAGAAACATAGACATGCACAGACAAACATATAAACACACACACACACACACACACACACACACACACACAGGGCAGTTCGTGACCCAGCAGTGCGCCACTTCAGGGAGGGTAATGTCATTGTAACTTTAATGACCTGGTCGCTGCTCTGAGCCAAGGTCACTCTGGTACTGGGTCAACTGCCTGCCTCACCCTCCCTATACCCTCCTCAGGTAACAGTATAGTAAAAAATAAATAAAATTAATTAATATATAAAGTCAGGAAGGTGTTAAGTGGGGCAAAATAATAAAGTGAATAAAAATAAATAAATAAATAAATAAATAAATAAATAAATAAATAATTCTACAGTTAACAATTAATAATAAAATAAACTGAATGAATTAATGAGGTAAAATAAATAAAATAAAGCCAATTATATTATGAGGAAAAAAAAAAAAATAACTAAATAATTGCAAGGGTGAAATTGTGTATACGTGTTCATTACGAATTAAACGTCAGCGTAATTAGCAACACTATTCAACTATCACTAACTACTAATTTGCATAATGAACATCAACAAATAAACACCCTCGCGGATTTTTAACAATAATTCGGGAATGATACGATAATTCGGGAGAGTCTGACGGACGAGAATCATTTAACCGTAGTGCTAAAAAAATTATGTCGAGATGAGATGACCATTTAATGTAGTGACCCACGTACTTAACTCCAGAGTGTAGGGAATTTATTTTTTTTAATTCCACGTGATAAACCATGATAGTGAACAGCTGTGAAGAATAATAACAATGCAAATAAAAGTAACACTACTATTACTACTACTACTACTAATAATAATAACAATACTACTACTAATAATAACAGAGACTCGTAAATAATAAAAACCATTGTTATTCACCAGCCAAGCGCTAGCTGGAGTACTTAAATTTTATTCCTCCATAAAATTATCGGAAAAATATAAACTACATTTACTAAACACACTACTACTACTACTACTACTACTACTACTACTACTACTACTATTATATGATAACCTTACTGCTTACTACTAGAGCTATTTACTAATAATAATTCATTTCCTACTTACTAATGTTACTACTACGATTTACTACTGCTTACTATTACTATTACTATTTACTACTACTTAATATTACTATTTACTACTACAACTACTTCTAATATTTATTACTACTACTACTACTACTACTACTACAACTACTACTACTACAACTACTTACTACTACATCTCACTGAAGAATCTATCACCCACACTACAGTTCGTACTTGGAAATGACTAGACACGGCTCTAGAGACAAACAAAAACAGCAGATAAATATATGCATACACAGATAATAAATAGACAGGGAAAAGAGACGATAGACAGACAGCATCGCATGTGGTGGGTGAAAGAAACTCCAAGGAAGAAGGGGAAGAGAAGGAGGAAGATAGGGGATAAGAGAATGAGGAGGAAAGAGGTGAGGAGGGCAAGAGGGTAGTAAAAGCAGGAGAACAGAGGGAAAGAGGGAGAAGGACAGAGATAACACAAGAGGTTAGCACGTGGAGGAGAACAGAGGGTAGAGGACGGAGAGGACTAAAGAAGGGGGGGGGGGGGAAGAGAGAGAGAGAGAGAGAGACGGCGTCGGAAATGTTGGAGGAACTTGTAGGGGCTGGGTGGCACCTGGACAGAATTTTTAGCAGCAAGTCATGTATTGATCAGTGCCACCCACCGCCACCCAATCTCCACCACCACGCCCTCCATCATCACCATCACAACCACTATCACCACCATTACCACCATCACCACAACCACCACCCAGCACCTCCATTACCATCACTACCATCAACGACACTGCTGTTACTACCATAGCCACTACCATCACCACCACTGCCACCATTATCACCACCACTATCACAAAGCATCACCATTATTCCCACGCCTTACACCCCCTTACACCTTCCTCAGGTAAACAGTACATCATCCACCTCGCTATTTAATTCATTCATCCCTTCATTAATGGACCTTGTCAAAGATGATCGAATCAGTTGGTCTTGTCGAGCCAGGGGAGTGTGTATGAGTACCACCCACGAGGAGCTTCAAGTCGGCGGAATCTCTTGCTGATAGTTCATTTCCCTCTTACTCTCCCCGAACCTCCTACTCCTCTCCCTGCTCCTACTCCTCCTCCCCACTCCACTCGACACTCCTTAATGGAATTCTCACATTTTATATCTAGACTCAGTTATGACGTACAGCGCTTCAACAGTCGTGTCAACACCACACACACACACACACACACACACTAAGATATCACCAACACACAGGCACACAACAGCACGCAGTAAGCCACAACACTCTCACTCCGTCGCTCCCCACAAGTTCTTTATGCAGCCCAGAATAAAGTAATTTACATATTCGACATTTCACTGAAAAGCTTTTGAGAAAATCTAATAAAAATACCGTAGAGTAACACGAAGAAGGTGTCGAGGAAGATGGACGCCTGGAGGAAGGGAAAAAATAATCTTCAGGATATTGAATAAACATGGAGAGGCCCTGACTGTTGCTCTGGGGCTCTGAATTATTCCCTGATATTTTACGTATAACGAAAACACATTTACCTCTAACTCAAACACGTTTACTTATAACGAAAACATTTACGAACCACAGGAACATAATTATTTATATCGAAAATATCTTTACGTACCACTCAAACACATTTATATATAACGAAATCACACAACATTTCTCTATATTACAAACTTCCGACATAACATCTCTTAGTAAAAGGAACTTCTCTCTACCACCAAGATATTTAACAAACACAAATTACTATGTTATATATTACGCTAACATAAATGATGCTCCAGAAATGAAACTCGGACAGACGGACAGAAAAAGTAACTCATATAACTTCATAATTTACTTCTCTTGGCAGAATATACATTACAGGAATATACTTCTAGAGAGGAGTTAAAAAAATTACTTAAAACAAAATTCACATCCACAAAATACAACAATAAAAACAATATTTCACAGGACATAGACACAAAAACATACACTTAACAAGACGCATGACCTCAGTCTTACACCCTATGGTTTCCCAGACGTCAATATTGTTGGAACTTTCCGCTTAGCCACTCTGAAGGTCAACTACCTCTCCTACTAACCACTGAATCATCTTAATCTAAACTGTTTGATTCTTACGTTAGTTCACACAAGTATATCCTAACCCTGACATTAACACACACGAGAAGGTTAAAAAAAACACTCATGCATGGAATTCACTGCTACACACACAAAAACAGACACGCACACAGGATATATATGTGTGTGTGTGAGAGAGAGAGAGGGAGAGAGAGAGAGAGATAGAGAAATTGTGTATGTGTGTGTGGATAAAGGGCGTATTCAGGCTGGGTCACACACACACACACACACACACACACACACACACTCCTTTTCTTTCATATATTAAGCCATGTTATCTCTCTCTCTCTCTCTCTCTCTCTCTCTCTCTCTCTCTCTCTCTCTCCTCGGCCAGAGCGCCACACTCCACCGTCAACGTAGCACCCATAAAGGTTCTCCACGCGTCGACCTAAATTTTTATCATCAGTTATTCAATGTGATTCCGGTTCCCTGACAATACTGTTATTCTTGGGCAGCATAACGGAATAAGGGAAATGTTGGAGGCTATTTAAGTGCCACGGCTTTATTTGTGTGTGTGTGTGTGTGTGTGTGTGTGTGTGTGTTTCTGTAAAAGACGTTTATAAAGTCTATGTACAGATTTAAACTTTCATAACTTTGGATGCATCTGAGAACAAAAACAATTTACAAAAGGCAGATAAAACACAAATTTAATAACGTTTTAGCACATTCTCTGCATACATTTCTACCCGTCAACATAAACCACCATCTTTCAGGACATACATACATTCATACATACAGGTGGAGCAGCAAGTGAAACACGACAGGATGAACCCGTAGACTTCATGTTGTATGTGGTATTGTCTTTACTTGATCTCGCGGGTTACAGTGCTGTCAATGTCCCTTCCTATCTTATTTTTACTTCCTCTTTCCTTATCTTTCTTTATTGGACATTTAGAAAACATAAGTTGGTACCCTGGGTATTGTTTCCATGGTTACTGGAGAGAGAGAGAGAGAGAGAGAGAGAGAGAGAGAGAGAGAGAGAGAGAGAGAGAGAGAGAGAGAGAGAGAGAGAGAGAGAGAGAGAGAGAGTGAGAGTGAGAGAGAGTGAGAGTGAGAGTGAGAGAGATGCAATAATACAAGTGTACCATGAACTCGCCGTGACAACCAACATACGAGGAAGAGAAACCAAGAAAGGCAACAAGACCCCAGGTGTCCCATCCCACCGGGTGTCCGACCTCACCAGATGTTCGACTTAACCAGGTAGAAGGAGGCAGGCTTCCACAACAAGGCGTAATAAACAGTACATAATGCAGCCATCAGGAGCCACTAGAGAGACGTGACCACCATCTCCACGAGGCAGCGGGAGACGACGCTCACAACACAATGGTTATGTGCCTGAGGCGGGGCCCAGGTGGAGGGTGGCGGCTGTGGTGAGTGGCGGCTGTGGTGAGTGGCGGCTGTGGTGGAACATACAGTGTAGTCAGGGCAGAATATTGTTTTGGTCCTGTTTGTCTGTCACCAAGCAACTGGAGAACAGGTCCGCAGATTCTCACTAATAACGGTAAGTATAATCAGCATGTAACAAGGTCCACTTGAAAATATATTCACTTTACCAATTATTAGGAGGTTTAAGAAACGATGCCATGAGACAGTCTCCAGGAGTGACTATGTTAACTTAGAGTAACGCTTCCTCAGCTTGGTGTACATCTTTTGGGATGACGTTTATTTGTTCTCAGCACACTATTATCTGACATACGTACGTGTGCGCGCGCGAGAGAGAGACTTCACGTTATATTTCTAAAACTCTCAAAATATTCAGGAAGAATTTGTTGCAGCGATACTCTGAGGTAACTTTTTAATGTGTCTCACCCTGACGGCAAGTGAATATAAACTGTTATATCGACCACAGTAGAGTTCAGCATTCAACCAACTATTTGAATCATCTTTTAATTTTGTATGCCTCGTCACGAATATTGAATGGAGGTATATAGTGTTACCCTCCCTCGTCCTTAAGTCCGTCTCAACTGCCTTTTCTTGAGGACTATCGCCCATACAGTCATGGAGCTTTACATCCGGGTTAAGAAGCACTGAACCAGGTCAGGAAAACTGTCTGGTTTATAACACTGCAGCACAGATAACGCTCCCGGCCCATGGTGTAAGAACTACCATGGTGGGGTGCTCCTTTACTCTCCCCTACCCCTCACATCTCTCCCTCACATCTCTCCCTCACCACCTCACACCTCCCTCCCATCACCTCACATCTCTCCCTCACCACCTCACACCTCCCTCCCATCACCTCACACCTCCCTCCCATCACCTCACATCTTCCCCTCACCACCTCACACCTCCCTCCCATCACCTCACATCTTCCCCTCACCACCTCACATCTCCCGCCTGTCCCTCAGTGTCTTGTGTTGCAGGTCACGTCTGGGTGAGGATAATGCCAGCTGATGAAGTCACGTTCTTACCACCCAGGGAGGCCCACACCTCCTACCTCAGGCCTACACGAGGGGAGGGGGAGGGAGGAAGAGGGGGGGAGGGGGAGGAGGAGGAGAGAAGGGGGAAGTGGGAGGAGGAGGAGGAGAGAAGGGGGAAGTGGTAGGAGGAGCAGTGAAGGGGGAAGGGAGAGGAGGAACAGTGGGAGGAGGGAGATAACCCAAAGACCCTCCCTCAAGCCTACGTCTCCTTGCGGGTGGGAGGAGGGAAGGAAGACCCACATTCCCCTCCTTTCCTACCTGTGTGAGGAAGGAATCCACTTCTCTCCTTCACGCCTTATCCTCTACCTGAAGATGGGAGAGGGAAGAGGGAGAGATGAGAGGGAGGGAGGAGGTCGAGAGGGTAGGAAGGGAAGAGGGAAAAAGGGAAGGAGGAGGGGGAGTGGATGAAAGAGAGAGGTGAGAAGAAAGAAAGGAGTGAGGGGAGAAGAGGGGGAGAGGAGAGGAGAAGAGACGCAGGAGAGGAAGGGGTAGGGGAGAAAAGAGGGGAAAGAGGAGGGGAGAGAAAATGGAAAGGGAGAGAATGGAAGAAGGGAAAGAAGGGAGGGGATAGAAAAGGAGAAGGAGAGAGAAGAGAACAGGGGATGTGGATAGAGGAGAAGAGAAGGAAGAAAAAGATACATGCTTAGTGTACAGCGAAGAGGAATTAAGTAAGGGATGGAAAAAAATAAATACTGAGAAATGAAGGCGCAAGGGAGAGGAAATTGAATTAGGAAAGACGAGGAAAAGAAATTAGGATTGAAGACATGGAAAGAGAGAGGGAGAGCGGGGAAAAATAAACGAAGGAGAAAAAGAATAAGGCGTGTAGAAGCAAAATACAAATAATAACAATAAAGGAGAGAAGAGAGAACGAGAAAAAAACATTAAACGAAATGAAAATAAAAGAGAGGAAGCAATAAACAGAAAATGGAAGGGACCGGGAAGAAGGAAGGAAGGGGAGACTTAAGAAAAAAGCGAAGAGGAGGTAATGACTTGAATTAGATGATCAGTGACGGTAATATCATTTTTTCGGTCTTCTAACACATAAGATCCCCAGCAAGAGGTTGTCAGTGCGGTACCTATTCACTGAAACCGAAACTGGGTGTATGGGGGGAGGGTCTCTGGAGGAGGGAAATGAGGGGAAATGGGGGGAAGAGAGGGAGAGGGAGTGGATTTGGAGAAGAAAGAAGATGGAGGAATAAGAGGGAGGGTGATGGATGTCTTATGTGGGATGTGAGGGGGTGAGGGAGGGAGAGTGGGTGGGTGGGTGGGTGGAAGATGACGGAGGGAAGTGGAGGTAAATGGGGGTAGGAAAGAGGGAGGGAGGGCGGGAGGGAGGGAGGGAGGTCAATAGTTCCCAGTGTCTGTGTTTGCTTCCTGGGAAAACCCCGCCACGCCCACCCTCAACTTCACCCTCCCCCCACCCCCACCCACCTCCACCCCGTCCCCCTTCCTCTACACCCACACTATTTCCCCCTCAATATCTACATTACATAAGATAACAGTCTGACACACTAAAATAAACACGATTTCTAACAACTAAAGGACCATGACTACAACTTTGAATTAATCACAATTTTACAAGACAAATAACCATCACAAACACACAATTATATTCCCCTTTTGTGTATAATGACTGGAAGGATAAGAGAGTCATTAGTACATTTTTGTTTGTGATTATATTGGATTATATTTTCCACCTGTATATAAGAATCAATTATAAATGGTTGTCTTTTTTTAATCAGGTACTGGAGGGGGGGGGGCGATCAATACACAGTGATATATATATATAACTCATTAGTTATATAAACACTCATTAACACCAATAACTACCATTAACTACCTCACTGATTCATTATAATTATAAACACTAAATAAACACAAAAGGTTTTATCATATCAAAGATTGGCAACAGACCGACAAACAGACTCGCATTCCTACAGCTCCCTCCTATAAAACCGAGAGGGGACTAATAAATGTTAGATGGGCACCCCCCCCCCCCCCCACCCTCGTTAAGGTGTCACATATCAAGCCTGGTTAACAGTAATTGCCCCGTCTGGTCTGCCCCACTAATGGCTCTCTCAAGTGTTCCTTCCTAAATGCATAGAAAAAAAATACCAATTCCCGTTTTCTTTGTTCTTCACCTCGTGCCTCTTATACCGGATTACATTACTAAGGAAGGAAGTACTTACAGTCACACCTCCATATAACGGATCTTCCTCTCCGTATAATCCGTTAATTAGAAGTTTTACTGTAGTTAAATTCCCCATATATAATTTTTTCTCATGTGAAAATTTTCATATGATTTTTGTATATCTAAGAATCGAAAAAAAAAATTACTGTGTATATTTTATAAAGAACAAATGAAGAAACTTAAATACCAAACTCTGTCTCTTGACAATAAAAAATAGATAAATAACTTAATAAATAAGTAATGAAATAAATAAATAAATATATAAATAAATAAATACTAGGCCTAACCAAAATACTCCCAGGACCAGCTAACCATTATTTTATATCTTCTTTTATATCAATGACAAAAAATAAATAAATTTATATCCAAACTATTAATAATATACACAAACTATACAAATCATATATAGTATAAATGCAAATCTTGGAAGAAAACAAACGTAAGAACCTAAACAAACATTAAAGTACATGTATATATATATGAATAAAAACTACGTGAAAAAGCTAAATATCTTTGAAATAAAATAGCAATTGAGGTAACAAATTGAGAGGAAAAAAGTAAAAAAAAAAAAAATTCTTAGTTTCCTTCACAATATTGTTTAATTCCTACTAAAAATAATACTCCCCTTCACATCAACTTACCTTGCTGATATTTCCTCTAACTGTCCTCACAAACGAGAAATTTCCCCTATAATTTCCCTTCATGTTGTGGATATTTGTCCCCTGCTTCCCTTGACATGTTTCTCCATACCTCACACTATAGATATTTTCCCCACACCTGACCCTCCCACTTCACACATTTTTCCCCTCTTACCTCACACTGGAGAATTTTTCCCCTTGCCTCCTCCCCTCACGCCAGCTACCACCAGTAACCACCATCGTACCTGCAACAAGAACAAAAATTAGAGCTGAAAATGAATTTGGTCTTCGTGTGGTACAGTGGACAAGAAATGGGAGGGGGGGGGGGGGCTGGGTCCACCTTGGTCTGGTAACCCACCATCTATACACACCAGCTGAGGGAAAACATTACAATAGGTATGTACCCCATGTTGTAGTCTGGTTCAGTTCACACGGGTTTAAAGAAATAGTGTTTGGAGTAATTGTTGTGTTTTTATTTGACATTTTTTTTTCAAGAATTTTGTTGGTATTATTTAGATACACACACACACACACACACACACACACACACACACCTACACAAAACACACACGCACCTACACACAAAAACACAAACACCGACGCACACACACACACACACACCTACACAAAACACACACGCACCTACACACAAAAACACAAACACCCACGCACTCACACAACCTTCTCCCTTCATATCCAGTCATTCATTTATTCATTTTTCACTCTGGACGGAGGTGCTGACAATAGTGTGTCTATGGGGACGAAAAATCACACCCCCATCACGACAACAATGAACCCTTAAGGTGGCTCCAGGGTACAAACAGTTCACCTGAAGTTTGGGGGAAGGGGAGAGGAGGACGGGGGGAAGGGGGAAGAAGGACGGGGGGAGGGGAGAGGGGGAAGGGGGAGAAGGACGGGGGGAAGGGGAGAGGAGGACGGGGGGAGGGGGGAGGATGAAGGGGGAAGGGGGGAGGAGGACGGGGGGAAGGGGGAGGATGAAGGGCGAAGGGGGAAAGCCAGGTGAACTTCTGTACCGATGGTGACCTGTTTAAAGTTTACTGTACTGGTGATTATGGATCCTATATGCATACAGTATTAACTATAATTATCTACTGGAGTGAAACTGTTCCTATAAAAGTATCGTTATATATTTGAATCATTGACTCCTGAAGTGAACACCGAAGTGAATCCTTGCATATTTAAACCCCTGAAATGAACACTTGAACCCTTGACTCCCGGTGAACCCTGAAATAAACCCTTAACATTTGAACCCTTACACGAAATCTTGAATCGTTGAACCCCTAAAATGAACCCTAGTATCTTGGAACACCTTGACTCTTTGAACCCTGAACTGAGTGTTTCCATATTTCAACCCTAAAATGAACCCTTCCATCTATGAACCCATTTAGGTAGAGAGTATTGCCTCATTCCTTACTTTAGGGATGTAAGGTATGAGGTATAAGGTGTAAGGTGTAAGGTATAAGATGTAAGGTTTTCAAGTATAAGGTATGAGGTATAAGGTATAAGGTGTAAGGTGTAAGGTATAAGATGTAAGGTGTTTCTAGTAACCTATCCACTCGTATACCATCTGAGAAAATAAAACACCTTTACCCTGGGTTAGCGGGGAGATGGACAGACACGGCAGCATCGATCTCTCCATCTCCCTCCCCTTTTGGGTCGACGGAAGTTAACAGTGGGATAATAATCAAGGTACAAAGAAATACACACAAGGGGGAGGGAGATATTCACCGTGTTGTGTACCTAACCAACGTGACCCGTATATTGTAACCCCACTAATACAAGCATAATAGATACGGGTCATTAATGTAAACTAATAAAAGAATAATAGCCTTCACAAACACGTAATACAAATCCATAACATATATATATTCTAATTCATGTTAATACAGTACCATAACTATACGGCACCTTCTTTAAACCTCGACTGGGAGGGGTGGGGTGGTTGAGGGGATCCTGGGTTGGGAGATACCCTCTCCTCTACACGTCCTCCCTCACGCCCTCTCTCACACACACCCTTGATCTTAACACACTCACACTCGCCCCATTCAAGTCAACACTCTTAAGTCACTCTCAACAAGGTTCATTCTGTCGTTGGTTTTTGGAGTGTGTCGACAAGAGCTCCAGCACCTTCAATAAGACTCGTTGGAAGACTTATGAAAGAAAGTTTAATTGGAAAAGCTCATTATAATATATTACTCCTTTTATATATAATGCACAAAGGTCAGGCACGCCCATGAAAACAGCGGGAGGAAGGAAAGAACGAAGGCAAGGAGAGAGAGAGAGAGAGGAAGGAATGAAGGATGGAAGAAGGAAAAGAAGGGATGAAAGAAGGAAAGGTAGAAAAGGAAGAAGGAAACGGGTAAAAGAAAGCGGGGATTAATTAGAGTTGGAAGGAAGGAAGACGAGCAGGAAGGAAAGAAAGAAGGCAAGGAAGGAAGAAAGAAAGAAAGAAAAGGAAGGAAAGAAAAAGTATTCAAGAAGGGACAAATGACGAGATACAGATACCCTCGACACAAAGGGGGGGGAAGAGAGAAGGAAGAACCGAGGGACTATTCGGCGATAAGACGAACAGCGAAGAAAAACGATAATACCCATCCCGAGTTTTTCCCCTTAATGGCAGCCTATACAGATCAAGCGTAAGACCCGGCACTCTGAGATGCAAATAATACCTTCTACAGTAGTGCTGATGGAACTACAATAGCTACAAGGAACAATTTCCCAACTTCTGTAGCATTCCGATATTTTGAGATGTCAGAATTTAGTGGAATATATTTTTTCTCAGTATATTTCAAGCTTGGTTTATCACATTCGATATTTTTCATTTTTTTAAATATATTTCTATATTATAACAGTATAATCTGTAGCATGTATCAGCTGTTACTCCATTCCTTACGCTGATACTTGAGTCGAGAGCTGAAGGAACAAACACTAACACCATGGGAGGAGGATGAACGTAGCACCGCCTCACATCCCTTGATAGGACATTCACAGTCAGGGGAGAGAACGCCTGAATGGTACGGTGGATTAAACTCTTATTTCGTCCATGAATTTCCGAAGGACTCCGTGTGTAAATGTCTAGCCTTCCTGGATGAACAAAGAGGAGATGCTTGTAAGAAATTATGACCCTAAACGAACAGATAAACAGGACGGCGAAAAGCAGGCATAGAGAGAGAGAGAGAGAGAGAGTAACAGAAAATAAGAAAGAATGACAAATAAATAGACAGACAAGACGATGAATTGATAAGACAGACAGAAAGACACATTGACAGCAACAAAAATGAGACAGAATAACAAATGAACAGACAAGTCGACGAAATAATAAGACAGGCAGAAAGACAGATTGAACACAAAAGACAAACATAATGCCTCTATTCTGGTTCTTTCTGTAAGTCCTAAACAAAAATGTGTCACCAGTAACTATATACCTCTTGTCTCCCATCACCTGTACGGGAGAAAAGGGGTAGGGAAGTAGGGGAGAGGGAAGGGGGTAAGGGGGAGTGGGTAGTGGGAGGAAGGGGTGTGGTAGAGGACATCAGAAATGCATCAGTGTCAACCTCAACAACTAACTAACTGTCTAACTAGCCAATTAACAACCACCGCACCAGAACAGTGATCAATGCTTCCTGTGACCAACATCATCAACGAAATGTATAATACCCAACAGTAAACAAATCAATAAATAACACATAAATAAAATAAATAAATAAATACCTCACCCATCCCACCCAAAAAATAAATAAATAAATAAAAAATTCAAACTTGGACTTGTACTTGTGAGAACAGGTGCGCCCATCTGTGAATGATAAGGGTGAAGACAGGCACGTTCTTGTCCTCTTGTTATTATGGAAGTTCATATCAAAGCTGTCCAAAGTTTGATGACAGTAAAGGACACGGAAACTTCTCTATCTGACACATACAAGAGACAGTGACTCGAGACACTCAGGTGGAGCTCACAACTGCATGACCAAGTTAAGGTACACAAAAGAATTCATCCATTTAATATTCCCTTTGATATTCTTATATACTTTGCATGTAATAGTTATTGTATTATCTGACCCAATCAATAGGAAAATATAATAATAGCAGTAGTAATAATAATAACAACAACAACAATATTGAACAGTAACACTAATAACAAGAAGAAGAATGAGACACACACACACACACACACACACACGCTTTTATATACCGCACATACAAAAACTAATAAAAACTTCATTATTCCGCTACCTACAATAACTCTGTCTGGAGGCAAAAGAATTAAAATTAAAGACTCTATTGTCGTGGTAAAGTTCGTTCCCTCGCCTCTCTTGCCTCACCCTAAAAAAATATACTGTAGTTGCTTGTATTTTCCGGGCGATGGTGTTGAGAGCGGCAGACGGCGTTTATTGACTCAGGAACACGACCCCTGCTGAGGACACGCACCTTGACACCTATGGCTTCCCCGTGAGTGAGCGAGTGGGTGAGTGGGTGGGTGAGTGGGTGGGTGGGTGAGAGTATAGTTAATTGGCAGGTCAAAGTTTCAGGTCAAATGGATCTCTTCCTCTCTCACGGACACGAGAAAATAACAAGAACACAGTGGATAAACTCGCATAGCTAAAAACAAGAACAAGGACGGCGAAGGACACAGCAGGGAGGGGATACGGACACAAGGACAACAGGAGACTTCAGCGGAAACACGGACAAACACGCCCTCATTTACGACCCCGTACACAAATCCACGTACAAAAACAACGTCCACAAAATCAAGTACCGGAGTGAATCTTTTGAAAAATCACGTACACCTTATACGAAATACTACACGCACACTTTATTTCAACACTAATACACACGAACGCTTGTCAAGTGTCGGTAAAATCTTTTCGTGAATTTCTGAAGTTAAACAGACGAACTAAAGACGGACGGAACAGTGCAACCCAACATGGCACTCAACATGGCACCCAACATGACACTTAACAGGGTACTCAACAAGAAACCCAACATGGCACCCAACATGGCACCCAATATGGTACTCAACATGACATCCAATATGACACCCAAAATGGCACTCAACATAATACCAAAAATGGCACCCAATATGGCACTCAACATGGCACCCAACATGGCAAAGACACTTGCTGGCTGAGGCACTGAAACCAACAATACATACAGACAAATCGGGGACCAGCGACCCTAGCAAGGACGTTCTGGGACCAGGGAACAGCCCACGGACAACACGAACACAGCGTAACAAGGACATACAAGGCAACACGGAGTAACACGGACAGGGGGGT
Organism: Homarus gammarus; assembly: GCA_958450375.1. NCBI lineage: Eukaryota > Metazoa > Arthropoda > Malacostraca > Decapoda > Nephropidae > Homarus > Homarus gammarus. The sequence continues at coordinate 1,576,669 of CAUDMG010002821.1, read as the reverse complement.
AGGGGAGACAGGGACTACACACACACACACACACACAGGAGAGAGAAGCAGTGTGTGTGTGCAGTTATGTGCAGCCTCGCCACCAGCCACCGCCCCGCCCTAATGAAAGCTCGACAGCTGCTCAAGTATGCATGAGCTGTAGGGGGTGTAGGGGAGGTATAGGGGAGGTGTAGGGGAGTTAAGGGATGTCAGGGGTGTACAGGGGGTGTAGGGGAGGTGCAGGGGATTTAAGGGGTGTACATGGGTGTTGGGGAGTTAGGGGAAAACAGGGGTGTAGAGGGGTGTGTAGGGGAGGTGCAGGGGGTGTAGGGAGGGATAGGGTGTAAGGGAAGTAAGGATGGAAGAGAGTGTAGGAAAGGCAGGGAGGGGAATGGAGAAGAGGGGAAAGGGAATGCTGAAGGGACAGAAAAGGGAGGGAAGAGGTGAGGGGATGGAGAAGAAAGAACAGAGGCAGGGAAGGATACCAGTGAGGGGGGGGGGCAAGACAAGGATAAGGGATAGGTAGTGATGAAGGATGGATGATAGGGGAGGTGAGAAACAAACGAAGGTAGAGAAAAGGGGAGAGAAGAAATGTGAAGGAATGTAAAGAGAGAAGGAGAAGACGTGGGAGTAATGTCATTGCGTGTATGTATGTATGTATGTACATATGTATCTATGTATGTATGTACTGTATGTATGTGTAAATGCCCCCCATGCGTGGCCGCGTTAGATGCATGCGTGAGTGCCTGTGACTGCACCGGGTATGCATGGACGCACACATGAATATCAAATGCCACAGACAAAATTCCCCCACTGCCAGAAATCCTGGACCGTCACAACCAACCACCCCTCCTACCGCCGCCTCTGCCACCACACACACACAGCGACCAGTCCAGGAGGTGTGTGTGTGTGTTGCTGTGTCCTGTGTTGGTGTTTATGTTCCGTGTGTGTGTGTGTGTGGTGTGTGTGTGTGTGTGTGTGTGTGTGGTGTGTGTGTGTGTGTGTGTGGTGTGTGTGTGTGTGTGTGTGTGTGTAGTCAGGGTGTACTAGAGTGTGTTACTGTGTGCATGGGTGGTGCTGGCTCTGCTCTTGCCCTGTTCCACCGACGATAAAATATTCCACACCTCACTACCTACACACACTACCCGAGGCAGGGAGGGAGGGACACACACACACACACACAAAGAAGGAGAAAGGAAATGAGAGAGAGAGAGAGAGAGAGAGAGTTCCCTACCACGGTAACTAATGTCCCAAATCCTCCAACACACACACATTAACTTCCCGTCACTTGCGTTAAATCATAAGCAAAAACACGACACAACTTGACCAACTGTCCAGCCTGGTTATTGGGAGGAGGCGAGACGGGTGAGGACGGCACTACAGGGTAATAAAATTTAAAACATCGTTGTAGCCATAATTGTTTACCAGCGTTAATGACCGTTTTCTGTTGTGGCAAGACTGTGGGTGGTTAGTCAGGGGTTACGCGCCTAAGCCTTTGCTCCTCCCTCTTGTTTACAGTTAATTAATTCGCCTTCCGAGAGGAGTCTGTGATCCTCCTGTCGACTTTACATGAAATAGTTTGTTACTTTCAACGGCTTTTGTTTTTATTGTTTGCTATGGTTTTGTTACTTTTTTGCACGATCTATATATTTTATCTTTATATACTTGACTTTTTATATATCTTTTTCATTACATACATTAAAATAAAAAGCCGAAAATAGGGAGGAAAGCTGGAGTAAAAGAGATGAAAATGAACCGCTGGTGTATTATGAGTAGTAAGACACCCAGTGAACCCGGACCTCACCACTGAACCCTCTCCTCAATATAGACACACACAAGAAGGCCAACAGTCACTCAGAACGATCCAATAATGAGCTGTTTCAGGGGCTTCTCAGGCAATACTAACTAACACACATATCAAGGAGGTTGGACTTACACCTAAAATAAGATTCAGTAAGATGGGTTGTAGAATAAACTAGCCGGGTTTGAGGACAGAACAAACCTGTAACTCCTTAGATAAATCATATGGAGAATATATAAGTCACCGAATCTTTATCAGAGCCACAAGGAGCTGTTGACCGAGAGTAAGGCTATTTCAAGGTGGTCTTCTTCAGGTAGATTACTGCTGACAGGAAGCAGTAACTCCTTCGCGGGACACACACACTTCAATCCTTTACACAGGGTCATTCAGGGGTTGTCATCCATGAGTGAACTACTTCAGGACTTCAGCGACAGACCGTCACTTCCACAAGACAAAAACCTGCGACACCTCAGAAATACTTCTTCATATATTTCAGAATAATAATCTTACACAGCGCCTTTCACAACTAAACCAACTTAACTACGTACAATACATGTCTTTAAATAGAGCTGAGAGAGAGAGAGAGAGAGAGAGAGAGAGAGAGAGAGAGAGAGAGAGAGAGAGAATCACAGGTAGTTGTACGCCTTGCAGGTCATAACTCACCCTAGCTTGATGGCAACACAGTCATCATTCATTATCAACATGGGGGTCTCCCGACTTGAAATTACAGGCCGCGTTTCACAATGACGTCCCTCACGCTTTCCTACACGAGAGACCTTCACCAGGACTGAGAAATGGACTTTAGAGGCATTATTCATCCTTATTTTTTACTCTTAGATAATATTTTTCCCTGCTGAAGAATTGCACTTTCTTTCTCCTTTCTGGTTGCCAATCGAAGCACAACCAAGCAAGGGATCAACCATTAAAGCATCAACCAAGTAAAGCACCGGCTACCCAAAACCCTAAGTTAATGAAGCACCGAGTAACGAAAGAACCATCGAGTGAAACACCAACCCACCGAACAACAAATAACAGCATCAATATACCACCAAGGTGCAGCCCTTTGGCCAACTACAAAGCAGTCAAGTACCAGCCAGCAGCGCACCTCGACCTCTTTGAAGCACCCTCGAGAGAGTCACGTTAGACCGCTAGCTCTCAGAAGCACCACCACCACCACAGCCATAATCTACCTTTATGAGTGAGTGGTCAAAAGAAGGTCAGGAGTGGTAAGGGGGTAGGGGGGGTAGGGGGGTGGGGGGGGGGGGGTTGCAGGACAAAGCAGGTTGCCCACATACCTAAGCACTGTTGATGGTGGGGGTAAATAAGACATGCAAAGGCCCGGTGGATTATAACCCCTTTGATGGTGATGATTCCACAACAACGTCATGACAAACCAACACACTGAGACATAAACCTCCTTAACACACAAAGGTCGACCTATGAGGTAAAAATATAATAACTCCTTACCAACATATTAAAAAAAATAGTTAATTGTTCCTCCACACAGGTAAACCAATAAGAACTATAAGGTAAATACTAATTAACGACATATCAATTTAACTAGACCAGCAGACCATAATACCAAAACCGACCCAATTACAAAAAAAAAATTGTAATCTTAAAATCCTGTCGGGAAACCAATTTGGCCATGAACAGTACAGAAGTTTCCAGCCACACTAGAGTCTCCACAAGCCGTTAATCCGGACAGTAATTAAAACAAAACAAAATTATTTATCGACTATATCTTGAGTTACTATTGTGATACTCGGTACATGATAGTGTTTACGCACAACATAACACGTTTCATAGGTCGTTCTCGCACACAAGAGACGCTGCAACCAAGAGGGAGAGATACAAGAATGGTTGCCTTACCTGCCTACACTCAAAATATACACACATACACATCCTAACAAAAAATACATACATACATACATACATACACTCAAATATACACACATACGCAACCAAATAGAAAGAAACATACATTAAAACTACACACACACACACACACAGACGCATCAAAGCAAAACACACATAAAGAAAGAATGCACACACAAATACTGACACAGAGGCAAGCACGTGAGATGTACAGTACTATAAACCTGACCACCACGTGTGATCATGTCATATTCACCAAGAGCCTAACGCGTCCACCTGTTGAGGAGGCGTCATGCACTGTTACCGGCCTGTAATCAACTCAGGACGATAAAACAGATTGTAACTCTGATTTAGTACACTTGATATTCGACTGTGTGTGTGTGTGTGTGTGTGTGTGTACGTACCCATTATTCTACTTGAGGGAACTACAAAAAAATACCAGAACGATCGTGAATTTAGGACATCAAAGGGAATCATTATTACTGCCATACTTGAGGGAATTTACGAGTCTGTGATAATGAACAGCTAGAGTATAACGCATGGCTGTAAATTCATGAATGAACGTTACTTACAGTGTGTAAACTAATGAAGGAGTGTTGCTTACGACGGTGTAAATTCCTGGATGATTTATTTACGAGTAAGTTAAGTTATGAATGAGTGTGTTGCAGGTTAAGTTATGAATAAGTGTGTTACAGGTTAAGTTATGAATGAGTGCGTTACAGGTTAAGTTATGAATGAGTGTTAGTTGCGAGTGAGTAAAGTTATTAATAAAACCCAATACACGAGACTGTAAAAAACAAAACATGAATCGGGTATAATCTACGAGAACTTGAAATACGAGCGGGTGTAATTTACGAACACTTAACATTAGCCAATTACCATTACGCCCCGGAGTGAGGTTCGTAAACATGCGAACGTCTGGTAAACACAGTAGAAAATGACAAAAGGTTCACACAGCACAAGGTTAAACGAAGTCATCTCACCTGAAGTATTTACACAATGATTCTTGTCTAAATACAAAATTAATTGGTTTCTGTAATTACTGTATTCGTGAGATTACAGTGTCACCAAGAACCCAAAGAGTGAATATGTCACCACGCCACTACAGCACCACAACTGTATCTAAACTACAAGAGAGACGACTGTACCAGATCAACATGCAACTACAGCACCACAACTGTATCTAAACTACAAGAGAGACGACTGTAGCAGATCAACACGCCACTACAGCACCACAACTGTATCTAAACTACAAGAGAAACGACTGTACCAGATCAACACGCCACTACAGCACCACAACTGTATCTAAACTACAAGAGAGACGACTGTAGTAGATTTATTTCTCACTTCTACCACACCAAACGTCATTTCAGTTCACCATTAAACAAATTAAGCAACTTTGTTTTATTTGCGTCAATTTATCTGCGTCAGGTTTCAATTCCCCAGAGAGAAAACGAGAAGTAAAATAAATAAATTGATAAATGAATAAATCAATAAATCATCAAATCAACTATTTATTGTCCCATGTTTATTCTTCCTTAATAAAAAAAATATATAATTCGTGTCATACTAAAAAAAAATATAAAAATGAAGGATTACTTTTAATTAAATGTATCCACCTTCTTGCCTAAAAAAAAAAAAAAAATCCGGGAATCAGTAGCGTCATAAACTAGAAAAAAAAATATATAATTATTTTTTTCCTAAGGATTAATTTGAATTAACTATCATAAATTACCAGTCATGTCACAAAAAAATAAAAACATTGAACACTTTAGACGAGATAATTATTCCATTACATACGCTCATTGTTCTCATACAAAAGTTAGTCAGTTTAATCACAAACCTAAAAAAAAAAAAAAAATATATCGCAAAATGATCGTCACGTGTATCGTAGACTGGTGGGGGTGCGATAGAACCCTGTAGGTAAGGGGTATCGTCACACACACACACACACACGATGGGGTAAATCTAAACACGACAATTTACGGGTTTATATCACTAAAGTTAAGGTCATTGTCAAGGTGAAGGGAGTTATAACCTGGGTCAATACTATTATAAAACACACACACACACACACACACACACACACACACACACACGCTCATTTTCACTGTGTATAGGTTTGTGTGGGGTGTGTATTTTCCACATCAACAGAGAAAGAGTGTGTGTGTGTGTATCCAAAACCTGAGCGTGGAGACAAAAGCGAAGCGTAAACATCAATCAATCACTTCCGTCACACCAGTAGGCGGTAAAAGAGCATCAAGCCTCGGGTAATGGAGGGAGGGGAAGGGGAAGGGGTAGGGAGGAGTGTGAGGAAGGGCCAAGCGACACGACACACCACACGATGCGGTTCACGAATTGAGGCAAATTACAGCTTCATTTTCCACACGACTTCCCCCCTCACCATAAACACAAGTTGGAACACAGATAAAACAAACGACCTTCTGAACAGCACATCTGGCCGTCACCACCACCACCAAAGAGGTCTTCATAAAATTAGGTGTATAATGATCAATAATAAACCACTTATACACAGCTTATGTAATTTATTCATAATGTTATATCATACGCCTTGTTCTTCAATAGTAAACCGTATGAAGATTAATTCTGAAATTTGTATAAAACTTATTCCGAAACTTGGTCCATAAAAACACTACCGTACTCCTTGTTATTTACTGTATAATAAAAATGAGGTGAATTGATGATAAAAATAGTTGTCAAGCTTAATATCATGACACGTCCATAGAACAGTAGATGGGACAGTATATTCTCTCCCTTAGCTTTAACTATAATCTGCTTATTATGGAAATGTCACGCCCAGCTCCGCCCACCAATATGAAGTATGGTTTTGTGATTGGATAATGTGACAGTATATATCCCCCCCCACCTCACCCCCCTATAGAAGCAAATTTTAGTCAATCAATATCATTTCATTATTTGTTTATTTTCTAACTGGCCAATCACAAGCCAAGACGAGAGAAAGAGGGCGGGGCTATCTGGTATTTCCATAATCAACAGACTATAAACAAAGTCAAAACAAAACACTTCATCACTGACACAACTCCCACATCCAGCTGCCTTCCCCCTCCCCTATGTCCATTACTCATCCTGTCTTGAAACATTTTACTATCATGATCTTAACTCTATGATACTCTAACGAAACACAAACTATAGTATACCTAAAACAACCTTGTAATCAAACACTCGTCTTCTCCATTAACGAACTGCCACCTTACATATCAACATCAGTCTCTCTAACACGTCTTCCATTCCTCATACAACATTCATCTCCCCACGGTTACGGTCGCTTGCTCGCACCTATACCGACATCCATAAACTGAAATCGTGTGCGTCAGCAAGATGTGTAGCTGACTCTGTTTGATGTTAGAGTAGAGAGCACAGAGTCGCCAACATCACACTGTAAAACGTTGAGGTTGTCTTTAAAGAGCCACTTAAAAAACCTAAAAAATAAATATTAATCATTTCACTGAGAAGCCTTCATAAATTCACTCTAAACTATTAATAAAATTTATGGTTAGTTTCATTACACGAGTTCCTGCAGGATAGTGACCACAAATGAACCACAGAGGAGCGAGGAGGAGAAATTACGACCATCAGAGCTCTTGACCAACCAGGGAAGATCCTCCTCTTATAAAATAAATAAATAAATAATAAAAATAAATAAATCACAACTAAATTTCATCTGTGTCATATACTTCTAATGGAAAATAGTTTGGCAGGTCAATCTTCGCGCGGTGAAGTTGTGTGTCAGGTATAGGTCTCCAGGTAGCTGTTTCCTTCAACACCTGTGAATCTCATAAAGTCAATACAAGTCAACTGGTAATTTTCCCTCGCTAAGCAACTTTACCCAAGACTGATATAGACACACACGTAAACTCCTTAACTTTCTTCCCTCAATACATCTCGGGTCTGCACTTGTTACCTGGCCTCACCTGCACTTTGTAATTCTTCATGAGTAAATTTGAAACTGTGTACATGTTGAATCAATGTAACTGGACCGGCGATTTTAATAAATAAACATCTACCTATCGATCTACCCATCTGTCTGTCTGTCTGGCTGTCTGGGTCTGTCTGTCAATGTGCCAGGGAGTTTCAACAACACACGTGAAGAGGCTGACAGCAACAGCGGTGTCGGAGGAAGAGGTAGTGAGGTGGTTGGAAGAGGGCAGGGGGGAAGGTGGTGAAGGGAGAGGAGGGTAGGGAAGGTAGTGAGGGAGAGGAGGGAAGGTAGTAAAGGAAGAGAAGGGTAGAGAAGGTGGATAGGGAGGGAAGGTAAGGAAGGTGGCGAGTGAAGTGGAGAGGAGGAAGGGGCTATACTGGGAGAGGGGGTATACGAGGGAAGGGAGTATACGGGGGGAGGGGAGGGGATATACCAGACTGAGCATCGCAGGGACTAGAAAACTCAATGTTGGTCGGTGGGAGAGAAAGGCTGATATTGATCCCTGAGACCAGTTGCTGCTGCCTCTAATTCTGCCGCCATGCGCAATTTTCTCCCTTTATCGTTGTCTCCTTACCCGCCGCCCGCCACCAGCCTGTCGACGCCCGGGGCTCTTACAAGTTCAGTAAGTGAGACCTTTCCTCCCGTCAGCTTACAGGAGGACGATAATACCGCCATATCTTGACTCCTTTTTACCGGGGACAAACACACATCCAGTCACGGTACACGGTTGAGTATCAGTGCAATTACAATGTCATTTAGTGAAGTAGGTTGAAGTGTTACAGTTATGGGGACTTTCTCACATCATAGCCTTACGTTCTGCCCTGTGGTGGTGAACGTAACCTGTGATGAACGTGAGGTGGGAAGACTCGAACTGATGGTAAAACAAAGTCCCCCCTCACCCTCCTCCCCGGTAAAACAACCCCCCCCCCCCCCCTAAACGCCTGAGGATTTTAAATGATCGGCGGATTCATTTGTGGGGTGGGAGGGGGACGGGGGGGGGGGGGGGGTGGAATTTCCTGTGTCATAATATCGAGTCTAATTGATTGAAACATTTATGTGATTTACCCATTTTTCGTCTCTTTGACAGACAGACACATACATACACGGAGACACAGACAGACAGACAGACAGACAGACAGACAGACACATACATACATACACGGAGACACAGACAGACACACACACACACACACATATTCCTGAAACCAAAACTACGTCCATAAATTTCCCCATCACTCCCTCAACAAAACGCCTTTTACCAGACACATTGCTAAAGCTACTGAGAAAACAATGATAAACGCTGAAAAAACACACAGAGAGAGAGAGAGAGAGAGAGAGAGAGAGAGAGAGAGAGAGAGAGAGAGAGAGAGACCCCCTCACGCACGACTAATAGAGAATCCATAAACTCAATCAGACGGGCATCGAACCGCAATATGCCGTACTCGAGGTGTGAAAATGACCTGTATGCCAACGACTGTGTGAAGGGTATACTTGACGCCGGAACAGTGTGGTACGGGACTTGGAGGAGGAGGAGGAGGAGGAGAAGATAGAGGAGGAGGAAAAGAAAGAAGAAGAGGAGGAGGAAGAAAGAAGAAGAGGAGGAGGAGATAAAAATGAAGGAAGAGTCTAAACAAGATAGAAAAAGGCTTAAAGAAGGAAGAGGAAGAAAGAATGAAGGTAAAGAAAGAAGGTAAAAGGGAGAGAGAGAGAGAGAGAGAGAGAGAGAGAGAGAGAGAGAGAGAGAGAGAGAGAGAGAGAGAGAGAGAGAGAGAGGTGCGAAAAAAAACACGAAAACAGTAAAAAAGACAAAACAAAGACACAAAGAACAGCCGAAGAAAAAGGAAAAAGAATAATAACACCAAACACAGGTTGTATTTGCCTTTTTATTTTCTTTAATTTTGTTATCTTACGATTTTGTTCCTCATAGCAACCATATTTTGATCAGCAAGGAACACACACACACGCACGAATCTCTCTCTCTCTCTCTCTCTCTCTCTCTCTCTCTCTCTCTCTCTTCGTCTTCGCTCTTGGTCGCGCCAACAATCACAGTTTCCAAACCCTGATGCCGCGCTAATACTCGCGGATTATCAGTATAATTCGGCACCGCATCAGCAGAACACACACACACATACGCACACACACACACACACGCACACATACACACGCACACACACACACACACGCACACACACGCACACATACGCACACATACACACGCACACACACACACACGCACACATACGCACGCACACACACACACAGAAAATGAAAAGAAACATCAAAAGAGTGCATCAAGACAAAGCGAAAAGACACGAAGCAGAGGAGGAGAGAAAGAGGGGAGGAGGGGGAGAAGCGGGGAGGAAGAGGGGAGAAGGGGAAGGGAGGAGGCAACAAAGAGAGACAGTCATGGGAGGTAGAAGAGGTAACTGACATAAGGGAGAAGAGAGAGAGAGAGAGAGACGCCCCCCTAGTCCAGTTATGGCTCATTTCACAGGGTAACACTCAGCTGGGGCCATTAATTAAGGGGGACGGGAGGGATGGATGTCTGATGCAGGACTTAGTTCAGGTCTCAAGGATCAGGTCCTACCCATCAGGAGAGGACCCTGATTAACATAAGCTTGATTATGCGACTTGGTAAGGTATAGGGACTGTGATGGGACCTGAATAGCATAAGTCTGGTGATGGGACTTGATCAAACACAATGTAATGTGATGGGACTTGACAAACACAATGTAATGTGATGGGACACTGATAAGAAAACGATTGGAACTGATGAACAAAAACAAGAGTTAGACCATAATAAAGGTAAAAATCAAGACAATTAACCTGTCTATCTTCTTTTAATAAGTAAAGCTCCGTGAAGGTCTTTAGAAACTCCTGCCTCAGTGGGGACAGGTAGGAGGTCATATGAGGGTTGGGAGGGAGGAGGAGAGGAGGGTGTCACACACAGCGAGGGAGGGAGGGAGGGAGAGGAGGGTGTCACACAGAGGGAGGGAGGGAGGGAGGGAGGGAAGGAGGGTGTCACACAGAGCGAGGGAGGGAGGGAGGGAGGGAGAGGAGGGTGTCACACACAGCAAGGGAGGGAGGGAGGGAGAGGAGGGTGTCACACACAGTAAGGGAGGGAGGGAGGAAGGAAGTGGAGGTTGTCACACACTGTAAGGGAGGGAGGGAGGGAGGGAGAGGAGGGTGTCACACACAGCAAGGGAGGGAGGGAGGGAGGGAGGAAGGAAGTGGAGGTTGTCACACACTGTAAGGGAGGGAGGGAGGGAGGGAGGGAGAGGAGGGTGTCACACACAGCAAGGGAGGGAGGGAGGGAGGGAGGAAGGAAGTGGAGGTTGTCACACACTGTAAGGAAGGGAGGGAGGGAGGGAGGGAGGGAGAGGAGGTGTGTCACACAGAGCGAGGGAGGGAGGGAGGAAGTGGAGGGTGTCACACACAGCAAGGGAGGGAGGGAGAGGGGGAGACAGACCAAGGGAGGAATGATACATCTTGCTAGAGTGAACATCAAGCCGAGAACAACGCGGGGATAATCTGCTCCCGGACTGTACATCATGTGAAGCTGTGCCTTTAGTGTCCACACTCACGCTACACTCGGCATGTGCTACTGCTGAGCCCCGCAGGCGAGACACACACACGTTGGCACACACTCAGAGTAAGGAGGCACAACAGTTTTGAAGAGTCAGTGCTGAAGAGACAATACGCTTGGAGGGGTGAGGTGAGCGCCTGGACTGACTGTAGCTTCACTGGGAGGTCGTTACTAATACAACAGATCGTCACCAGAACACAGTCGGCTTTAAACTCATATCTACTGATGAGGGAGGGGGGAAATCAACACTAATCCCCGCCGGGCGAGGAATGGACGCGCCGAGAAAAACAGACAAACACACACACTCACACACAGACACAGACAGACACACACACACACACACTCACACACAGACAGACAGACAAGAGATAGTGAAAGATGGGAGGATGTTAAGCTAAATCGATGGTGATGTTGTCCACTGGGAGGCTCCGGTGCGTGAGGTACATGGTGTTGTTCTCTTAAACAATATCTAGCCGAGTCTGTACACTCCGTCCGATTCCACTAACTTGGCATCATTACTGTATGACACTGTGACGGTGGAGGGTAGTTATGGCAGTGAGGAGTAAGAGCGTACGAGAGGGAGCAGCTACACAATAATACCTGGTGTCATTCACGTCAAAAAGGAACAACTCACTGGCCAATTACAGCACAGTTTTCCATCGTTCCACGCAACAGTACAACCCCTCACAGCCTGGCGTGTACTTACAGGAGAGGTTAAGTTAGATTAAGATAGTAAAACAGAGATTCAATTAAGATTATGTTGGATAAAACTGATGCGTGGAATAAGTACCAAAGCTGTCAACACCACAACCGATGGAAGGGTATTGACCTTGACAAAATTCTGCATTGCTCTACATTTATGGTCAAAGGTGAAGGTTTAACCCTTAATTAACAACACGGCTGACTCCACTACACACAGTACCTTCAACTTCCCAGATCAAACATTAAGAAAAACTTTTATGAAATTAAACCAAGACGATCAACCACTGTTAGTAAAAATAACATCAGATTAATATGTCACAACTCGACCCATGACGTGACGCAGACAAAGGGTTAACTTCTTGATAAAGCTGTCAACTTGACCAACACACTGGCCCCCAATACCAATCTATCCAGTGAACGACACCTATCCTTCACTGTGGTATACTTACTACGGTTAAAATGTACAATTTTCGTAATAAAAGAACATTAATATATCACACTCTACCACGCAACGTCTGCAGGAAGAATAACCACTACCACCACCACCAACACCACTTCCACTACCAACTCCTCTAACACCCACTACCAGTCTACCACCACCACCAACACCCACCTTTAGCTCCTCTACATTAAACCCTTCCACTACATAAGCTCTCCTTCCCTCCACCACCACGGACTAAACTCACTATAATCTCCCTCACAATTCGTACATTATTAACCAAATTACTTTCCTTGCAGCAGATTTAGGATAAAGTTAAATAACATGTAGAGTCTCCGAGGGAAGGTATTTTCTGGGCTGAGGGAGGGAGGGAGGGAGGGAGAGGGAGGGAGGGAGGTAGAGGAAGAGGGTGACGTGAGGTGGATAGGTAGGTAGGGAGGGCGGTAGATAGGGAAGGAGGGAAGAGAGAGGGAGGGAAGGATAAAACCGAGGTAGGTACTAGGTATAGGGAAGGAGGGAAGGAACGAGTGGGGGAGGGGGGGAGGTGGACCATGTAGCGACACCCGCAATAAAACCTTGAGTGGCCCTACGTGCTGGCTCTCCCCGGCTCACATAAACCTGACTCCTTCACCACCACCACCACCACATACATCCCTCTTCACCTTTTGTTCTCTACCACACACACACACACGGTACAGGACCTCTTCCATGCTCGCTGGTCTTTTATCACAGCCTGATATCCTTTGAGAGTGAAGGGCTGTGGTCGCCAACCCTCAGCTATAAAACTAAAAACTTGAAGGACTAAACTACCAGTACAGCAGTTTTTAATACACACCATATCACTATGATCAGAAGCCATTCATTTACTAATACACCTTGATGAGATGTTAATTAACCATTTATTTATTCAGGTACGGGCAGGTATTCTTTAATTGGGAACCCATAATTGATCGTGGGATACACGTGAGGACCCGTGGCAGTTATTTCCTAGTATTGGTTCATTCATTATCAATCTCATCAACATTTCACGCATTTGTCAAGCTCATCATTCGGGTAGCAACTATTTTTTATGACAGTTTATTGCCTGGGACACAAAACTGTTCTCCGTTCATATTAACATCACCGCCATTGTTATTATTATGAATATTGGTTATTATTATTAATTTAATAGTCCCATGATTATTAACATTAATAGCTACTAATTATATCACTATTATCGTCATCATTAACATAATACTAGTAGCTACAGTATTACACATGTGAAATTCGATAACAGTAAAGCAAATAGACGCAACAGACGCTACATACAGAGTGACTCAGCTGACACCTGTATTCCATTATCCAATCACACCTTGTCACGAGCCTTGTACGTGAGCAGAGCAGGTACTGTCTCACTGACCATCACCAGGTGCCTGCGTCACCTACACCTGAAGGAGAGACGGTGGTGTGTAGGTGGGGAGATGTCTAACCTCGAGGTATAAAATTGCTTTGATGTCTGTCTATCTGATGTTCACTATCAGTTCTTCACTATACTCGTTAACGTTACGAAGGGCTATAACGAATGACTCTGACAGCAAATTGAAATAATTATCTGATGATCGATAGAAATTAACTTTTTTTTCGTTATGTTGTTGTGGTGACGTAATCAATACACGCAGATCGACCGACTCCTTTTTTAAACGAGCCATAAACTCCGTGAGTGTGCGTGACTAAGTCGTTAATTCCCTCCAAACATCGATACGGACATCAATTACTGGCACTGACATCAGCAACAGACAACAATTACTCGTAACAGACACTGGCAACACACTTTGACATCTGAGGGTGACGTCACACACACACACACACACAAACACACACACAAGGTCAACAATCAACCCACGCAAACAATTACCCAACAATAACAGAAACAACGGTAACATGTTGATCGACCCAACAGAAACAGAAACAACGGTAACGTGCAGATCGACCCAACAACAGAAACAACAGTAACATATAGATCGACCCAACAAGAGACAACGGTAACATGTAGATCTATCGGGTAACGGCAAACACTTTCCCACCGGATGTGAATATCGATCGACAGCTGACGGAAAAATGTTAACCCACCCTTCCAACCAACCCACCCACCTTACCTTTACCCACCTTACCCCCCCTACCATATCTTACCTTACTTCACCCCACCTTACCTTACCCCACCTCACCCCACCTCACCCCACCCCACCTCACCCCACCCCAGTCAATTATCCTAAAGGTTACCAAAAGACACAACCACAACTCTTATTCATTCTCTAAAGTCACGAAAAAGTTAAAACATTTATCTCCCTTCCCTTAAAAAAAGTCGATATAATTAACATGCACACCAACTACAGAGCAACCACAATTGCCTTGGATCACTTGAAGAACCTCCACCTAACCTAAACAAACCTGACCTGACCTAACCTAACCTCGTCCCCCCCCCCCCAAAAAAAAAGCTAATATTAGGGTGGTTAATCTTTAGATGAAATAAGCTAAGGTGGAGATTCTTCAGGTGATCATTTTAAACTCCTCTCTCTCTCTCTCTCTCTCTCTCTCTCTCTCTCTCTCTCTCTCTCTCTCTCTCTCTCTCTCTCTCTACATCAAAACACAATCGATAATATAAGGATAGTGCACTCTCTTCCTTTCCTAAGGGTAGTTGGTTCGCATCCAGAGCAACACCCCCCCTCCCACCCCCACCGCCGCTAATTCACCCAGCTGTGAATGTGTGCCTGACATTACAGTTGAGGAAGTGAAGGCAGTCGGATACAGTGCCGGTTATAGTCCTTATGTAGGGACCGAAAATGGGTGCTTCCGGTCTGCTGTGTCTACCAATAGCTCCCACAACATCAACAGCTACCTTCTATATCACTAATTATACGTTAAATTAACCATCATTCCTAAAATAACCGATAACTAATTAGTGTCTATTAACGAAGCAGGAGCTATAATTACTCTCGTTACGTCACCACTGCCAGCTAAAGGGGACGGTCCCTATCACCTTCATCACAGTATGGTGTTAAGGGTCAGCGTCTTGTCTGTGATCAGTATACGGGTGTGGAGTGGGTGGTAGATTAGGGGTGTGTGGAGTGGGTGGTAGATTAGGGGTGTGTGGAGTGGGTGGTAGATTAGGGGTGTGTGGAGTGGGTGGTAGATTGAGGGGTGTGTGGAGTGGGTGGTAGATTAGGGGTGTGTGGAGTGGGTGGTAGATTGAGGGGTGTGTGGAGTGGGTGGTAGATTTGGGGTGTGTGGAGTGGGTGGTAGATTGAGGGGTGTGTGGAGTGGGTGGTAGATTAGGGGTGTGTGGAGTGGGTGGTAGATTGAGGGGTGTGTGGAGAGGGTGGTAGATTAGGGGTGTGTGGAGTGGGTGGTAGGTAACTGAATGAGGTGGGTGGGTTGGTGGGTGGGTGGGTTGGTGGGTGGGTGGATTGTAACTGATGAGGGTGGGGAGTGATGGTGGTGGGTGGTGGGTGGCAGTATCCTGTTGAGGGAGGTAATAGATTGTGGTTGCATTGGGTGTGGGTGGTGTAAATTCATAGATGGGTGGATTAAGTGGATAGGTAGGTGGAATAAGCGAGGAGCTGTATGGAGTAAGTGCGTAGCTGGGTGGAGGGAGTGAGTACCTGGGTGGAGGGTGGAGTAAGCAGGTGGAGGAAAATTGTAAAAAAAAAAGAAGGTGTTGAGAGAAAGGGAACATCAAGAATAGGAGTGAGGAAGGGAGAGAATAGGGGGAGAGGAGGGTGTGGAGGAGAGAGGATAGGAGAGGGGAGAAGAGGAGGTTGTAGGTGGGTGAAAATCAATCCCTGGGTGGATTAATAAGTAGTTGGTGTCACGGTAAAGTGCATGTCGGGCTCGGTGGGTGGCTGGTAATTAGTGACGGGAGAGAGGGTGGGATGGCGATAAAGGGTGGTTGTTAGCATATAAACAAGGGAAGGTGGGTGGGTGTGGGAAGGTGGGTGAGTGGGAGTGGGTAAGGTGGGTGAGTGTGGGTGGGTAAGGTGGGTGGTACTTATTAGAAGAACTGGGTGAGGGGGAATCAATAGTGGAAGTTGGGTGGAACAAAGTAGAGTGATGAGTGAGTCGAAGAGGGTGATGGATGAGTGAAGGAGGACGATGGGTGAGTGGAAGAGAGATGGATGAAAATAAAACACGTAAGAATAAATAAAAGATAAATAACATACTAAAGTAAAAAAAAAAATACAAAAATAAAAATCAGGTAAAAACAGAAAGGCAAAAGAAAAAGAAAACAAAATCACCAAAACGGTAGAGAAAAGAAGCAGTGAAGAGGAGGTAGTGAAGAGGAGGCAGTGAAGAGGGGGCAGTGAAGAGGAGGCAGTGAAGAGGAGGCAGTGAAGAGGGGGCAGTGAAGAGGGGGCAGTGAAGAGGAGGCAGTGAAGAGGGGCAGTGAAGAGGGGGCAGTGAAGAGGAGGCAGTGAAGAGGAGGTAGTGAAGAGGGGGCAGTGAAGAGGAGGTAGTGAAGAGGGGGCAGTGAAGAGGAGGCAGTGAAGAGGAGGCAGTGAAGAGGAGGCAGTGAAGAGGAGGCAGTGAAGAGGAGGCAGTGAAGAGGGGCAGTGAAGAGGAGGCAGTGAAGAGGGGGCAGTGAAGAGGAGGCAGTGAAGAGGAGGCAGTGAAGAGGAGGCAGTGAAGAGGGGGCAGTGAAGAGGAGGCAGTGAAGAGGAGGCAGTGAAGAGGAGGCAGTGAAGAGGGGGCAGTGAAGAGGAGGTAGTGAAGAGGAGGCAGTGAAGAGGGGGCAGTGAAGAGGAGGCAGTGAAGAGGAGGCAGTGAAGAGGGGCAGTGAGAGGAGGCAGTGAAGGGGGCAGTGAAGAGGAGGCAGTGAAGAGGGGCAGTGAAGAGGAGGTAGTGAAGAGGGGGCAGTGAAGAGGTGGCAGTGAAGAGGTGGCAGTGAAGAGGAGGTAGTGAAGAGGAGGCAGTGAAGAGGGGCAGTGAAGAGGAGGCAGTGAAGAGGGGGCAGTGAAGAGGAGGCAGTGAAGAGGAGGCAGTGAAGAGGAGGCAGTGAAGAGGGGCAGTGAAGAGGTGGTAGTGAAGATGCGGCAGTGAAGGGGGCAGTGAAGAGGAGGCAGTGAAGAGGAGGTAGTGAAGAGGAGGCAGTGAAGAGGGGGCAGTGAAGAGGAGGCAGTGAAGAGGGGGCAGTGAAGAGGAGGTAGTGAAGAGGGGGCAGTGAAGAGGGGGCAGTGAAGAGGGGGCAGTGAAGAGGAGGTAGTGAAGAGGGGGCAGTGAAGAGGAGGTAGTGAAGAGGAGGTAGTGAAGAGGAGGTAGTGAAGAAGAGGTAGTGAAGAGGAGGTAGTGAAGAGGGGGCAGTGAAGAGGAGGTTGTAAAGAGGAGGTAGTGAAGAGGGGGCAGTGAAGAGGAGGTAGTGAAGAGGAGGTAGTGAAGAGGGGGCAGTGAAGATGAGTTAGTGAAGAGGGGGCAGTGAAGAGGAGTTAGTGAAGAGGAGGTAGTGAAGAGGAGTTAGTGAAGAGGGGGCAGTGAAGAGGAGTTAGTGAAGAGGGGGCAGTGAAGAGGGGGCAGTGAAGAGGAGGTAGTGAAGAGGGGGCAGTGAAGAGGAGTTAGTGAAGAGGGGGCAGTGAAGAGGGGGCAGTGAAGAGGAGGTAGTGAAGAGGGGGCAGTGAAGAGGAGTTAGTGAAGAGGGGGCAGTGAAGAGGGGGCAGTGAAGAGGAGGTAGTGAAGAGGGGACAGTGAAGAGGGGACAGTGAAGAGGAGGTAGTGAAGAGGGGGCAGTGAAGAGGGGGCAGTGAAGAGGGGGGAGCAGTGAAGAGGAGGTAGTGAAGAGGAAAGAGCCACAGTGGACTAAACAAGCTCACCATTTCTTACTGGACACAGACGCACACACGGGTAAGAGTAGTGGAGAGACCATCAGGACGGCAAGAGGGAAGGGGACCAGGAGAGGGGAGAAGGGGAGGGGGGGATGGGAGATGGGGAGGGGAGAAGAGGGAGAACCAGGAGAGGGGGGAAGAGGGGGTGGGAGGGGAGAAGGGGAGGGACCAAGGGAGAGGGGAAAGTGTAGATAAGGGGACAAGAGGAGGGGGAAGGGGTAAACAAGGGGGAGGAGGAGAAGGGGACCAGGGGAAGAGGGAAGGTGGTAAAAGAAAGGGAGAGAAAAGGGGAATCAGGGAAAGAGCAGAGGAAAGGGACCAGAGAAGCGAGTAAGTGAGAAAGGGGGATTAGGATGGGAGGGGATGGATACAAGAAAGGAATGGATGGGGAAGGGGGAACAAACATTAAGTATAGGGAGGGCCTGGAGACGAGGAAGGGGAGGAAGAGGGTAGGAGGAGGACGAAGGTAGGAGAAGAGGAAGAGGAGGAGGAGAAGAAAGCATCAGTAAATAAAATGGGGTGGAATAACATAATGGAGGTGATAAAACTCCGTCAAATGGCGCGTAAAAAAGCCTTGTCACCACGATACTGAAATCAATCCCTTTACATACGGCATCCTTATGTTACCAAAAAAAAAATATACATAAAACTGAATGAGAATTTTTTTTTACAAGATTCAAAGATGTGATAAGTGAATTTTTTCTTTAATATTTTCTACTAATTTGAATCTTTAACACAGCCATCATGACAGTGAGTTAACCGCCCCCCCCCCCCCCCACACACACACACACATTGACATATCTTGCCCTTAAAAGCAGTATAATCTCCCCTAAAAGAAAACGCAGAACCTTCAATCTCCCCCAGTGTATGAGAGGCACGTACACACACACACACACACTGTATATCTGTGTCTGAATGTCTTTTAAACAGTTTCCTACATAACTGTGTCTAATTTGTACCATCTGTTTTATTTTATTCCTTTTAGCATTTCGAAATATTAGCTAGTTATTTTAAAGTCGATATCATAGTAATAATAATAATAATAATAATAATAATAATAATAACACTGCCCATTCAATCGTCTCAGAATCAATAAGCGTAAAACACATCATTCCATGTGTGTGTGTGTGTGTGTGTGTGTGTGTGTGTGTGTGTGTGTGGTCTTCCCGTCATCACTCAGCTGTAGCCTCTCGGTCGTCGTCCTCTGTGTGATGAAGGAGGTGGAAGGGGCAGGCGAGCCAGCACAGAAGAGTGGGTGACAGGGTAATGTTGGTGACAGAGTGCGTTTATGACCCCTACGTACAGACAGATGCACATAGATAAATACACACATATACACAAAACATACATAAACATACATACAAATACACAAGCACTCACGCACGCACATACATACATACACAAAAAAAACACAAAAATAAAAAAACTATTCCAAACACACACATACAATACTAACTAAACAGAACACTCAAAACTCACTACCATACACGTAAACAAACACATCCACACAAACAAACACCAATCGAAACAGGAACAAAAAAAAAAACACCCACCCACCATCTTTCCTCTAATTCTTATACACACACAACCATGACTCACTACATTAGGTATATAGTATATGTATAGTTTATGTATAGTATGTATATTGTATGTATATTAGCATCCTTGTGGGTGCGTTGTATACTGAGGGGGTCTCAATGAGGTATACAGCCACTCTAGATTACCTGAAGATTGGACACCCAAACTTCTTTACATCTGATGATTAACCTCTGTAAACTGTTAGGTTAGGTTTGGGCAGGTAAGGTAAGGTAAGGTAAGGTTCGGGCAGGTAAGGTAAGGTAAGGTTTAGGTTTGGACAAGTAAAGTAAGGTTAGGTTAGGTTTTGGCAAGTTAGATTAGGATAGGGTAGGGTACAGTTAGAGTTAGGGTGGTTAAACTTCAGGTCAAATAAACTGGGATGTCTAATCTTTATGTGATCCGGTACACCTCCTACCATTATACCAACGGCCCTCCCCACTCACGGCCAAGACGTTTCTACCACGCAGGACAGGGAGAGAGAGAGGGGGAGGAAGAGAGGGAAGGAGGGTGAGGGAGAAGAGAGAGGGAAATGGGAAGAGGTAAGGGCTAGGGGTGTGTGATGACCTAAGACTGGCTGTGCGTTCATTAAGAAAAATACAGCCTATGGGTTATAAGTGAAGTGGGTTAGGGGAAAAGGGGAGGAAATTATAAGAGGATAAGAGGAGGAAGAAACAGATGCAGGAAGGGACAGACTACTGGATGGCCTTGCGAGCGGACAAACGGACAGACAAACAAACGAACTAACAAAGGTTAAATCCCAAATGGTTCTCCACTTTTTTTAATGGAAAGTCTCTGGTTAATATAACAAATTTGTGGAAAAAAAAGAAAGCAAGAAATAGAATCATTAGAAAGAAAGAAAGAATGGAGGGAAATATTAAAAATAGTAAGAAAAGAAAAACGAGTAAAAAGAAAAAGAAAGAGAAAATGGATCATAAAAAATACAAATTATAAAACAAATATAAAAAAAAAGACAAAGGGCAAAATATTGAGAAAAAAATAATTAAATAAAAACAAAGAAAAAAAAACGGGGGAACAAAAAAACACGATAACAAAAAATATAACAAAAAAAGAGTAAAACAAAAGCAGCACATTCCCCCCCCCCCCCCTCACGCCAACTAGGAACACCCAGGAATCGCGAACACGCCAACTAAACATTAGCGAGAGGTTGGCGGGAGTAGACAGCAGGTCTTTTACCGCGAATGTAACCAACTGTGTTTATCTTCCTCTACAGTATTTATCGTGAGGGAGATTACTGTAGAGGGATTTACTGATGGGGATTACTTCACTCGGATTATCTCCTCTATTTAGGATATATAATGAGAGATTACTGTCATGGATTACTTCAATAGGAATATCTTCTTTATTCGGGATTACTGTAGAGGGATTTACTGATGGGGATTACTTCAATAGGAATATCTTCTTTATTCGGGATTACTGTAGAGGGATTTACTGATAGGGATTACTTCAATAGGATTATCTTATTTATCCAGAATTTATATATCGTGAAGGATTAATGCCATGGGGAGTATTCTGATGGACATTCCAGTTATAGGATTTACTGATGGGGATTACTCTAATGGGATTAACTTCCTTACAGTGGATTTATCGTGAAAGATTACTCAGGTGGGTATTATCGTCCCTCACCTTTAAAATTAATCTCCACGGATTTACAGAGGAGATTAGTTCCTATTAAGTTATACCATAGTAATTATAATCGTGGGAATACAATTACACAAGACATAGAAAACGTTTATAACCACATATGATTACCTGTTAAATGCTCGCCGGTGATTGGTTGATCAAGAGACAGAATTAACCAATACGATATCAGCTGATCAAATTCCTTAACACCTGTCAAAAATTAATCACCGTAACATGGACAGAAATTTTAGAAAATATATACCGTATCTTTTGAAGTCTGCAATCATAACAAGACTTTCATAAAATACACCAATAAGAAGGCAAGAAAAACATCAACCTCATCATCCAACACGTTTTGATTAGTCGACTCCTTGGTAAGTATACTGAAATAACTAAGATCTTATATTTCTTTATTTATGCCTTTGTTGCACGAGTGACTTGAACACGATAGAACAGAAAAGAAAAAAAAAACACTTAAAACAAAAGACGAGAGAAAAAAAAAACTCGGAAAACCTCACAGGAAAAACCAACACGAGGGGAACGATGAAAAAGTTTACAATGCCAACAATGGGTGAATCCCCTGTCGTAGTGTACTAGAGGGTGAGCTGAGTAAATCAAAGGCTGTATAAACACTCACACAACAACAGATTAACAACACTCAGCCTACAACAATAGGTAACAACACTCAGCCAACAACACAACCACAACACTCAACCAACAACACAGCCGCAACACTCACCCTACAACACAGTCACAACAACCAGCCAACAACACAGTCACAACAACCAGCCAACAACATAACCACAACACTCACCCTACAACACAGTCACAACACTCAGCCAACAACACAGCCACAACACTCAGCCAACAACACAGCCACAACATAAGGTAACAGCACTCAGGCTCCACACACACACCGGCAATAAATGGTGCTGGGAATTGTTATTTTTGACCATGAATTGTTTAAATACGACCTCCAGTGCCGACCACTTTTTTTTTTAATACGTCAGTGTTATTTCAGTTTCGCAAACGAATTAAAATACATTTTTTTTTCGCGCTTTTGGTTGAGTAACACTGAATTAGAGAAGTGTTGGAGGGGGGAGGAGGGGGAAGAAAGAAGGGGGGTGAGGAGAGGGAGGGGGAGGAGGGGGAAGGAAGAAGGGGGGTGAGGAGAGGGAGGGGGAGGAGGGGGATGGAAGAAGGGGGTTGAGGAGAGGGAGGGGGAGGAGGGGAGAGTAGAAGGAGGGGGCCGACTGATCTCCGGGGTAACTCAGAGTAAAGAATAAGTTTAGACTGACCCAAATGATCCTCTCCACGGCTATCAAATTGTCCACACTCCACCATAACATTACCTATAATCTCCTACGACAGAAGGAATTACCCCCCCCCCCCCCACAGTGCCGAAAAATATTAAAAAATTCCTCTAAACACCTGTGGATAAGACCCCTTTATAAATAGCAGAAATTCCCTAACATGATCGAGAAATTCCCCCACATCACCGTCGCCATTCATCTTTATGCATGCACACGTACCAACACATGCACACGTACCAACACATGCACACGTACCAACACATGCACACACCCCAAACAAACGTGCACACCATCAAATGCACACACTATCAAACACATACTTCACCCCCCCCCCCCCTACACACACACTAGTACACTATCAAACACACATACTTCAACATACAAACACCCACACACAACCACACGTACACATACCTTCACGCGTACACACACACACATCACGACATGAACACAACACTGAGTAGAGGGCGAGACAGCTTCACACCCCCGGGATGAACTAGATAACACAGGCACCAGATGGGGGAAGACTGGCTCACCCCTCACACTCCATCCTCACACCACCAACAGCTGGACACGGCCGCTCAACACACAACCAATGACCTCAGAGAAGATAATTACCCTTCAATAATATTCGTTATATATCCAAGTTAATGACATATTTCTTAAAAGCAAATCAAGGCCCCAACAGACAAACACAGCAAGCAGTCCCAGAGTTAACCTCAAGATAAAGATCAATGATTAACTAAACACAACATAAATTACTGATTGCTACGGGTAAACCAACACTACTTCAGTTATTGTATCGAAAACAAACAATCTCACATCCGTACGAGTTACACCGTCCCTAAGGTTGACCTGTACAGGGGGGTGCTGCTCGCCACTTTGTTTCCATTAAGGGTAGAGGAACCCCCCGGAGTATCACGGGACGCACAGCTACACGCAACCCATAGATTATGGTGCCACCAACTCTCACACATCTCCGCTTATACCACAATCTTTAATAACCTTATTTGTAGCTGAGCCACAACCTTCTCGTCCTCTGACCGGGCTGTAGGAGTTTCAGTGTGCTTCTTTGGTCAGCTGCCAATACGAGGATACCGACAGATGGCAGTTCCTTCACATGACACTTTAATCAATGTAAAAAATGTTTGCCTTAAAAACTTCTATACGAGGCAATGTTCGACATGGGGTGACCTGAGGTGGCCTAGAACACTTCTATAGCAGAGGTCAAGAAGCGGGACAAAGGTCATTCACCAGCATCTAATGATTATCCCCATACATTACCCAAGTCTAGTTAGAAATAGGTTGTTACCTACCACGGCAACACTTAATATAAATTAGAAACTTCATGTAACAGAGACTTCCCATGGTGAGGTCCCTTGTACCTCTCGGGGAACTAACCTTCCCTTTACTGTAATTCGTTTCACTCTAACCTCCGGCATTTGTCCCGGGGTCCTCCAGAGGGTAAAACTCTTCTTTATAAAACTTTCCATTACAACTCTTGGTCCAAATCCCTCATCCGCTCTAAGACAAACAACCTCCTTTTACTATAGTTTATGCTACATCAACCCTTAGCTCCTTCCAGTGCTTCTCTCTTTAAAGAGTCACAGAACTCGAGATAGCGCAGTACTGTACCTCCGCCTCAAGGACCTCGTCATGCCACTCTCTGCACTCCTTTGCCAGCAATTCTTTTGTGAATCATTTCTGATATAAATTCCTACCATTCACCTTCTGAATTATTTTCTTAATCTTGATTGTAATAACAAGTTTAACAAGAATTCAACGATCAATACTGCACATCTCAGCTCTCCTTAGCACTGAGAGGAGAGGTCGAATAACTACGAGAGTGTGATCTATCTATCCTGTGCGTGGTGTGTGTGTGTGTGTGTGCGTGGTGTGTGTGTGTGTGTGTGCGTGGTGTGTGTGTGTGGTGTCAGAGTACCGAGTCCATTGGTCCAGAGTAGGTCGATGACTTAAGGGGTCAAGTAAAAGAAAAAATTATAAAAATCTTCACATAAGCCGAGAAAGAACAAGCCCGAGGCGTCCCCAGTACCTGAGCCAGTACAGTAGTTCAAGGGACCTGGATACCCCGTAGGTCACACAGCAACGGAGTCGCTTATAACGAGTGTATCCAGGGGACCCGCAGCCTAACTCCAGCAGACAAGGTTTACATTCAATCATCCATACATACATCTCACATAATATATAAATACATACTCATACATGCATACACGCGTTATATACGATAAATACATACAACACTAACAGCAAGTTCTACAATGTGTAACAAATACTCAAAAACATACAAATTTAAGAAGCAAAATACACCCCCCCAAAAAAAATATATAAGGGAGAAAACGAACGAACAAGACAGTAGATAAATATATTAGTAGTATAAATAAATATATCGGTATAACATAAATATATCAGTACTGTATAAATATTCATAGCATAAATAAATGAACAAGTAGTGTGGTCATATCTCCACCAGCCGTAGCACCCCGTTCCCCTCCCCGCAATGATTCAGCAACTCCCCCTCTCCCCCTCAATGGTTCAGCAACTCCCCCTCTCCCTCTCAATGGTTCAGCAACTCCCCTTCTTCCCCTCAATGGTTCAGCAACTCCCTCTCTCCCCCTCAATGGTTCAGCAACTCCCCCTCTCCCCCTCAATGGTTCAGCAACTCCCCCTCTCCCCCTCAATGGTTCAGCAACTCCCCCTCTCCCTCTCAATGGTTCAGCAACTCCCCTTCTTCCCCTCAATGGTTCAGCAACTCCCCCTCTCCCCCTCAATGGTTCAGCAACGCCCCCTCTCCCCCTCAATGGTTCAGTAACTCCCCCTCTCCCCCTCAATGGTTCAGCAACTCCCCCTCTCCCCCTCAATGGTTCAGCAACTCCCCCTCTCCCCCTCAATGGTTCAGCAACATACAGACAAAAATAGGATGATATACACCTCTCGTTTCTCAGCCAGACCGTGAGACATGACCCTCGGCCCACGTGGCAGACGCCGTGAACAGAGTCGTAAATGTTCTCCAAGTGGCCGTTTCGTCAAGTTTTCTCGGCCGGTTAAATCTTCCGGCCACTGAAAAACCCGACTCTCGCTCATCCGGACTACAGAGGCATCTATAAAATTCTTCATTATAAATAAGAGGAGCTACAATATGTGTCCACACCTCGCCTCTATTAAGCAACAATAACATCAAAGGTATAATATAGTTGCTCGGCTAACTTATACAGCATTTCTTAATTCAATAATAATCTACTATACTGTAATCCAACCTAACGCAACTCAATCTAACCTAACCCCAAAGAGATCAACTGAATCTTATGCACCCCAGAGAATCAACTGAATTTTAGGCACCCTGGACAAAGTTAAATTAAGTTAGACAGTTGGGTGAGGATTGGTTGGGTGAAGCTAGGTAAGGGTTATTAACTCAAATCAGTATGGCGTTTCAACGAGGGGATTATACACCAATTTACTCATTTAAATAGCCAAAAATTAGGGAGTAATAATAGTCGTAATAATAATATATGAGTACTAAGACTAATATAAGCAATGAGGTTATTATATGTTCACTGAG
Source organism: Homarus gammarus (assembly GCA_958450375.1). Classification (NCBI taxonomy): domain Eukaryota; kingdom Metazoa; phylum Arthropoda; class Malacostraca; order Decapoda; family Nephropidae; genus Homarus; species Homarus gammarus. The sequence continues at coordinate 1,550,365 of CAUDMG010002821.1, read as the reverse complement.
ACGAGGATATAGATTGGTGCACCCGTCTAGTGCCACGCGTAACAGAAGTTCAAAAGACAAAGCAGCAAATGGATAATAACTGGAAAAAATACTGAAAATCACTGCTCTAGGATATTACATGTGGTATAAAAGTCCTTAAAAAAGACTTAATATTCTACCTAAAAACCTTACCACCACCCCCCCCCACCATCTTAGACCTTACCCAGTGCTGGTATCGATATGGTCACAAAACTGATGAATTAAGGACCATGTCTCCCACGAAAGGTCCCAACGCTATGCTTGTCAATGATAGGTACCGTTTTCCCCAACACCTACCGTAGGCCAATGTCCACAAGAGGTGTATGCAGTGACACAAGCCTGGCCACATCTCAACTATCCCTATGTTAAGATAAAAAAGAATTACCCATGTCCTAGCCTTAGTACCCACATATCCTAGCCGAAGTACCCACATATCCTAGCCGAAGTACCCACATATCCTAGCCGAAGTACCCACATATCCTAGCCTAACTACCCATATATCCTATTCTTAGTACCCAACACACCTTAGCTCCTCCAGATAATGTTAGTAGCTACGTATGATTCACAAGCACCATGAAGACGTCAGGGGTGAAGGGTGTATACCACGTCAGGTTATCGGCAAGTTATGCTGATGATGTCATGGCAACTCTCCTTCCTCCTCTTGCCACCCACCTGCTGAATGTCCTGAAATAGTGACACTCGCTGTACGCTCACACACCTGTCCCATATCTCAGTTTTGGTGCCCATGTCCTAGTATGGAGGTCTATATTTTAGGTGGAGTGGACATACTGGAGTATAAAAGCCCATGTCCTAGTACGTGTAGCCATATTCTATTCAGAGTGCCCATGTAACTCCAGCACCCATACCGTATAGTGATCCCCAGCCTCACAGGGATGCTACACACACACACCTCCGATTGACACTCTCGCGTGTTGATTACTTCTGATCAACACCATAACCAGCACACTATGGCCCGGAACATTTGTGGGTGAATTTACGACGCGTGCCACATGCGAGGGACACAACAGGCGGAAAGTAGAAAAATGCCCAGTGCTGTTCTATCAACAGGTCCGCCGCCCCGAGATAATTTGACCCCAGCACGCCACCACACTGAAGTACGGGCACTGTCTTTCTTGAACCAAATATCATTCCAGTGTTGAAGCGGATTTTAATTTTTTGTAGGCACCAAAATAATGATTATAAGAAAATATTAATTAAATCAAAAATACAATAAGACAAATTGATACAGTCGAAAACGCTTACTGTAGACACATTTCTCTAAAGCCTTGTAGCGACATAATCTATATATTTAAGTGAAGCTTGGGAAACATACACTGAACTGTACAATAACAATCAATTTATAGACAAATAAATATACAAATTAATAATGCCAAAATATTTCTTGAACTTTCTGATAAATAATTTACATACGTCCGGTATACGAAGTAACTTCCTAAGACGATAGGTTAAAAGTTATCTAAATTTAACAACAAACCATTAACGTGTCACTGGTACGGTTAACTGGGCGTGTGACCTGATGATGATATTGAGTGGTAAAAGTTTCTTCTTACAGTAATGGAATATTTGTGTTCCTTTAATACCTCCTCCCTCCCCCACCCCCCGAGACGTGTAAATCTTCACACACCTTGGGACCCACACAGACTGGAGAACACCGTTTATGGCACACACACACACTGCTCTTGGCATTCGTTATGACACACACACTGCTCTTGGCACTCGTTATGACACACACTGCTTCTGACACTCGTTATGACACACTGACATTGGCTAACGACACGTGCTACTCATTGCACTCTGACTATGACACTAATACTGGTTAACGACACACACTAATTGCTCTCTGACTACGACACACACACAATGATTACGACACAAGCAAGACCAACAACCAAGTCTCAACACTGTCAACAAACACTCAACTTATTCATGAACTAAATCTTCTAAGCTTATCCCATAACTCCCAAGGTATGAAGGGCAAATCAATACACCAACAGCATGAAGACAACACACACAGCTGCCTCCACCTCACAAACATCACATTTATAGTGGAACGTGTACCAGGAAACTCAAACTTGTGGTGGCGCCCTATCCATCTGTCCGTCTGCCTATCCTATCGACTAGTGGCGTCTGTTCAGTGTCCCCATCCTCCTGTTTATCGACTATTCTTTATTCTCAAATACATGGGGTGACAGAGAACCATTAGGAGAGACTACATTTACCCTTTCAACTGGTAGACATAAGAGTGAATCAATTTCTAAAATGAATGAAATACTTCTAAGCTAAATTATACTCTGTTAATTATTATGCTTTGTTTAGTAAGTTGGTTAGTTACTGTCATATAATTTGCTTACTTAATGGATTTGTAGGTATTAAGTTTATAGCCAAGTTACTTTTAACCCCTTGAGTAAGATGACAAACCTTGATTACGATAACTTAAAACCTTTTGAGTATACAATACCTTTACCCCGTAATTCGATAACTAACTTCTTAAGTACGATAACTTAACCCCATGAGTACGATAACTTAACTTAAATATGATAACTTATGGGGGTTACCATCGTATAATAATGGATTAAAAAAATCTTAAAAGGTTAAATCACTGAGCTTAAGAATAATGACATCGTAATGCAAAAGTTAAGTATGTACACGAGTAAACGGCCATGTAAGCGTCGTTAAACACCTTTCAATTGGTTAGTTTCTACTCATGACAACAACGTATTTAAAAATGAAGTAAAATAAGATAAGTGATGTAGAGTAATGTACACACACACACACACACACACACATACAGACAGACAAATGTAAACGAACACAGACACATCCTAAAAGACACACACACAGACAAACATATACGCTTACATACGACTACATACAGACACAGATTAATCAGACAAGCATACACACACACACACATTAATCATACATACCTGTACATACATATATTCATACATACATATTGTACAGACAACAGATTAATAAAAGGTAATCACAAATGCAAATATACGTACAAACACACATACTGAACAGATTTTGTCTTCAATAATTACCAAAACATTAAAGTCCACTCGTGACGTGAAACAGTAATGAGAACAATATCACAGCGATTAGTAGAGATATAGGCTGGCGGTAAAACCAATAATTACTGTAAAGGGAGTAACATTGACCATCCTCAACCACAACAATATTACTTTAAACCACAAGCAAGCACGAGTTATAAACCACAAGTAAACACGAGTTATAAACCACAAGTAAACACGAGTTATAAACCACAAGTAAACACGAGTTATAAACCACAAGTAAACACGAGTTATAAACCACAAGTAAACACGAGTTATAAACCACAAGTAAACACGAGTTATAAACCACAAGTAAACACGAGTTATAAACCACAAGTAAACACGAGTTATAAACCAAAAGTAAACACGAATTATCAACCACGAATAAACATTAATTATAAACCACAATGAAGCACGAATTATCAATATTGTTCCCTACAACTTTTATCGAAAGATTTAACGCAAACTTTAACAAGGTCACACGATTCTTAACAATGTATTAAAATTTTGTCATTAGCTTAAAAAAATCCTCACTCAAAAGTCTGACTTGAATATGAATAGACTTTTAATCTTCGTATTTTTTCTTCTTCAAATTTTCTTGTTCATAGATTGATGAGTGAATTACCGTGTATGTCCCTCAAGTGTACTATATTGACCCCTATCATTATATATATTAACTTCTGGTGTAAGACATATTATGGTCAATAGGAGTATATTTCATCACCATTGGACAGCCATTAGTGAGGCCAGTCACCTTAACCACACTCTCAATATTACTTATTCCCATAATTTTAACGATAAAGCTCTTGCATGCAGTGTGATCCACGTTTGGCCAATACAACTTAACATTTCCAAATACAATACCGCATATTCTTCCTTCCGAACTTGAACCTCGGAATACTATTACTTAAATGTGCTGGGTACGATAACGTGAGTCATGGTCCTCACCTGTGTGTGTGGGCAGCCGAGCACTGTCACTGTGTCGACGTTGCCAGTCCAGTCCCGGCAGTCGTACTCCACGCACATAGCCACACCTCCCTCCTCCTGGACTGAGGGAGTTTGACTGTGGTGGTGGCCGTATGTAAATGGCTTGGTAAATGCCTAACACTTTTTCTAGGCTATAATATTTTCACCTCACAAATATAACGTTTTTTTTTTTTACTCTGTTAAAACATTTATATTGGAAAAGACCAGCATATATTTTTTTTTAATTTATGTATTATAATTTCACCATTGATCTACTGACTTTTCTATGACATGAATGAATTAGTTTGCATCCCGTATTCAAAGTTATTTCACAGTATTAAGTAGAGTGACTCCCACTTATAAACACGTGTTGGTTACTTCCTCACCAGCACTAAACACACGGGTAACGAGGTCGTCTGGTACAGTGGTGGCGTCCCAACCATACATCACCATACTATAATTTTTACAATGAATCACTGGAAGATGGCGAAGCTCTAACCTTAAGCTCGTAATTTTGTACTATTAATCACCATGACATGTTTTCCCCGGCAGACGACGACTACAGATCGCCTGCTTAATGACACACACACACTCCCTGCTTTTATATTGGACCGACTTGTGGTGAAAAATGGAAGCTACAAACGTATATAATATTATTTTTATTTTCGTTACGTGAACACTGGAATAGTTAGCTCACTGAACACTAAATGGAGGACAGAAAATAACAAGTATTTGAGGTATTGTTGTTGTTTGCGGCGCTTCACTTCACGAGGATTTTCGTTTCTTTTACAAACTTTTTGGCTTCAAAATCCTAAACAGCCTGTTGACATTACCTGAGGTATTTAATATTTTTAACACTCGACCACTTATAGTCAACAATCAGTATTTTCCTTCTGACTTTAGTTTCACAATATTCCAACACTCGAGTAATGATTTATGTGAGATTTGGCTCACAGCCTTCAAATGTAAAGGTGTATCTGATGTTATTTCTTAATACTTGTGCCCAGGTTTAACTATAGACAATAAAACCTTAGTTATCAATTGGCAATCACTCAAAAATAGTTTTTAAAAACTTGTTAACAAAAACACGTAGTAAAGTCCCAATATATTTACTTTTTAGCCACCGCGATTCACTCCTTCGCTCACACACGTGTCTACACTGTATTTTTCACCTTTATTATCCACAAATACTATCAACCTGACTAACTGCCTTCGTGGATTAATTACACACTGACATGCAATCCGTTTTCTAGTCAGGTTTTCCACTTTCCGTTTTCTGTGTAATGTTTTAGGGTGTGGTGGAGTATGGGCAGTAGTGATGGTGGTGGTATGAGGAAGGAGCGCGGCCCACCGTCCCCTCGTGCACGCAGCTCACCCGCTACTGAGCCTGGTCACCGCCCCACCTAGTTCACCCTCCCTCCTGCCTCTCGCTCTCTCCCCTCCCCTTGTTTCATTCTTTAATTTTTACCTACCTAATTACATTGGTTAATTTGATGGTTCGCATTTAATGGGCGCGAAGTGACGTTTTTTGTGTTTAACGAATGGAATTTGGCGTCATTATGTGGCGCTCTCTTCTCGTTTCATTAAAACTTCTGTACCATGCCATACCGCCATTACTAGTACCATAATATAAGAATAAAAGACACGAGATAATTTAGTTATTCCACACGCCTGTAAGCTGCAATGTAAACACCAAAAGTTTTTTTAACGTTTGTTTTTAGTCCACAATTAAACTGTATTTGCATAACGTCTGTTACAATTCATATTGAAATTGTATCCACGTACGTGCTACGAACTGAAATTTGAATATGCAAGCTGCAATACGCTGCTCAATTCGCAGCTCACAACTTTCCCGTCATAGCCATTCCTATCGACAGTGTTACCAGACATTTTATTTTACTTCTGTATGTCATTTTTTCAAGAATTTATAAACGAAAATAATAAAATAACAAAAAACAATACTCTACATTATCAGTTAAAGTGAAACATTAGTATCATTGACCTCTAAAACAAAATACAAAATAAATAAAACTGCGAGAAACAAGCGTGGCTGTGGTGTGGGTGGGTGTTGCGGCGCGGGCCACTAGATGGCACCAGCCTCCAAGTTGGGGCGCGCACAGGTGCACCATTCAGAAAATTGCGTGTTCGAGGAAAATTAACCCATCTGGGTTCCCATGATATCCAATACACGCCGGTTTTATACTACGAACATTAAAATACCCAACATTGTTTTGCATCTTATTACAACCGTTTGGGAACAAGGGGAGAAAGGCAAAAGCTATTCCCTGAAATTGTAAGACAATTAGAGAAGAGAATCACTACAAAGACTAGATAGTCGTAATGAAGGTTTAGTAAGACTGTACCACATTTGAGTGCACTTTAAGTTAATGAATATTCCCTAAGTACTGTAAGCGTTTATGAGGTGAGTAAACACGGTAATGAAACACCAGACAGCTGAGGCCCCGTGTTTACGACTCATAACACAGTGCTGGAACACGAGGTAAACAAAGGTATGCTTGCGTGGGCCAGCCACCGACACGATTCTCATTGACTCGTACAATACACACAGGATTTACGTTTTGTAGATTAAGTGTTCTTGGGTCATACGAATTAGGATAGACTTTATTAAATGAAGGCAATTTATATAAAATTATCAATTATATTTCGTTGAGGTGCGCTGGTCCCAATGCAATGTTCTTTCATCCGAACTGTGATGGAAGTTTTAACGAACGAACCTTTGAAAATCTGGACTCAATGCCGTGCTTTGAACACTTTGTACTCCAGCACCCCACCAGTACTTGCCACACGGAGGGTGCGTTCTACCCATCCCCCTCCCCATCACCTAGCAAGAGGGAACCACACTACAGGCATTTGTCAGTGAGGTGTATTTGACCCGAGATATATGTGAGTGTGTCGGCCTGAACTTATAAGCCGTTATTTATGGCTGAGATTATATGTAGTAACAAGAGTTCAGGGAGCCATGTTATATTTCCGTGTACGCGTGTGTTACTTCATGACAACGGATAATTAGAGAGTAGTAATAAATATGTTAAGGAGGGGACATAACCTCACAAGTTTCTCGTTCTCTGTCAATTCCCCTTTTCGCCTTTCTCTCTGTTTTGCCTTCTCTTTCTCAAAACTGCCATTATTTCACCTTTTCTCTCACACAGTACCATAAGCCATGTTCATTGTAGTAAATGTACCAGAAGCCCCATTAAACCAGCGTAAACTGTTAACTATACGTATACCTGCCAGGTGATCGTTAACAAAACTAATTCCTCTATCAATCTGCATTTAAAATCAGTACCTGACAAAATCAATCTACCTCCACTTCACGTACATAAATAATCGTCAGTATCGTCATGTTTTGGTCTCACGGTGTCCTCCTTATCTTTGGGAAAAAACCTTTGACTGTCTTTTTCACTAATCAGTTTTTAAAACGAGACGATCCTTAACCATTCGTTATCCCTAATCGATAAACCATGTCTCCCTACCCAGCAGAATCACTCCCCTCTCACCTGAGATCCTGTATACAGTCCGCCCTTTACCTGATTAGGGTGTTCCTCCCTTCCTTCCCTTCACCTCATTTCCTTTATTTTCTTAATCCTCTCACATTGAAGCTTTATGTCACTGAAATGTTCCTCGATCCTCTCAACCACTACCTTCTGTTCTATCACATTTCTCACAAACCTCTCATCTCTCTTTCTACTTTTCCTTCTCCTCGTGTTAATCTTTATTGCCTAATGACTATTATCTCCACTATTTTCCATTGAACTAGTAACTCTTGTTGGATATCCCCATCGAAAGAAAGTGAACCACACCTTCCAAAACATACACACGCGCGCGCGCGCACACACACACACACACACACACACACACACAGAATCATGCTCGGCGCAGACTACTCCGGCTACAACAACGCTCTCTCTACCCTGGAAATGCCATCCCTCAGTGACCTCCACCACCAAGCACTAGCAAGGTTTGGCAGTGGACTACTACACCATCCTCGTCATCGCCACCTCCTGCCACCGGCAGTCCCCCACGCACCTCGCGCAGTCCGCCACTACAACAAAATTCAGCCCATAAGAGCCCGCACCGATAGATATAAGAATAGCACCATCCCATCTATTGGTAAAATAATAAACAACTCCTGATTTACGTATTGTACAGCCTTGTAAATGTATTGAAAGCATATCATTATGTCTAAATCACATTTAAGTTTGTATATTTTCAGCCACCGGCTGCAACTCTATTAATAAATCGTTTATTATCATTATTATTACTCTCATTATCATTATTATTATTATTATTATTATTATTATTATTATTATCATTATTATTATTATTATCATTATTATTATTATTATTATTATTATTACACACACACACCATTCCAAGACACTTCCTACACACGAAAAACCTACCATCTTACCATCACCATTCCCTTCCTCACAACACCAGCAATTTGGGATTATATCTTTTTAGCCCTCCCCTCCTCCATGCCACGGCGTCCATTCCTCTGCCTCCACCCAAAATTCTCCCAAGATAGTTGACATACTGAACACTCTCCCGCCTCTCTCCCCTAAACCATAATTCACATCCCCCAAATTTCTTCTTAAAACCACAATACCTCGAGCGTGTTAGTAGGCCTACGTCTCTTCTTCACCAATCTCCTTTATTTTCTTCCGTTATCCACTATGGCTTTCCTATCACCCAATCTTTGTTGAGCACAATATCCACATACATCATCCCTTATCACATTCTAGTCTTGTTGCTCTACCTACATAACCAAGTAATATTTCCCACAATGTATCACTAATAATACCATAAAACAACTAATGTTCTTCCTCCTCGACTTCCTTACACCCAAGTACTTTTAACATTCAATATTCCCGCAAAATATTCCCTCCATCCCGCACTTGCATCTCCGGCCACTGGATAATATGAGTGCTAACTATTAACCCAATTAAGTTATATTAAAAACAATTGTACTGCACACAATTTAAGAAAAGCATCCTTCGCGGTTGCTTTTGCGTCTGGTGGAACAAACCTAAGTTGATGAATTGTTATTCTTGAACACTCGCTTCCTTAACATTGTAACCATATTGACCTTAACCCTTTATGTGTCTTTTGTAAGGAAACTCGATTACCATTTTAAATAGCGTTTGCATTTTCTGGAAAGTACAATAGGGATAATGTTGGGCGACGTACCGTGGGACCAACTAGGGTGACGTGGCGTGGGACCAGCTAGGGTGACGTGGCGTGGGACCAGCTAGGGTGACGTGGCGTGGGACCAACTTGGGTGACGTACCGTGGGACCAACTAGGGTGACGTGGCGTGGGACCAACTTGGGTGACGTACCGTGGGACTAGCTTGGGTGACGTGGCGTGGGAGTGGGGCCAACTAGGGTGACGTGGCGTGGGACCAACTAGGGTGACGTGGCGTGGGAGTGGGACCAACTTCAGCGACGTGGTGTTGGACTAACCCAGACGACGTGTTGGTGGTGGCCAGGGTGAGGGGTGGGGGGAGGGGGCGTAGGGGAAGGGGTGTAGGGTGGGGGAGAGGGCGTGTAGGGTGGGGGGGGTTAGGGTGGGGGAAGGGGATGTAGGGTGACTGCCATACAGTCAGTTGGGTGACTCACGCTAACAGTAATGACACAACTTTAACAATATAGTTGTGATGGTACTGCCTTCTCTACCACTTACTCCTCTACCTCCACCTACTCCTCCTCTCCCCACCTCCTCTTCTCTCCCCACCTTCTCATCCTCCCCTTTTCCCCCACCTCCTCTTCGTTTTCCCTCGCCTCATCCTCCTCCTTGCCTTCTTCCGCCTCCTTTTCTTCCCCACCTCCTCTTCTTCCCCACCTCCTCTTCTTCCCCCACCTCCTCTTCTTCCCCCACCTCCTCCAGCTCTCCCGTGTATAGCATCACTTCCCTACTATCATTACTTCGCTCTCAACCTTACCATTACTTCTACCCTCTAACCATCTCACTACCACCATTATCTCTCCCCTCTCACCACCAATATTCCTCCCCACTCACCACCACCACCCCCCTCTCATCATCCTCACCACCATCACCAGGCCCTTCCCTCACAAGTAAACAAGGTTAATACTGCCTGTGGTAAGGTTTTCCCCGTGTGTTTGACTGCATCAATATCTCTCACACAAAAATCTATATAATCGTTACTTTTATGATCGAGATGTTTGAACGTTGTGTCAATATAACTCTCAACACAACGCCAGCAACACAGGCAACGGAGTGTCTTAAGCCTGATACTTGCGAGAAACACTTCAAATAATGATTGAATAAAAAGTCTTTAACCACTACTTGTGATGTTTGACCTCTGAACTACCATAAATGAAGAGCACAAAATATTTTACTCCCGGCTGTATTTGTTAGAGAAATATAAAAACAAAACTGTTCTTGGTAGTATTGGAACATGACACAAGGGGGCCGACCTGGAGACAACGTAATGACCTACAATCGAAACGAAAGAAAACAAGGAAAGAAATAAACAAAGCAAAAACAGTATAACCCCCCCCCCCCCCTCGTAAAGGATATATAATCACAGAAAATGAGGTTTTCTGTGATTATAGTCAACGGGGCTATACGTACAGTACATGTCATGAGTAATATAATAAGCAGCGTCCTCACCCACACTACTACACACTTGATGGTATGAACCTACACCACGTAAAACAATAAATATCGACATATCTCTAAATAGCCAGCTGGAGAGAGCGATGGCTAGCGGGCAGAATAATACATCAATAAATTATTAAACACATAAATCTCTCGGCCAGTTTACTCGATTTATACCATTACGAGCCAAGAAAACATCGACCACTGTGTTACTTCGGTTACCCCCCCCCCCCCCCAAGTAATATACACTTATATAGCGCCCGTGTTGCTGTCATCACCATGCAGGCGTCACAAGCACGGCCATAACAGTAAACATTATCACCTACACCACCGCCCCTCTGAGTGCTGGCCCGGGAGTACGACACATGCCTGCCAGAAAAGGGAACCTGTGTGTTTACGACGACAAGAGCAGAGGTAGCAGCCGATGGTAAGCCCTTTAGACGAGGTAGCGAACAGTAGGGGAAACTCCTCCATCGATTTAACAATAAAACAGGACCCTTAACACAGTCTTAGGAGGGGGACGGCCACAGGAGAAGCCGCCCCTAGCTTCACAGAAGATGTGAATTTGACGCTCCGTTAAGGAAAATGGCGAAGGTCTTCCCTTTTTATGCTTATCTGTGTCTTGATACTGCCTACCTGCTGGTGCTCTACCGTGACACATAACACACAGTATTTATTTTAACTTCTTACTCGGTAACTATTGGCTGCAAGAAGGTTTCAGCACCAACAGGAGGAGGTGAGATAAAACGCAATATTCGCGACCGCCAGCGGGGGGGAAGGGGGGAATCATCTGGCGGAATCAGTGACCAAATTTCATTAGTTTAGACACAGTCCGGAAATTACAGGACGGGAGGGAGAGTGTCTGTTCCTCTATCCTTTCCCTTTCCCTCTACCCCCCATCCCTTTACCCTCCATCTCTTTCCTCTACTCTCCATCCCTTCCCCCTAACCTCCATCCCTTCCCTATCATCCATCCTTCCCCACTATCCTCCAGTCATTGACAATCACGATATCCCAGAAGTTATTTACACTTAATAATTCATAAAGCCTAAACTAATATACGAAGAAGGTGACTTGGTAAATTCCAGACAGAACTAGTTTTCTCACACAGTGTTGTTCTAACTAGTTTTAACTTAAATGTTTAGTTCAAACTAGATTTAATAATATGCTAGTCCTGGATTTCAGGTTTTCCCCAGTATCCTAAAGTGTAATTAGTTTTGCCTAGTTAAAACTGCTTTGGGGGTTTTAAGCGTAACATATTTACTTCACTTTAGGTAATGTTTGGAGAGAAATTCTTAAAACAAAAACACACGGACATCAAAATTACACTGCGACTACCGATTCCTTAACATGATAGACTACATTAACTTAGCACCAGATAAAACTTGAGAATATTTTCCAAAAGATTCAACTAACTATCGTCTCTTAACAATCTACCAAGTTAATGTATCTACTTAAGGTATTCGGAGTAATATCAACGTAATTTTAGGATAATATATATTTTACATGCGAGTGGTGCACGGGGTAAATATTTTGACACCCACTCTCAACTTCAAGACATGATAAGTGTGTTATTAATTCATATTTCAAACATATCCTCAAGGTTATGATTACCTTTATAAAGCACGACTAGTGTTTCTGAGTCAAACACGGGGCAGATTCTTATTCCGGACAGTTCCTGAGACATGATTTTAAACGACGCCGACCATCCCAAGTAAACAATAATAAATAATGTTGCGAACCGACTCCTGCGCCGATTAAAAGCAAATTGAAATAGCAAACAGCAAATTGTTGTCATCATAGATAATAAATTGGTCGTTGTAAAATAAATTCAATTGGTATTTCTTTGGTGTTTGTGATTTCAAAATATAAGATTATGAACTATGACTACTGAGAATTTTTTACGTTCAACGATATTTTCTGGGTTAGTGGTTCTGTAATGAAGGAAAAAAAATAAACACTATGCATTATACCTTAGGAGGTTCAGATTTTAGTACTGTATATTACGTGTGGAATTGACTGATCTTCGTCTCTCATCTTCAAACACCATAATCAATATTTTTTTAGAGGGAGTCACTTCGTAAGTTCTATCGACGTGATACTTAACTGGTATTCACAGACACCAAAATAATTATTTTAATTAACGTGAATTTCCTGATGTAATCCTAAAAGAAATATTAAGAAAATATCTACCGTTAATATATTATACAGTAGTTCAATAGTACGCCCAAGATCTGATACATTATTAAGTATGGTATGGTAATACTGTGTTCAAATAGTTCATGATCCTTAAGGAAAATACAGAGAACCGCGCCGAAACCACAGTTAAAAATATGTATCACTCGGCTACAGTATGAACCATAAACTAATGGAGACAAGTTCATGACACCCGTAGACTGTTGTTCTGGGCCAGTGAAGAAAAACAAAATTTCCGTCAAGGGCAAATTCACGTATAAAGCTGCTGGTATAGCCAAACTCTGTTCATTTTAGCTGAGTAGTTCTGTCACCGAGGACATCCATTTTTTCCATCATACTGTAGGGAGTGGATCAGCGGCTGTGTCGTTTGGTGCTATTAGCGCAGATTAAAATTTCATTCAACAAGTAATGTTATTCTGCGAGTTACATGTCAAGGGAGTTGAAAAGATCAAAGGCCATTTAAATTTACAGAAAATTTGCTTAACAGCCACGTAACAATCTACACTATCCATTTAAAAAAAATGTACGAGCCTGTGAGTGTAGTGGGAACGTTCACATAGCGACATTGACTCCACTCAAGAGTGAATAAATGTCTGTCGTCTCGGCAATCTATCTATTTACAACACCACACTTTAAACTGGCACTATTCTACTCACCACCAGCAAACTTTTCCTTATATTCTGTGGTACTAACTACTGATGAAAGACTCACTCCTCAGCACCAAACTAAACCTATCACCACTCCACCACAATCTCCTCACCAAACCAAAACCTCCACACTCTGGACAACTTTCCTCTCAGACCGTAAATATATCAGAAAATTTTACACCACTTCAATAAATATTTGCATCCATTCCATAATCTTTTACGTCACGTGGATCATTTTACAAAGACCTCTAGACAACCTTGGTGTTTGTGTTATAACGCATTAAAACGCTTTAACAACTAAAGTCTATAACCGAGTGTTCTAGGATAGACATCACCAATTAAACATTACGAGCTACCTGTGTGGTCAATCTGTTCTCCACTCTACCCTCTACGTCACCAGAGTATTTCCTCCCTACTGTGTACAAATGGATATGGAAAACCCATTACACGTTGTCCCTGCTAGTAGTTTCGGTTTAGTTGTTTATGTAAATTTCTAAAATTAAATTATGTAAAACGGGCGAGCACAAATGGACAGCAGGGGGAGAGGAACCATGTAGAAAATCCCATTACACCGGTGTCTCTCTGTCACTTGCCACTTTGAGGGGAAACTTGTGTAAATGACTTTTGGACCACACCTGATGTGATTATTCCTTATGTATGTTCTCCTCAGGCGTATTTAGCTAAATCTACTGTATCTACACCACAAGGGCGGAAAAAGTTACATGACTGTCTGCCTCGAGGAGATACGGGGGTGTTTAAAGCTCCCGTTGACAACAACAGGAACAACAGGAACAACAGTCAGCCTGGTCTCCCCCGCCCACAGGGGACGCTCGTATGTATTGCCTATTCTGAGAACATTGATCAAATGTCACGTAGTAATGGCTTTGTTTTATGTAACATGCCAATGTGCATTTTTTTCCCCATATAATCCAATTGAGCGGATGGGGAGCTATGCAATCTCTTGTAAAATATTTAGCGTTTTTAAATGGACTACCACAACAGGAATAATTTTACGATTTCAAATTTGTTTTACTTTACTTTACAGGACCGGACAGGTAAATACAATATACTGTAAAAAATTAAAGATATTAATTGACATTGTGGTTTAGAATTATCCAAGGATTTCTTCCTCCAATTTAATGTACTCTTTGCTGAATCACCCTGCACTGTACCAGAATCTTGTGCATTTAACTATACCTGGCGTAGGACTAGCGTTTTGCTACTACCTACTGTAAGCCTATCCAGATGGTTTCTTTGTATAAGAGTGTCAGGTACAGTATAATAATAAAAAACTGGATAATGGTGGAGACAGCACCAGAGGGACTTCATGGAATTGCACGAAATTCCCAGGAAATGTTGTATGGATACTGAGTAATGAGATCGAAGTATTTTTTTTCTTTTAAGCCATTCTTTCTATCATAAATTACTTGTTAGAGGACAGGGCAGGAAAGAAGTGGGAAATAACGAGGTAAATCCACGGCGAACACTGATCGTATGGCAGTAATTTCACGTCTCTTCGTGCTTTGCAGGCGAAGAAATATATATTTTTTCCGTAATTATGGAGCCGTCATATCCCCCGTGGCGGCCAAGACCAAGTTTTGGATCACATCGTTCGCGATGTGGGAGAGTCCTCGGTCTTATTGCCTACTACCATTTCCCTAATAGTTTTCACGAGGAATTTCCTGTAAATATCTCACTTGCATATTTCACTAAGTTTTCCTTGGAAGTTCTAAATAAACATTAAACTGTTGACTAGAAATTTGTAATATGTGACAGACCCAGAACTTAAAAGTTCCAGCCTTACATATTTGACAATACAACAGTATCCCGCTCATTTTATATATCCTATTGATAATCTGATGTTAAATAGCAATTATGAATAATGAAATGTTATCATTACTAAATGGCATATTAAATGTAGTTATTTTTAAGTTAACCTAACCTAACCTAACACCTGCCCTGGGCGAACTTACTGTTATTGACACGTGGGGAATTGTTGTGCCGTGGTAGAACAGGTAGTAGCGAAGTCGTGCCTGTAGTGGTAATCTCTATTGTCAGGTAAACGCGGCTCCCCGGAGTCTCTTGGGTCTAACACCTTTACCTGCCATGGCGAAATTACCTGTTTTGAAATACATCCGCCATGCCGCTTCACCGCCGAGAAACACAAAGTAGTGCGAGCCTAGAGGCCTAATTATCTACCGAATGTAGCCTTTTACTAAGAAATGAATATTATATCCGAACTCAGTGATGAAAATAAAGTAAAAAAAAAATCCTTCAAACAAATTACGCTATCAATACAGATGAATTTCACGACTAACCATCCAGATTATATAATGGGCCTCTTGTTAAAAGGACCTGTCGCTTAGCAGTACTTTCCACTACTAGTTCATGTTTTTACCGGAATTTCGAAAGTTCATTGTCACAAAAAATTGCGAATGAATAGGCATGTTTATAATGAATGCACGTTCCTGCCAAAGTCAGTCACAAATTAGCAAAGATGGATAATCAGCCTAAAGAAATCTTTCCCTACAAACAAGTTTTTACCTCATTAACAAACTCTTTTGCGAATTTCATCTGTATTGTAAGATAATCATAATGAGAGCAGACAGCAGTAATAAAACTAATAACTATTAATGACGGTAGCAGCAATAATAGCAAAACAACAATAGGCCTACTAGTACTATTATTAATAGTTCGTTATATTACCCTCAGTCTCAGCCACGCCGAGGAGTATCAATACTATGCACAGTAACACTACGTAACAATAATGGCGTATAAATTCTGCCCAATCTACCCTGGATACCTTACAGCATAAACACTTACCTAACTTTATAACGACAACAGTAAGTTGATCTAACGTAAAATAAGTGGAATAGTAATATGGGAACACCGTACACTAATGAATTATGTGTAGAACTTTACCTGTCAGCACACGTTAGCCAGCAGTATACGTCAGCAAGAATTACTCCTCAGCACGCAGCAGTCTATACCCGTCAGCAAGCAGTAGCTAACAGTAGCAACATCCGTCAATTGCAGTACCAGTCGACGTCAACAGCTGTGAGCCAGCAGTAGCTGTACACAGGCTGACGTTTGTTGGCTCCATCAGAGTAACACCACCCGACTCAAATTCACCTGAGACCTCGAGATGTGTGAATGAGGTCTCGACTCTTCCCATAGGCCTATACTGAACCATGAACTTTAAGAATACCGTTTAATAACGAAGATATTAACATTATTACTGGACCACTAACGAGAAAACAAGAAACCCTTAATAAAGATATGTTATCAAGTAACCTAATATTGCTTATAATTAGATAAGATCATGAAATTGATTCAATGATCGAGTCCCTGGGGCCGGATACTCAAAATTATTTATAATACTGTACTGCATCCGCCAGTTAACTCTTAAAGTATATTATTCCATTTACTCCTATCAGTTTAGGTAATTTTCTTTATATTTGAAAGTGAGTTATTGATGTTTACCTGTACTTTGATAATTAAACTTTACTATTAAAGCTGATTATTTGTTTAGCTACGTCAGCTAAACATAAACTGTGCTATCATAAACTATGGCTTCTGAATATATCCCTCTGTTTAGCCTCTTTTAAGTTTTGCTTCATTATGGTGCAGTACTGTAGTAGTACACACGAGCTTTCAGAAGCGACCTTTATGGAAGAGAATTTTCGCGTGTTATCCCTTTAAAACTGAAACATTTTCGTTTTCTTTAAGATAATAATGTATCAGTTTTCTGTGACAAAACGCAGTACTTAATGGATCCCTCTCCCAAATTGTCTAATATTGAAACTACTGTACATTGCGAAGGATAGGATGACTGATGGTGTTGGGGAGATATGATGGCTGATGGAGTTGGGGAGATAAGATGGCTGGGTGGGATTAGGAAGCCAAATAGCTACATGGGGTTGGGGAACGAGATAGCTGGGTATGACTTGGAAGATAAAGTAGCAAGATAGGTTGTTTGGTTCTTTCTTTCTTTATTGACACGTTCTTTGTCGTGTCCTATCTTGGATGACAGCAGCAGCTTGTACAGCATCTTTCCAACTGAGACATTTGATATTACGTTTGATAAGTTAGATCATGCTTTAAGTGGATGCAATGCTACTAACTACATTTCTAAAATCATTTTCGCCTCTTATCTTCATGAAGCAAACAAACAACAACACTGCCCTGTGGTACCCCGCTAGTCACTGATACACAGGACGATTCCATACTATTTACCAGCACACACTGTTTGCAGTCACGCAGAAAGTCTTCAATCCACTCTCAGACACTTCCCCAAATCCCATACCCCTCCAGTTTAATTCTTAGCTTTTCATGGGTTACACTGTCAAAAGCCTTGGCAAAATCTAGGTAGTATATAATCGATATTTCTGCCTTGTTCTAGAATTTGAGTCCAAACATCCAGTACCTTGAGTAATTGTGTTAAGCAGGATTATCCCGGCATAAAACCGTTTTGGCATTCCTTTACAAGGTTGTTTCATAGCCGATGTTCCATCGTGGCATCTCTTACGATGCTCTCTATACTTTGCACACTCTGTTGGTCAGGCTCACTGGTCTATAATATTTCATGGAGTGACGATCGCCCTTCTTGAACATAGGACTCGCATAAGCCATCTTCCTGTCATCGGGGACCTTTTCCTTCCCCAGGCATTTGCAAAACAGGATCTTAACGGGGTTTGCAAGCACTTTACACAGTTCTCTTAACTCTCTGGGTGTACCATATCTGGGCCGGGACTGTTGTAAATCTTTAGCTTCGACAGGTTATTTCTCAAACCTCATCCGAGAGCACAAAGTGGGTTAGCACTGTCAAACCGTCTCTCCTCAAAAGCAGGAAGATTGTTCGCATCCTCTCTTGTGAACACTGATGAAAAGAATTTGTTCAATGCCCCCACCTTATCCTGGTCAAATTCTGTATAACTACCATCTTCAAGCCTCAGGTCTGATATGCCTACGTACTCGTGTTTTTAATTTTGACTTTGTGTAGTGGTAAAAAGCCTTTGGGTTTAACTTGACCTCACTTGCAATCTGCCTCTGGAACTCCCTTTCAGCCCTTCTACACTCTGACTTTGCTTGGTTCCTGGATCTGGCATACATCCTCCTGTCTTGCTCATCATCTGTCCTAACCCAAGTCTCAAAATCCTGAGTTTTCTTCTTAACTTTGCCGACCGCTGCATGGTTCATATGTAGCAGTCGCCTTGTATTCCTGGGGGCACTGGGTTTGGTCTTGGGTATATATTTATCGATCGAATGGTTAGCTTTTCTGGCTATGATATTCAGCATAGTAATGATTCTGCATTCTTATTCCTTAGTAAGTCAGGCCAGTGTACTATATACTCCTCATCTCCTCTCTCATTCTGTCATAATGAACCAAGTAACAGTTAAATCTGAAGGACAACATTATGTGGTGACTGGTGATAACTGGGGCTAGGTGTTCCAGATTGGCCACCATACCCTCCTCGTTAACTACGATGAGGTCCAGCGGTTTGGGTGCTTGCGCCTCTCTATAGTGAGTCAGATCTTTAACATGTTGGAATCGAAAATTGTCTCTCAGTTTCTACAAAAAGAGTTGCTGGATTATTTAGCTAGCTGTCTGTCACGATAGTGACTAGCTCAGAACATTAGCAGCGTAATTTTAATGGTTAAATAAATACAAATACTGCAGGCAGCACTTACCTCCAAAATGATCAATCCCTTTTTCAGTGAAGGATTTCTATATAAAACCTTCTGGCGATGCACGCTGAGCATGTAGAATCCAGACAAATGTTCAGTTGACATTGTTGACCAAAGCCAGGTCTTGACACTTCTCAGTGTGTTGCTAAACGACAGCTCTATGTCTTAAGCAGAGGCTGGAAGTGTCAAGGATATCTAGTAGGGCTTCTCAAATAGCAGGAAACAAATCACACTGCTTCAGAAGATCCGTCAAAGACAAGGTTGCACCGGAGTCAGATGCGGTGTTCTGGGAATGTTCACGCTGTGTCCACATTTCAAACCAGGACTGTGACACCTCAGCAAAATTATCGATGTTGTAGATATCATATAACTGTGCTATTTTTTCCTACAATCAGCAACCATTGCATCTTTTCTCACATTTCCACCACAACTTGGTTTTGCAAGTGAGACATACTGTACTTGGTATACATGAACTCAATGTTCCAGTTTTTTAGGCAAGCTTATAACTGTCAATAATTTCCATGGCAGTAGGCATAAATAGAAGTAAAAAAATCATCCCCAATGGTACTGAGCTCAGAGCTTTTCACTATATTAATTTTGCTCTTATTTTGATTTATGAATACCGGTACCTGCACTAGACAAATTGCGCAGTTACCCAAATATTATACAAGAATTAAACAAAAGTTACTGTGATTTAAAAAAATATATGAGAGAAAAGCACAGCAGGTACTGAATGCTACATACAAATCAGGAAATAAATTTGCTGGAAACTGAAGCATCAATACTATAACATAATAACAGCAATAAAAGAAGGCTACATAATGCCACTTTATTCATATTCTATTCAATACTTGGTACAATGGAGAACCCTGAATGTGATACAACAACGGTACTGTACACAAACATAATAGACCAACCATATGAAGGTTCATATCAGAGATAATCCAAAAACACAAGCATTTACCAATACTCCTAAAAAATGCTGGCATTCCAATACATCAGATTTCAATAATACAAAAGACCTTCTGATACAGAAGTCTTCCTTTTGCAGTAATATTCCTGCAACAAGTATTCAGTAGTGAGGTAGAAATTTTAATCCACTCAACCTTTTCCACTTCAGCAGCAATACATTTACCAACTGCAACTTTCAAATAAGGATAAATTAGTCTATCCTGTTGGTTCTACAGCATTTTTAGGTTCCTCTAATACATGGGCTTTCTATCATATACTATGCTATCATATATCTTGCTCACATTAAAGAAAAATATATGAATATATGTAACTATCAGACTAGTACAGTTATGAAGATGGAAAACAGAGATCTTAAAGTCATATGTATTGTATCTATGAAACTTTGCCACTTTTTGAGGTACTGAATTATTCTTACCTATGTTTGCAGTCTCTCTTTTAGTAATTGTATGACTGGTGAATTATATTATTGAGTATTGCTAACTAATTTAGTTTTTCCAATTACAAGAATGGATATTGGAATACATTAAGAAATTAACAATACTGCATATGTCAGGTGGGTAGGGATAGGGTGTATGAAGACGTGAGGTAAATGACACGAATGAAGAGTGTCATATGCATTTGATTAAAACAATTAGAGGACTGAGAGAATGGTTCCAGATTGTAGTGCTGTGTGTCATGTTGCTCAATGTTTTTTAAGCGAGGAGATTTGTTTAAGGCGTAGATGCTTTTAATTTTGGCCGAATATTATGATATTCCTGCCACCAATCAAGGATCACATGTACGGTACATCAATTCTAGCTCCATAACCCTCTTCTAACCTTTCAAATTCTTCAACCTTTTACACCCTTTCTCACCCCTTTCTAAATTTTCAAGATATTATTTCTCCATTACTTCTTTCTACTTTGCCTTGAAATTGATATTGTTAAGAGATCTAGTACTGTCATTGAATATTACAAGACAATATGCTTGTTTTTGTCTTTAGTTTTGGGGATATAAATTTTTTCAAATTTGGTAGAAACTTTTGTCAAAATATCAATATAAAATATTCAACCAAAAATAAATTTTACAAGAAAGAAAAAATTGGAAACTGTAGTTATGTTGAGGAAAGGTTCTTCTTATCTCGAGTTTTTGTTTAATTGAAATCAGTCAAAAACTAGCATAGAAATTCCAATCTGAGTGTTGGAAAATTTCACTTTGAGATACAGTACTATACAAGGCTGCTAAAGTTTCTCAACCTTTCTTCCGTGTAAGTGCCCATTCTGAGCCAATTTTACATGTAATATCTTGTTTTGTTTTTTTGTTTGTGTATTTTTACACAGCCAACTGAAATCCAGTTATATTTTTACGTGAGATAGAGAGGAGGGAACTCCAAGGGGTAGAAGGCTGGGGGTGGGCTGCCTCATGTGTCCCGAGACGGCTGCTACCGTCATTAGTTTTAGCGGATATTTTCTTCTTTCCTCCTCTTGGATTTAGCAATGCTCTTTGCATGTGCTTCCTTTAGTTGTCTTTTATGTTTTGAATCACATGCCATCCTCGTATTCGAGGAGAGAAGGCTGGTACAGCAGTACAAGTGAGGTAAAATGAGCGGTGCCGCAGAGTACACACCTCTCCTTGACAAGGCCTGGGACCTCCTGACTAATCTTCTGTCTTGCTTCCCTCTACTTGCCAAAGAGAAAGAGAGTTACCTGAAATGAATTTCTAAAAAAAATTTTGTGCTATTTAATCGTAATTTGGGAGAAAATACTTTACCACAATCATTCATATGTCTACCCAAGGGGATGTGGAAAGGTGGGTGGATGTGGGGGGAGGGAACCATACATAGCTGCATAAATATTATGAATATCACTATAAAACTACATTCACATATGGCCATAGGCAGCACCTTTGCTCAGTAATTTTTTCACTGTTTATGATATTTTTTTTTCATTTTTCATTGATCTAAGCCGACGATCCCCTTAAGGGAAAAAGGAATGTCATAGCTGCTAATATGGATATCAAAAGGACTGAAAAATGGTGACGGGGAGATGACACTGAAAACATAAGTGAAAGAGAAAAAATGTGTTGTCGGGGGTAGGACAGGAGGAGTATGACAAAGACCCAGCAAATATCACCCACTTTGTGAATGAGATACTGTACAGTATATTATAATGGCTAAATACTGAACAATGAAAAAATAAATATTTCATCCTTGGATAAACTGAATACAGGTACAGTATATAAATATATAATAATATATTACCAATAAACAATTGTCCAAATCCAGCAGATATCAAAATTATCATAGATTTTTCATGCTTTACATTCTTAATACTCAGTACTCAAGAGAACACACACACAAACACACACACTCCAAGAAGGTTGCAGACAGGTTATTGACTGTATACTAGTGGCAACCACACCTGTACCACAAGGTATATCATTTATGAGACTCTTAAGAAGTACACATAAGGTGGACATGCTTGTCCCTAATGAATAGAAGTACTGTAGTACGTTGCTCTCAATGTTGCTAATGAATAAGGCTCAGAAAGAAATCCAAATCAAGAACTCAATTCAGATGTATGCACCTCAACAATGTGGGCAAGATCTTCAACCACTGTATAATTTCTGCCAAGGGCTAAATGTGTGACATGAAGTAATGGTTCTTAAATCATATCGTGACAATGTTAAATGTATTCTTGGGTATTGAAAAGTCACATTGACATGATATCACACAATAACTAAAACTGGTACACAGCTGTTTTTTTGTAATTTCATATACAGTACAGTATTCTAAAATAATATCTCCGTTAGCTGGAATGCCCCAAACCCGGAACTCTCCGATAACCGGAATTGAAATTTTCTTGGAAAATCATTACCAAAGCTAAATACAGCGGGGTATGCTATAACGAACGTAATTGGTTCCAGAACCTCGTTCGTTATAGCATTCGTTCGTTATAGGATTAATCCGTTCCAGGCCCCGAAATACAACCACTTAACACTCAAAAAATTCTGTGGAAAATGTAAAAAATACCGTACTTTATCTTACCTTAGTGTTATTCAGCATGCAGGTACCCCTAAACACTGGCTCATCACTATCACTTCCACTGGTAGTCTTGGCTTTAAGGTCCTCAAACAATTGTCTGGCCTTCTCACAAATTATAGCTTCACTAATGTTACCACCTGCCATTTCTTTCTCCTTTATCCACACTAAGAGTAAATTTTCCATCTCTTCAATCACATTACACTTTGCTTTGCTAAGTCTAAAGATTCCCTTAGCCACTTGCACAGTTTTTAACTCCTCTTTATTCTTCAATTTAGCCATCCCATACTCATCACTAAGTTTTGCAATGCTTCTTCCATTCTCACGTTTCTTTATAATTTCTTTCTTAGTTTCAAGGGTTATTAGCTTTCTCACTCGCTTTGGACGACTCATTGTTACAATATTAAACTTGTACAACAAAATAGTTAAACAAATAACGCGAATTTCCACATCAAAAGACGAAATTTCAACAATAACAGTGGTGCACTGGCTACACAATGAGACAAAGATGGCGCCCGACGCTCTTGTTGTGGGTCGCGGTACAACAATATTCATGCGCCAGGCGAAATAGTCCCGTATTCATCCGCGTTCGTTGTAGGAGTTGCGTTCGTTATAGCATTCTCAATTTTATAGGTAAAACCGTTCGTTATAGGAATATTCGTAGTAGGATCCGTTCGTTATAGCATACCCCACTGTACGTAAAGCTGTAATTTTCCAGGAATTCTGCTTTTGGGAAAGATTTTCCGAGGAGCACATTTTCTGGGAAATTTTCTTAGTACCCTGTACTCGGAAAATTCCGGGGAGGAAGGATTTGTTTCCAGGTTTGAGAGATAAAAATCAGGTGCATTTTCGGAAACTGAGAGAGAAATTTTCCGGTACCTGGAAAATTCCGGGGATGGGAGATATTTTTCCAGGTTCAAGAGATGACGTAATGCACCATTCTGGAACTTCAAAGAAAATTTTTCCATTACCTGGAAAATTCCTGGGAGGAGGGATTGTTTACTGCTTTGAGAGTCGCCTTGTTACTCAGAAATTTCCCATTGGCTGAAGTGTTCTGCACCAATTGTTCCACCTAACGGATATAACACTGTACTGTACACGAGGTCAGTCCGGAAAGTATCCAGCCATTTATTATTAAAAAAATATTGCTTACCTAGGACAATGGCGCCTTACTCCCCTTCAAAGTACTCCCCTTGGGACCTCACACACTTCTCCCAGCGTCCTTTCCACTTTTCAAAACAGTCCTCTTTCGGGATCTTCATCAGCTGCCTTGTCGCATTCTCCTTAATCTCGTCCACGGTCTGAAATCTCCTTCTTTTCAATGGCGATTTTAACTTTGAGAAAAGCCAGAAGTCGCAGGGAGCCAAATCTGGGCTGTAGGGGTGCTGAGAGACCTGGGTGATGCGATGTTTTGCCAAAAAAAACCTGTACGAGATGTGAAGAATGGACAGGCGCATTGTCATGATGAAGCTGCCAGTCACCACTTGCCCTCAGCTGCGGTCATTTTTTTCTTATCACATCCCTCAGCCGGCGAAGAACTTCGATGTATTACTCCTTCGTTGATGTTTGGTCATTGTAAATGCGACGGTCACACGGTGCCCACTCTCACTCAACGGCGTCTGCCGGTCATCTGAGTTGTCCCACGGGAGTGTGGCTGTTCACGCATGCGCAGTACGGTCCTCTCTGAGTGGCTGCCAAGTTACATAAAGGCCGCGCAACCAGTTCTCACAATAGTCACAATGGCTGGACACTTTCCAGACAGACCTCGTACACTAAAAAATTATGTGGCAGATGGCAGATCACAATGTTGAAGTGAGAAGTTGTTTGTTATTTGTGGCAATAAACTGAGCATCCATCAAAACAAGACCTATGTACAGTCAATAAAAAAGTATAGACCACCCCACCATGCATAAAAATATGAAACATCATGGAAAAACTGTAAATGTATGCCTTTGGTTACCGGAGTCATTTGGTTGTTATCGATTATTTCCTATTCCATCGACCTTGGGGTGATCAATACTTACTTACTGACTGTACCAATAATACAATACTTTTAAATGTCTAATACAGCTCTGGTATCATCATATATCCCTTCTTTACCTTCAATATTTCATTTACTAGTATTTATAAATTGTAAATGGTAAACCTATTAAAAATGCAAATAAAAGCACTCACATTAGGAAAATATGTTTAGAATTTTTTCTTAATGTTTGTAACAGTTTTTTCTCCTTAACTATGCCTCTGATGAAGATTTTACACAAGAAAAAGTGTTTCCTAGTTTTAGGTTTAAGCCCAAAGAACCATTAGGATTTACAAAATGAGAAAAAAAAATCACCCCCTCCCTTCAAATGCTATTACCAATAATCATCGTTTGCCTAATTTTAGCAGTAACAGACCAGTGATCACTGCTATGATGGTAACACTCAAGTTAGAACTCAAATTGGCTACATTTATGTGCTTTTGATCCAAACCAATGGACAAGGAACACTATTTCTTCAGTTTGATTTCTCTAAGGAAAGTAGCTTATTCATCAATGCTATCTCAAGGAATACCATACAAACTTAGATAATATCACTGGTAACAGCATAAGTTCAAAACATAAGACTGCGCCACTCTCTACAATGTGTAGAAACGAGGAGGCTAGTTCCCCCCAAAAAATTAATAAAACAAATGAGAGTCCAGTAACAATGTTCTGCATAAATAAATGATTACATTAATATCTCCATTAGCCGGAATCCCTCAAACCCAGAACTCTCTGATAGCCGGAATATTCGGGAAAACTCCGGTGTTGGGAACAATTTTCTGAGGGGCACATTTTATGGAAAATTTCAAGAAATTTTTCCCAGTACTCGGAAAATTCCAAGGAAGGGGGAATATTTTTCCGGCCTTGAGAGATGAAAATTAGGGGCATTTTCTGGAAATTCCGAAAAAAAATTCCGGTACCCGGAAAATTCTGGGGATGGGAGACAGTTTTGTGGGTTTGAGAGATGATGTAATGCATCATTCTGAAACTTCTGAGAAATTTTTCAGTTACCCGGAAAATTACGAGGATGAGGGACTTTTTTCCGGGTTCGAGATATGAAATAATGCCTCATTCTGGAACTTCCAAGAAATTTTTTCCATTTCCAGGAAAATTCTGGGGATGAGGGATTTTTTTTTCTGGCTTTGAGAGTCGTCTTGTTATCCGGAAATCTCTCATTCCCGGAAGTGCTCTGCACCAATTGTTCTGGCTACCGGAGATATCACTGTATTCTACTTATAAAAAATAATGATCATATAAATGAAATGGATTTCCTAACACTAAAGATCTAAATGCATCAGTCAACAAAATATATAGTGAATATATTTTAACAATTCACAACAGTATAGCTATCGTATTACTGCCAAGTTCACAAATAAATTTTTATAGTCAAACTTGGGAATGAGCTTATTATTATAACATCTTCCACAAACAGGGAGACACAGGTACTCACATAATGATTGGGTCATAAATACAAAAGTACCTGACAATTTCAGGATATATCTTAATATATGCACACTGCACAATATTTGAAGTACTGCAATAGAAATTTTCATATCTTAATTGTATCTCCCTGCGAAGCTTCTGTAATACGGTTAATTGCCAACTGAGTATTAGCAATCTCAGTAAGTGCTCTATTAATTTCTTCCAACAATTTATCACCTCGGTCAATACCTCGCTGGAGTCTCTGGGCAGCCTCCTCCCCTTCTTGTTCTAACACCCGCATACTTGCTGTCTGTAAATTAAATCATATGTTGTATATAAATGTGAGCAGGACCGAAAGTGAAATTTTTTTATGAACTTTGTGGTTTGCAAATTATGATAACAGGTAAAATGTCTTTCAAAGTAATTTATGTTTTAAAGTTTTAGATACATAAAAATTAATAAACAAAGACCTACACTGGCAGGGATCATGAACAGTGCAACACTCACATTTATCAAGGGTGTGTAACTTTATTGGGTACAGTATTACAGTAAAATCTGGGCACTTTAATAATTGGTTACACTATTCCCTGAGTATTCGCAGGGGATATGTTCTCAAATTGGCCACGAATAAAATCATCTCAATTACCTGTACTGTATACAACAACCCTGACACGCAAGCTATTTACCCTTTCATATCACCCAATATATTGCAACACCACAACAATCCAAACTTATTTCGTATTTAGAAAAGTCAATATTTTACTACAGCAATAATAATGTCAATGACACCAATTTTTATAGAAATTTTTGGGGAATATTCACCAACTGATCACATGGATCCTGTAGCCATATCACAAGTACTGACTCAGTTACTAGAAAGACATTTTGGATGGACAATACATTGTGTATCGTAAACATATGAGTTGTTAAAAAGTTTTTTAAAATTATGGAATTAGTGTTGAAGTGAGATAAAATGGTGTCTACAGTGGACTGTTTGGGCAGGAAAAGGCGTGCATTCTGGAACATCACCCAGGGCGTGCTAGTCAGGCGTTCCGGTACGTCACACGGAGCGTAAGGGTTAATACACCAAGTGAAGCTGACATTTATTATGGGTATTTAAATGAATCAGTATTTAGAGAACTTGGGGAGAAAAGATCTTTGCACACAATGATTTACTGTGTGAGATACTGTAGTTACAATACTTAACACAATAAATTAGTCATAATTTACAATGTTCACATCCCTTCTACAAAACCTGTTCTCTCACAACTATCATCTAGGTCCAGACTTTTAAATCTTCTCACCAGAGTAATATCAACTACATCTAACTACAGTACTGTATAGGCTACTGTTTTAAAATGAATAAATATACTTCACTGACTTGTTATCTCATATTGAGCATGAAACCCAAAAGATTTACAAGGACCATAACTTCCCTCACCTGAAGTTCAGCAGAAGAATCCTCTGATGGTAATGATTCAATCAGGGCATCTATATCTTTGGCATTCCGTGCAATCACAGTTGCAAATACTCTCTTGTGTTCAATCATGTCTGAAGAAAAAAGAAGAGCATGTATACTTATAGTATAGTACCCCATTATCAAATAAGTATGAAGTGCTATCTTCACTCTTCACTCTACTCCTACTACCGGTAGACACTACATATTGCTTTTTAATGAACAAAAACATTCATTTGTGCAGACAAATGTTCAGTGACATATCTCTTTCTGAAAACCATTTATTGAGACATCATACAGAAACAAATAAAATCTCGAGGAAAACAGCAATATAACTAAAAAAAAATTTAAATCTTTTCAACAGCCTTATCATGTATAGTACTGTACTATATGCAAATGAACACAAAAGAAAACTATGAGAAGGAACCTGGCTGAGTGTACAGCTCCTCCCCGACTTGCGACTGGGTTTGGGACCCAAATCCAGGTCGTAAGTCGAAAATGCTTAAATAATACATAGAAAATCTAAAATGGGTGTCTCTTTTTCTTCTCAGCATCACAAAACTCTCACTTTTAAGCTTGCCAGCCATTTTAAAGTGAATTACAAAAGAAAATTTTGTCAGTACACAGTGCAATCACTGACTTTGGGACTCGAAAATACGTAATTTGGCAAAATTTTGGTACGACTGAGGCAGGTCGTAAATCGAGTAGGTCGTAAGTCGGGGAGGAGCTGTATAGTGCAATTTAAAAAATAATTACAGTATATGACAGTAAAGCATTTACAATGTAAAATATGTAATGATGTTACATGCTGAACATATGCTCATCCTATTGGTAAACAATTAGGCAAACAAAAGATGGTAACACCAATTATATTAATGGTTACCACTACAGTGGTACAGCTCCACTGAACCACCATTGTAAGTGGACTAATGGTCAATTAATATTATTACTCACTACTGTACTAATTATTGTATAGTTTATGGAACACAAAACAGAACACTAACCATCAGGATTTTCATTTTGTGATGGCGTCTTGCCACTTTTATCAAAGCTACATGGAGCTGAAGAATTGAAGAGACACCCAATGCTGTTGTACAGATTCTCTGCTTGCTGAAACACAAAACTTTATGTAGATTCAAAATGGAGTCACATGGTTTATACATAATACTATCTAAATAATATAAAGTTCTTTAACAATTGCTGTTCCTGTATTCTACTGAATTCCTTTGTACAATACAATGTTAGGTGGGTGAGGTTAGGTTAGGTTTTTATTTTTTTTTAGGTTTCCACATAGTTTGACCTTCAATTTTTTTCCAATTCTTCAACTATTGCTCATTTCCGAGAACAATGAAGGTCTTATTTGTTTTTAACTCGATGATTTACACTAGAAAAACCTATTTTCAATATTCAGTTGCCTGGTGTCATTTTCTAAATATCAACCTTTAATTTTTTTGGCCAATATTTCATCTTCCTATTTAAAGTATAAAAGGCACCAAAACTGTGTTGGCCACAGGGATTGAGGTCGGGCATGATAGCCAGTGTCGGGTCACCCCAATTGTTCGTCATAGTCTTATCAGAGGCAGGCTCACTTCTGAGCAATTGCAATGGTAAGTTTATTAACAGTTTAACATTCACTTGGGGGAAATTTTCAGGGATTTTATCCATGTTCGTTTGTAACAAGAAAACTACACCAAGATAACCCTGTTTTAGTAATAAATTACCCATTATGGCATAAAACTAATCTTTACCCTCAAATATCCGCCAGTGCATATGTTAACCCAAAATTTCTGAAAAGAAATCCTTGCCATTTGGGTAATTATATAGGACTTACCTGCAAGATAAAATGATTGAAAACAATTATAAAAATGCAGGATTTTCATTATTATATTATAGTGGACACTTGTAGTTTATGGAAATATGTTAAAAATTTTATATTTTTAAAATAAACGCTACTTAACATTTGTGGGTATGAATAACCTAACCTAACCTAACCTAACCTAACCAACCAAACCTACCTAACTTCCCCGGTATATTAAACAGAAGGAACTTAGGATGATATGGTGAAATTTGAGGCATTTTCTGGACGTGAGATGATACGGCTGCCTCACCGCTATGCAGCCCCGGCGGTCAGTCCTATATATTAACGGCCATTCATAATATGCAACACAGTATTGTACCTCTGGAAAAACAAACATAACAACACACCAAGTCTTGCTGGCGTGATGAACGTCTGCTATGGTCAGCCAAGAACCCCGCCACAGTTATTGTCACATTCTTACTAACTGTGATTAAATACGTAGATAAATTATGAGTTAAACAAACTAATTATATTAACACCTGATTGACAGCATCCTGGAGCTGCGACAAGCGGTCCGCCATGTTTGTTGTCAGCTCCCTTTCCACCAATCAGCGTTGAGTATTAAGGATCAAGTGTATAAATGTTTACTTCTGTTTATTTTATGTTCAAGCTTCTAAAAGATAAATGCCAAATCTACTATATATTTTTAACAGTTTCAATTATCGAAATAGTATAACATAAAGTAGAGATATTTATTTAGGTGAATAAGAAGCCGATGAAAAGAGCCAACTCTTCGTACACATTAAAATATAAATTTAATTAACTAAGTACAGTTGCAAAAAAACGAACAATCACTCGAACGGCGAGTAAGCTTGTAAAGACGAATAAATAAATATATGCAGAATTTTCGGTATTAAACCTAGGATTATGGATGATGAAGTTCGTTTTTAAGGGGGCTTGTATCGCTCGTCTTGCCAGCGGTGTATGGATGTCGGTCACACTAGAATAGCCCGTTAAGTACAGCCTTCTTTCCTCACACAGTCAAACAGTTGAATGCTCTGACTTTTTTATGTGTTTTCATACTCTTACAATCTGTCTCACTTCAAAAAGCTGGTTTTCCGTCATCGTCATGGTGTAGATTAATGTAATCGTTTTCCCTTCTATTTCTAATTTCTTTTTACTCTTTTTTTCTCGCCCCTCAGGCCTCGTTGTGGGTCGATGATCTCGGCCTGGGTGGGGAATTCCACGTACAAAAAAAAAAATCTTAAAAACGACCAGTTGGAGATAAGGGCTATGGAATATAAAGAAAGTGTGGCGTTAAAAATTACCATCCTTTGACCAAAGTCTAATATCAAGTCAACCCACTTAAGAGTAGAAAATTCGTCCTTCACCGCGCATGACGTCATCTGGGGTGACAGCAATATATTACATTAAGTTTCAGTCCTCCAGTCCGAGGTTTTGCTACAAGACTCTGGAGTAACCTCACAATTTAGTTGGACTCGGACTATATTTGATAGTCATGAATTCTGCAAGTGTAGAGTGGCTTCTTTACCCTGAGGCTGTAATCTCCAGTGGGACGGACGTGTGCTAATTTCAGGCGTGAATACTCTACTGAGGAATAGCCTCTGAAGTGCATATGTGGTTTTATCTTTTCTAGTGTCATTTTTATTATAATTAACTACTCACACTAGTGTGAATACTCTTGAAAATTTCAATATGAAATTTTGTGGTGGAAGAATACTTTGTGCCATGCTGTGAGGAGAGACGAACTTTACTGCAGCTCGTGTGATGCTCTGCAGATGGGAGATATTTTCATCCATCATACGGTAAGTTCCTGTCTTGTACCCAGTACTTTGGATATAATTCAGATGCGTTGCGACGGTCGAGTGGATACAGCGCTCACCTCCTATTCATTGGGTGGGTGGTTCACTGGATCAATCCCGGGCACACCCAGTTCACCCAGCAGTAAATAGGGCACCTACGTTTACAACTTGGGGAATTGAATGCGGTTGTGTGCTGTACCAGTCATGCTGCTTCCTTGTGTACCGAAGTCTTAGTATATATAGTGTGCTGCATCCAAGGGGACCTACTTTCACCTCACCCGAACTTTAGTGGGAACGGATTGATTTTTTTTACTGTCCTCACATTGCGTTTGGCGGCATATGAGGTTTGTCCATTGGGTGTCGAAGTAGTGTTAATTCACCTGGTAAGTTAGGTCTGTGGGTAAGGATGTTGGCGATGGGGTGAGATCAGTCCTTAAGGCTTCTCGATGGAAGGGGTTAGATACCGATCCCAGAGTATGGCTACCTATCATGGCTGCTTAATTAGTGTCACACTAGCTAACACAGACACCCAAAGCTTAAAAATTTTAGTTACATAAATTTTTATATCACTATCAAAGTAGTAAACAGCTTGATTTTGGCAACTAACGGGATCAACATCGTGAAAGAATATCGAGACCAATCTGTTTCGATATACCGTAAGCAATCTTGTTTTGTGACGACGTTGTTTGATGAATTTGTATTATCAATCATACGAAACACCCTATCCTGACCGAGTAAAAGGAGATTTGTTTCTATTGCAGTCTAGAGAAACAATTAAATGGACCAACCAGATTACAAAATGGTGGCCACTTATACAGTATGCGCTACACAAGAGGCGTAATGTGTTTTGTCAGGAAGAACCAGTAGTCTTGTAATGTTTGCCTCAAGATCATGAATGTTGGCCAATAATGACTCATATGGATGCTTGATATATATCATGAGCTCACGTGGAGGTTACCATAACATTAAAACCAACCAAAGCTAATGTTACTCTTCCTCATAAGTCTGGTAGGTATTATTTGCCTCCAGATAATAACTTTAAAATGTTCACCAGAAGTAAAACTTACACCAGCCTTTATCTACCACTTGTTAAAATAAACGTTCATGGCGCCTATGAAAATTACTCCTTATGTTTTCTACTTATCATAGATTTCTGGGGTGAAAAATTACCGTCTCATCACCTGAAGGATTTCCAGGAGTCGTTGGTCCTGCCGCTCCTCGTCGACCCAGCTGCTCACCGTCACACTCATCCTCTGCTGTGACGTGGACTTACAGTATGACACGGTGAGACTCCCATACCGAGCTCCACACATTGTTATGCACATAATATGTTGTCTGTCTTGTTTATGTTGCTCGTGTAAATTTGATAAATATTTTGTCATAAGATTTGTTGAAACACAATGGCTTTACTGTTTGTTCAGCTCACACTACACTTGGGGCTCATTTGGTAATATGGGTTCGTGTAGCGGCAGGAGAAGTGTTGGTCATTGCAAGGGATCATACTATGTTGGGTAGTGGTCAGGGGTCACAGTAGGCGATATATGAAGGTATAAGGACAGCAAAGACTCCCATACTTCCAGTTTATTGAAGGGACAGGGGATTCCCCATTGTTCAACTTGCCAAATGAACATAAATATTGCAACCTTCCTTTACGTCACAGCCGTGGTGAGGGTCAGCAAGATAATGTCATCTACGGTCAACTCAATTATTTCTCATTAAGACATGATGTGCAAATCAATCCAAACCTAAATACATAATTTCCGTAATTTCGTGAAATTCGTTCCCAGTTGCATTTGGTGATTGTCCAAATATAATACAGTAGTAAGCAAAGTAAGTGATTTTGGGATGGACAATTTTAAGGATACAAACTCAGGTTGGGCAAGTGAAATTTCTTTACCTTATTCACACTGTCAAACTAAGCATAGTCAGGGATGTAAAGAGAGAAAAAACAGGAAATTGCTCGAAAATCGGAGCATGAATTTCTCTCGCACTATTTGTCCAATCAGAACTCAGGGATTCTACAGCCATGGTTATGATTGCACGATCACTGCCGAGAAATGTTATCAGTCGCATTAAATCAGACTTTTTACCCGTTTTCTAGCAATTTCAAACGCGATCTGCGTCGCATTATGAAGACTACACACATTTTAGGGTATTGGAATGACCTTATTCATAATGCAGGATTATAATAAAACCAAGTTTAAAAAAAGATCTAGGAAAAAATGCTACATACCGAGAAAGGAGGACGGTGACGGGCACAGCCGACCGTCACATCCCGCACGTAACATTGTCAACCACTAACTGTACATATTTACAAACAATATGGCTTGTCAAATTAATTCCATTCTTACATTAAACAAAAAATCTTAAAATATGAGCATTTTCAGTACATTGGTAAAAGAATCCCAATATTGTACAAATGTATGGCAAAGTGGATCACCCACCAAGAAGACTGGGTGAACATAATGGTACAGTAACAATGTTAAATGTTTGAGAAAATATTAAGTTCCTCAGAGCAAGATGGCCAAATGTCGCTCAAGAGCTCGCCTTCTGAGTTACTTTAGTAATTATATTCAGTGTTCAACTATTATTGCTCTTTCTTGACGCCTAGACAATTTGCACTTATGGACACTTGGAACACAACTATTTTATCCTGCCATATATGAGAGAAGAAGTATTGCAAAAAGTCCTTCCTAATATATATATATATATATATATATATATATATATATATATATATATATATATATATATATATATATATATGTATATTTATATATATATGTATAGTGTAGATATATATATATATATATATATATATATATATATATATATATATATATATATATATATATATATATATATATACTAATGAATGAATTTTCTATGAAGATGTACTATAGATACATGCTCAATTGTAATAAAATGATGTACAACTGAAGAAGTAAAAATGTTGAAAAAGTGTATCGACATTAAAAAAATAATATATATATATTTATATATATATATTTATATATACTGTATATATATATGCAAATAATGTGAAGGAGTGTGGTGTGGGCAGCGTGGTGACGGCCGCGAGAAGTGGAGTCCTCTGGTGGTGCGTGCGTTCCTGCCTCTGTTACAGTTACACTCATGTGGGACCTGCTGAAATCTGGTCAGCTGACGGACATATATTTCCTGTATTAGCTGGACATAAACAACCAGCACTCAAATTTAGCACTAATAAAACTTAGTAACAACGTGCCATATAACTTTGTACTCATCAAGCTATATAATAATAGCCATGTACACTGGTAAAAATAAAGCCATCGAGAACGAAGAGGGTCTGCTAGGAGTACTGTACCTCCATCAGTAACTTGGCAATATCCCTCCTCACCAGACAACCATGAACCATCACACGACCAGCACACAGCAGACACTGTTCATTGTCTTCCTTCACGTGGATTATCACATTATTTAATCCCTGGTAAGTATATAGTTTGTCCACCTACAACTCGTTGAAATAATTAAAAATAAATTTGAATTAGCAACAAAATTTAAGTATTATAGAGTTTCTTTAAAAAGGCAGTGGTGTTCTTGGTCGTCCATGGGTGTACTAGTACGGAAGTTCTACCACGAGATAAAAACATTCCTTCCACTGACAGTCCAACACGATACTGGGCCGTCACTCCACCCTGTTATTTAAGTACACCGATATTCTTATATCACTGTTATTGCTCACCGCTACTTCGAAATTTCGTTTTAGATACCTATTCATATTTTGCCTTTACAATTATTTTCTGCAGGAATCATTGTCTCTTCATGCACACACACACTCCTCCCCCTGTTGCCACAAGCATCTAGGGGGCGGCGGCTTCTTCATTTATTGGACAACAAACATTCCTTGATGCACATGGTTTCTGAAAGCATGATGTTAATGGGTCTTTGCATGTTGCATTTTAAGAAGGTCGAATATTTAGAGCAAGTGCAATAGCCGACCTGTGAACGCATGCGAAAAAGTCACGTATGCTGCCCAGGGAGGGGCTAAAATCATTTTGCCCTCAAGATGACTCTATACAGATAACCTATATATTCCTCTCCACAGACTTTTCTTTGATATTGCAATAATCAGTTTTATTGTTTCTTAGATGTATAGAGCAAATTACTGATGCGTGTACGTGCTTCTGCGACACAGGAGCTGTTTCCAATCATTGTCTCGTGGCAGGGTGTTTGGCTTTTCCCAGCTGACCCGCTAATATCAACGATTCTACGTTACCAACCACGAGAGAGGACCAGCACTTCTCACGGCATATAATTGAATAACAGTTGAATATATCACATACCATGGACAGAAACTGGATTCATATAAATGATAAGTACATCAAAATCAGTATAGTTACAGCTAAACTGATAAATGATAAACAGCCAGAATCACAAACCTTAAGACGTCGTAGTAAAACAAAATGTGACTAGAAGTATTGAGTGCAGGTTAGACTAGCAGGGCCACCATGACACAGCACTTATGACTAGCTCAACACAAGCTTGTGACTACAACATTATAATGTAATAACATGTTCATCTGCCTCCCAGCTGACGCTCATTAACCCTCTCATGATGATGCCGGAAATAACACGAATGTAAAAATATAGATGAAGCTCTCAGCTACGGAACTCTGTCATTAATTAAGGCTACAAGAGAAATTCTGTCTCAACAAAATCTACTGAATTGTTGCTTTCAAGATGCCGCCATGTTTTGTGTGTGTGAGTGAAGGAGGTTGTGACAGCCAGAAGTGTGTTAGGCGGGAAGAGAGTGGTTAATTGCTGGAGTTGTTTTTATGGCAGCGTTTTCCTTATATACTGTGAGTGGCTGACTGAAGAACATAACTGTGATGGTCGTGACGCTGTGCTGAAATGAACGAGTTGTGGTGCGACTACTTCTGTAATCAGTTTAATTATTTTTGTGAGGAGAAGGTGTGGTGAGAACTGATCCAGTGTTGTTGTGAAGGATGTGGTGAGGGAGTTTGAGCACATGTTCGGGTGTAAGCAGTTGTGCTTGCCGGTGGTTGGTGACTCGTACACAAGGGTTCTACACTGGCATGTTACTGCTGCTATAACGGGGTACAATGAGGTGGTAGCATATGTGTTCGTTGAAGTGAGTGAAAATTCTCTTGTAGATGAAGTTAAGGTTTAAAACACTCATGATAAAAATGTATTAAAGTATAAATGAATCAGACGATGGCAAACACTTGAGTATCCTAGGGTACTGGGCACGGTGGTGAGGGAGCTCCTCTATCTCATGAAGAGAACCATTGAATTACCAGTGCAACAGCCTATATACTCCAGGATAAAGCCTTCACCATCTCTGACCTTAATAAAGCACGTTGCTTAATACTAAAGGTCAACTCGAGACGGCTGGGAAGGTTAGCATGTATGTACCGTAGTTTAACTCTCGCCCGCCACAGTTCATCACGTCTGGCGCGGGTCTCAAGTCACCAAAAGTTGTACAGGTTTCACAAAATTAGGCCCTAATTGGAATAATAAATGATGGGGTAAAATTAATAATTACACTGAGACAAAAATATGAGATCATACTTGGTGTGTTTCTTGTTCACATAATAATAAATGGGATGGCAGGTAAACAATCGAACAGTCGCCCCACGGCTGCTCACTGTGCCGACTCCTAGGGCGCCGCGTAGCAGGTATGTGCCCGATGAGGAGCGACTCAAGCTCACTCCAGGTAATACACACCAAATTTTCAACCAAAAAGGGAAATATCACACTGACTTCATGATATAAGACTGACAAGAGAAGGGTGTGTTTAGAGCCAATGAGAGCTACCTTTTTCGAGTGTATACCTAACATCACTCTTGTATTATACGGAGAAATATGAACTACTTGTTTCTTAGTAATGATAAGTGAAATAATCTAATCATGGTAAAGGGGACGCACCACCGAGCCATCTTGGGCCAGAGACTCTCAAAAGTGTGACCTTGCTAGTAAGATGAAGATCGCTGATTGGTTGCCTGTGTTTTATTTATTCCTTGTACTCATATGAGGCAACCAATCAGAGCGCAGACTGTGATCCTCTAAATGTTATACCTGCCATGACACATCCTGGGTTCTAAAGATTACACTATCTCACTGTCTTCACTTGCTATTTAGAATGTGTCAGATGTAATTACTTGTGGCCATCACTCTTACAAGATATTCAGCGCCTCTAGAGAAAAATTTATGCATTTTTTAAATCAACTGCTCCACAGACGCTTTTTATTCTATATAAAAGTAACCAAAGCTCTCTTAGGATTCAACACCTGATCTACTCTACACGTTGATGCACTAGGTGGGCAGGAAGCTTAATCTAGCACGCGCGGTGTTACCTCCTTCCTTCACCTCCTCACTCGCCACCACAATCCTTCGGTCTTCCTGGTATGTCGAGTTAAGATCTAATAGTACAGGTAAATGAGTCAATACGTATGTAGTGTTTCACAGTTTTAGTAGTGAGTGGACAGCGGCCTCCAAGATCAGGAGTTAGAATAATTTACCAATGACTGTTGTAACAGCATCAAGGGTGAATTCATTATGTCCAGGCTGGACGAGCATTGGGGCAAGTTCACGTCACTCAAGAGCCTTTGTATGCCCTGTTATCTACCAGCAGCTCACAACAGAGAACTCAGCGACCGCCCGACACAACAGAGAACTGACTGACTGCCCGACACAACAGAGAAATGACCGAACGCCCAACCGACCGACCGCCCGAACGACTAGTAAGCTGACAAGTGGCGAAGATAATAAGTAAATAGATATTAAGTTAGGAGTTGGGTGATGCAGCCAGCCTGAGTGACCACCTGTTTCTGTCATAACCATTAATACACAGTTCAATCTTCCCCGGCCGGGTGCTGCTGGCCCATTTAAGGGGTACCATCTGTAAAACTACTCTCACCAACCACTGCCACAGAATAATATAAACTAAAATATTATTCTGCGTGTTGGAAATTGTTCAGCGCAAAAACCTTAAATTGGACAAAACAGAGCAGTAATTTACTCCTGGTATTCGTTTGTTATCTAAAACCAGTTGCCTAATTCCACTACCAGCATGTGTTGCCTGCAGACTGACCAGCCACATCTATCATATTTTCATTATAAGCAAAAGGAAAGATCCACAGACATATCTACTTAACCTTGAATAAACTATCATCATTGCTCTAGAGAGAATGACGTCACCCATCTAAGGAACTTCCAGCATCTATAATATACAAACAAATAGGTTACAACTGCTCTAAGATGACCTAAAAACCAAGTAAAGCAACCGACCAATTATAAATGAGAGTGACGAAGCCTCCCTCAGTATAACATTACAAAAGCAATCTTCTCCCAGTCATAGTTGGAGCTACTTACAAGTGCAACACTAAATTAGCCTTGGTCGACAAGGACAACACAACACTACTCTGGGGAGGGTGATACGATTGACTTTTCTCCCATTGATACTTCTTTTGTTCGTCCTCTGCCCCGCGGGACCACTTGGTAGTCAACACATCCTAAAACTTCACATTATCCCTTTAAGAATATTTCTACCCATCACAATTTCTCCTTTTTTCCCGCCATTTACCTTTTCTCAGTTACTGTTTATTTTGTGCAACCTTGACGCAGCGACCTTCCACGAACTTCACCTACTGTATGTGTAGTATTTACTGAACTGACGTGACAACTGTTTTTATTAGTTGATGTCCAAAAACATTATCCGTCAAATGCGTCGGGTGCTGTAGCCAAGTCGTCAACAGAGCTGCGGAGATCAGTATTTGGCATGTTTGGGGGCGATCCTACACGCCTGACCTCGCTCTTATATTGGGGAAAGGTTAACATGATGATGGCGATGAAGATAATGATTATGATGATGATGATGATGATGATATTGTGATGATGGATGCAAAGATTGACGTCATACATCATCAGTGAAATGGAAACGATGTTGGCTAAGCATCCAATCCTCATTTAGAAAATTAAATGTCAACAATATCATGTGAACTGTAAGCGGTTCGGACCCTTGACTCTTTCAGTGGTTTTATCGATAACAAGACGAACTGTTCGGTCAGCAGTACGCAGGCCACGCCTCCACCTCTCCACTCACTAGTGATGCTGGATCAAGAGCACTACGAGTCGCTCTTCCTCTTTTTGGCATTTTCTAATAAACTCAAGAAATAATGACTACAAGCAAGCGTACCATGACTCAGGTGATGGCAACATGTGACCCAGGATGACCCCAGCAACGCGTCCCCAAGTTAGACGGAAGACCCGGATGTTGGATGCATCTGATGGCCAGCAAATAGTCTGCTTTAGGGTGAAGGATATCTGATAATATCTCTCCTAAATTTCACTGCCTGTGAGGCTATCCGGCAACAATAGGCGAATCCTCCTCTGATTAATTATGACATCATAACCAGTCTTTCACACACAGGAACATAATCAGTGATGATATGGGTTGAACACATCTCCAGTCATGGTATCAGGATGACGACCTTGGACGTGTGCCACACATTTCAGGTCACTGTATCAGGATGATGACCCAAGACAGGTTGCAGTGCTGTGTAACCTGCTTGGTGCGGTTATTACTCTCACTAACAATTAGGATATGATGGTAAAAATCAGATAACCCCAGATTATTTGCTCATCACCATAAGATACTCAAACATTCTGGCCTAAATCAATAAGGCATCAGATTCACGGGCCGCACAACAGCAGAACAGTGGGCGGGGCCTAGAGGTGACGTCAAACCTCTCCCCCGACAACAATGACATAACCCGAGGTAGTGCGGCCTAGCTCAGGGCCTGCCTTACAAAATCAAGAAAGATGAGTATTATGTAACACACTACCCAAAGTTCATTAACGATGAAGTACTGCAAGCCACCAGTAACTTTTTAAACTCATTAAATTTCAAACAGACAAGCTTAACGATACCTGTCAAGTCCTTAAGTGGTAGAATATGTTCAAGTGCCACACTAGAGGTTCCGTCTCAGCTGTACGTCGCTACCTGCCGCACATGAAAACACCGCAGGAACCTAAAACACCAATACTGGACACCGTGGATGACAGGACAAGACTTAATAGGATCTAGTCTCTGTCAAGCATCGATAATTCATCACGTAGTGAATCGTCTTAAGTTGCCAAAATAATTTTAAGGCTTTGCTCGTGTACAATTTAGAAGTAAAAATGAAAATGCCAAGAATAGATATAAAATGTTCAGACTTTAACAAATGTCTCCGAATTCGAACAGGGAGGTAAGTGTGAGTGAGATAAGAGGGGCGTGAAGATAAGGACCTCAGCTGAGACTGCCTCGTGGTGACTACAACCCAAATTTGGAGCAGTTCTCACGTTTCCACATAACTATTAATTATCAACAAATGATCCAATTTTAAGGCAATTTTTTCGAAGCTGTTCTTTGATTAGATATTTTTTATCGTCAACTACCACAATAAATTTATTTGCAAATTCTAGACTCTTAAAGTGCAGTAATATTCCATTACTAAACACACTACATCAAGCAAGAGACACCAGACTCTACAGTCAGTCCTACATTCAAGGCGTGTGAGTCTCTTGCCAGGTGAATGGGATCCTTGAAGGCTGTCTCGTCCAATCAACAGAATAAGACACGAGATCTCAGCCCAAGAGCACCAGGCTACGTAAGTCATTCAGAGTCTTGTGGGGTTTTATCTTGACCTTCAGTATACTGTACTTGGCTGACAACCAGCAGTTATGTCACTACATATCTTTTGTGACAACAAAACAACTTCTGTATGTTGCAAGGTTATTTGTTCACCACCAACGTCAGGTGGTGGTGGCCGGGATGTGCTCTCGCCGGCCACATTGTCCTCCAGCCTGTCATATACACTAGCTTCTAGAGACGTCATTTCAGAGGTATTTTCATAGTATATAATATAGTAAACACATAAGTAGGATAAGTTCCGTGTGGCGTGAGTGGGGCGGCGGCAGCTGTAGTCACCCACTGCTGCCAGCCGCTGGTCATGGGCGGAGTCCCCTGCTCACACCTTCACTATTCGCTGTGGGTGTGGGTGGTGGGATGGGCGTCTGTGGGCGAAGGGTTAGAGGTGAGTGAGTGGGCGGGTCTCCGCTGGACCAAAGTGGACTCGGTGTCTGCAGGACCGTTGAGGCAGGGGTGTGTGTGGGCGGGCTCGGCGCCCTCGTGGATGGTGTTGAGTACC
The DNA here is from genome assembly GCA_958450375.1 of Homarus gammarus. Lineage (NCBI taxonomy): Eukaryota > Metazoa > Arthropoda > Malacostraca > Decapoda > Nephropidae > Homarus > Homarus gammarus. The sequence continues at coordinate 1,508,422 of CAUDMG010002821.1, read as the reverse complement.
TGATGCACCACGTTTGGCGGGGCCTCGCCCTCCACTCCAGCCCCGCCCGCACCACTAGCCCCACCCGTGCCTGGACCTCCCCCGCCGACATTCACTCCGCCGTCACACTTAGTCCCGGTGGCCACCTTGCCACTCACAGATGGATGGCTGCTACTGAAGGCCGCAGCCAGAGGCTGTGGGCCACCCAGCACCACACTGCCGCCCAGGACCTGCTCGTCGAGGCGGCCATTCCTGGTGGGCGGGGTGTCGCCGCCGCCCTCACACGTGGCTAAGGAGTCACAGGTGGTTGTAGTGGTGGGCGTAGAGACGGATTGGTGGCGAGAGGACGAGGCGGTGGTGGAGATGGAGGAGGAGGTGGTAGAGGCCGAAGGTGTGGTGGCGGTGATGATGTGGCCCACGATGAGATGCTCGTCAGAGAAGTCAAGGGCGACGCTCACGTGGTACAACATGTTGCAGGTGGCGATCACGTACTCACACAGCGAGAACCAGCTGAACGCTGCAACAACAACACCGAGGTTATTTACACATCACAGTTACAGTAATACAAAGTTTACAACAACACTGTTATAATAATACCAAGATAACAACAATACCCATGGGCTGACTGGTGACTGTATAACCTTACTCATGGGCTGACTGGTGACTGTATAACCTTACTCATGGGCTGACTGGGGACTGTATAACCTTACTCATGGGCTGACTGGTGACTGTATAACCTTACTCATGGGCTGACTGGTGACTGTATAACCTTACTCATGGGCTGACTGGTGACTGTATAACCTTACTCATGGGCTGACTGGTGACTGTATAACCTTACTTATGGGCTGACTGGTGACTGTATAACCTTACTCATGGGCTGACTGGTGACTGTATAACCTTACTCATGGGCTGACTGGTGACTGTATAACCTTACTCATGGGCTGACTGGTGACTGTATAACCTTACTCATGGGCTGACTGGTGACTGTATAACCTTACTCATGGGCTGACTGGTGACTGTATAACCTTACTCATGGGCTGACTGGTGACTGTATAACCTTACTCATGGGCTGACTGGTGACTGTATAACCTTACTCATGGGCTGACTGGTGACTGTATAACCTTACCCATGGGCTGACTGGTAGAGGCCGGTTGTGTCAGTAGCTCACCCATGGGTTAAGTGACAGAGGATGGCAGGGATAAGTAACTCACCATGAAATAAGAGGCAGGGGTTGGCAGGGATAAGTAACTCACCATGAAATAAGAGGCAGGGGTTGGCAGGGGTCAGTAACTCACCCATGGGTTAAGATGCAGGGGGTGGCAGGGGTCAGTAACTCATCCATGGGTTATAAGGCAGAGGGTCGCAGGGATCAGCAGCTCACCATGAGTTAAGAGGCAGGGGTTGGCAGGGGTCAGTAACTCACCCATGGGTTAGGTGGCAGGGGTTGGCAGGGGTCAGTAACTCATCATGGGTTAAGAGGCAGGGGTTGGCAGGGGTCAATAATTCATCAATGGGTTAGGTGGCAGGGGTTGGCAGGGGTCAGTAACTCACTCATGGGTTATGAGGCAGAGGGTCGCAGGAATCAATAACTCACCATGGGTTAAGAGGCAGGGGTTGGCAGGGGTCAGTAACTCACCCATAGGTTGACAGAATACTCGGTGTCGCCAGAAGAAGAAGAGGAGGCCGCCGGTAGAGGCCAACTTAATGCCGAAGAGCCACTTTTTCTGAGCAAAGGAGCGGAGGAGTCTTGGGGAGAGGGTGTGACGCACTGCTCGCACCACCCGGATCACACACAGCATGTACACCAGCGACACCAACATGAACAGCGTAAACAGCTTCTCGTGCACAGCTGTTGAGAGAATATTTCGTTAGTGATATGTTCATAGACAGCTGTTGTGATTGTTATTCTTAAAGTGACGTGTTCTCGTTCAACAACTACCGACAGAACACCTTGTCACTGCCTAAATTAAAGACTTCATGATGGTTATAAGAAAATGATTTACGAGACTTTGGTGATGAGAATAATTTCATATAGTGGTGGGAAGGTAATTATCCTACGGTAATACTTAAGAGTGTAATTTAAGTCTGTTATCACTATAGGTGGTGGGACTCAAGGATCTTACCTCCAGGTCTTGAGTTCCTATCACAGGTAATGAAATAATTAACTTTGACTTCTTGACATCGGTTTAATTATGCATACGGGAATAAGAACTTGAGTATAAAACCTGAAAAAGACTGATATATTAAATTAGTTCAAGGATGCGTCTCTGGGAGCTGTTATGGAGTTTTTATCAGTCAGTTAGTCAGTCAGTCAGTCAGTCAGTCAGTCAAGGTATTCACAAAGTTACCTGACTCAGCTAAATATGATATTCAAATTCTCTCATAGTGAACATATGCTGTAAGGACGGGTATTACGGCACAAACACATGGGCCTAGAAAATGTAGGCAACATGAGTTTCCCATCGTTGACGGCGTCCACACGGAAAAAGTAAACAGAATGAGAACACAAATTACAAAATACACGAAACTGTTTTCCTATCACAAACAATCTTTAAAAAATTCTAGGGACATACTCCTTCAGCTCTCTCCCTCGCCTGTCCTCACTCGACTCCCCTATCTCTGGCGGCGTCCACACGGGGCGTACAGTATATACAGATGAAAAATATTACTAAAAATGCATAAAACTGTTTTCCTATCACAAAAGATCTTCAGAAATATTCAGGGACATCCTCCTATAATATTTTCTACCCTCCCCCTGCCTACACACGAAGGCTCTGACCTCCTCCCCCTTCCCCCTACCCCAACACGATGGCTCTGACCTCCTCCCCTCCCTCCCACCCCTGCCAACACACGAAGGCTCTGGCCTCCGTCCTCCTCCCCCCCCCCCCCCCCTGCCCACACACGAAGACTCTGGCCCAGGGTTCGCGGCTGTCTCTGCGATATGTTACTGGCTAGTATATCTGTGATGGCGTCTTCCGCTTCATTCCCTTTTGAGAACCTGCACACACACACACACACTAGGAGGTATTTGTGTGTCACCCACAACACCAACACTACACGCTGCACGCTGGGTCTGGGTTTGATTACGACCACCGACCACTGCTCTTCACGTAACCATCGTCTAGCACAAGTACAGTCCCCTTCACTAGTGCGTTGACAGAAGCTCGTCAGGTTTTGTGGAGTGTGGCAGCCCTGTGTTTGTTTACTTTAGACAGAAGGAGACTAGCAATAGTAAACGTACTGTGGAATCTAATTAAAACAATATTAAAATAAATATTTCAAAGATAATGATTTGTGGAATGTTTATATGACGAGCCCCTGTAAACGTACTAGTGAAGAGGACTGTACCTTACCTGTACCGTACACCACACGCTTGCCTTCTCAATGTTATTTATCAATGTTATTTATAACTTACAAATTTTACATGTAAAAGTATAATGGTTCTAAATAGTTCAGTAATATTATACTATTCTTATGTACGACTCTCTTGATTATTTAATGTGATCTGTTATGCTATTATTGGCTGTGAGTTTTTTCAGTTATAATTTCATGACTAAAGTTTTACAGTTTCATAGTTGCATTGTGTCGATTTTTAAGCGAATTTGATTTTTTATGGATAAATCTGGATAAATTCTTGACTCTGGTTCCTGAAATAGGCCAGTAGCTCTATACCTCACACACACAAGAGGAGCTAATGTGTTAAGTGACTCCCGTGTTCACAACACACAATAGGAAATCCATGACAACGTCCCCCCAGGAACCTATTATTGTGTAGTTAGTAGCAGTAGTGGCCACTAACCCCTGCCATGTTGCTCTCACGCCGCTAACGAGCAATTGAATGTTTGATAGTGAACACCGAATGTCTGTGTGTTTGTCCTTATAGTAAAATCATTCTTTTAAAAACAGTCAATGCCCATTACGTACATTGAGTTTTATCATAAAATTGTACTTATGGGATCACATAAAGATTAGCCTCCACCTTATTTCGCTTGAGGAATAATAATAATGGAAGCCCCTCGTAATCGAGGATGGCCGGCCCAAGGGCCTCCTAGGCGTGAATTTGTTAAGGTGTAAAAGCTGTCGCCAACACAACAACCACACCCCCACGTTAACGAGCTGCATGACCCAGTGTCAAGGAATAGTCCGAGAAGACCGGACAACTAGCCAACTGCACTGGCTAACCATTACCCCGGAATAAGATCCGCAAATCGATTAACATCCAGGTTCCCAATTACTGCTGAAAAGACAAAGGCAAATGGCGTAAAGAAACTTGCCCATAGTTTCACTCTGCCCGGGGATCGAATTCGGGTCCGCTCGCTTGCGAGGCGAGGATGCCTCAAGCATCCTAACTTGGAAAATAACCACCCTAACGCTCACCTAACCCAACCTAACCTAACCTTACCTAACGCTAACCTAACCTAACGCTAACCTAACCCAACCTAACCTAACCTTACCTAACGCTAACCTAACCTAACCTAACCTAACCCCCTAGGTAACGTTAGGAAATCTTCAGGTGTGAAATAAACTGGGAGGGATAATCTTCATGTAATCAAATTTATGGTAAATCTTGGTGTTGTTAATGTGTCAAGGAGGAGGAGGAGGAGGAGGAGGAGAAAGAAGAAGAAAGAAGAAAAGAGGAGAAGAAGAAGAAGAAGAAGAAGAAGAAGAAGAAGAAGAAGAAGAAGAAGAAGAAAGAGGAGAAGGAGGAGGAGGAGGAGGAGTGAACAGCCGCTTGGACACTTTATGGTCCATTTAACTTCCAAAAGTGACAATTTACTGCGGGTAACTGACCAGGGAGAGGAGGATATTAGTTGTTGCTGGTGCCACACACACACACACACACACACACACACATCACTATCTCCTCCCTTCTTTACTCTCTCCACCAGACAACAACCAATTCCGTTTTCCTCTCCACCAATTACTGCATTCTTCCTATCTACCAATCACATCGCCGCCTTCTTCCTCTCTACCAATCACCGCCTTCTTCCTATCTACCAATCACATCGCCGCCTTCTTCCTCTCTACCAATCACCGCCTTCTTCCTATCTACCAATCACATCGCCGCCTTCTTCCTCTCTACCAATCACATCACCACCTTCTTCCTTCTCTTTTAATTAACATACACTCTTTCTCCACCAATCACCGCCTCGTTCCTCTTTACCAATTACCGCCTCGTCCCTGTCCACCAATCACCGCCCTCGTATCTGTCCCTATCCAGCCATTACCAGTGTTGGAGAGGTGTTTACCCACTGTGTACACCGCCGTTTACTCAGGGTGCAACAGTGTTTACCTCGCGTGGAATGACAGTGAGATCAAAGGCATCAGATCTCGCGAGTGAGGGACCTAGAGAGAGGGGGACGTCTTCAGGAGAGAGAGAGAGAGAGAGAGAGAGAGAGAGAGAGAGAGAGAGAGGTGCGGGTTTGGTATATTTGGGTGTTCTATTAATGTATGTTTACGCAGGTGTTCTGGTATGGTGGTGAGGTTAGAGTTTTGTAAGGGAGAAGTTATATTTGTATGGCATTTTTCTTCCTTCAGTTTTGGTCACCGTACAGAATGGATATCGAATCTCTAGAAATAATTCAGACGAGGATGGGCAAGGCTAATCCCGGGCATTAGGAACCTTGAGTACAGAGACAGGTTAAAGCATCTTAATTTGCACTCCCTCGAGAGACGTAGACTGAGGGGCGATATGATCGAGGTATATAAATGGAAGTCAGGGCTAAACAAAGGTGATATAAGACAGGTACTCAAACTATCTAACCAGGAGCGAACTCGTAGCAATGGTTTTATATTAGATAAATTTAGGTTTAGGCGCGAGATAGAGATAGGTAAACATTGGTTTGGAAATAGAGTAGTGGATGAGTGAGTGGAAGAAGTTACCAAACATCATCATTATCTTGTACACGCTGCCATTATTTATATTAGCATGAGAAAATAATAACAATACGTCTAATAGAAATAATAATCACGGTCATTTTTAATACCATCATCGTTATATCTGTACCTAATCATAATCCACAAATAAACCTTAGTGCTTAAGTATTGATTTTGTTCTCCTCGACTTAGATAACATTAAAAAACATCATATAATATAAATTATTTACATTACTACGGTTTAAGGTGAACATATACTCTATCAACACACTTCAGTTCCAATAATGTGTTTTTATCCTTTTAAGAGAGTTTTGTTGTTTGTTTAGTTTGGTGATATACAGAAGAAAAACTGAAGCGTACTGTTCCAAGTTTATAGTGACACCTTTATATAAAATGTTTTGGTGGACAGAATTGTGTGGTTCTGGCGATAATGGTGTGTGTGTGTGTGTGTGTATGTGTGTGTGTGTGTGTGTGTGTTTGTTCTGGCAATAGTGGGATGTGTATGTTAATAGTGCGAGATAGGACTAGTTCCCCTCCCCTCTTCACCCCTATACCCTGCTACTACACCCCACCACTGTCACCAACTCACCCCTCGTCGTCAAACCTCACCCTCCTCGCGATGCTCACCTCCCTCACTTAACCAATCTCTATGTAAATTAAATGGTCACGGCGACAGACTACTACCTCCTCCTCCTCCTCCTCCTCCACTCTCGTTTTAAACTGTTTAATCTAAGCCACACTCCTCCGCCTCCACTATTAACTGACTGGAATTCCTCTCTGAAAATAATAACAGAGTATTTTGGATCATTACACACACACACACACACACACACACACACACACACACACATAATCAGCAAAAGAGGCATTTGGCATTAATTTGACCCATCTGCGCCACTGCCCAAAAATCTCTCTCTCTCTCTCTCTCTCTCTCTATCATCATCATCATCATCATCATTCCCTTGTCTAACCCTCTGATTCACCTCTATTCTTTCGTCAGTGTGTATTCCCAATCCCATTCCTACAATAATTCCCATTCTTATTCTTGCTCTGATTATTATTAGTATTTTCTTTCTCAAATTATATCATTATCATTCCTGTTCTTCTCATTCTTTTTCCTGTACTTATTTTCTATCCTCATTTCTATATTTATTCTATTCTGATTATTACCATTATCATTTCCTCATCTCAATAACATTCCCATTCCCACTTTCATTCCCATTTTCGTTATAATTCTCAGTTATCATTCCAGATTTCATTCCCTTTCTCAATTCCAGTTCGCTTTTCGTCTCCTTATTACTTCTGTTCTCGTTGTCACCCTTCCATCCACTCTCATTCTCTTCTCCCTTTAGTTGGATGAATCACATTGTTGACATGAAACAGCTGACTGAGCGAACACGTGATGAAAGAAACAGCTGATGTCTCTAACAGCTGATTAGGGGGACAGCTGATTAGTGATAAGAGCTGATAAGGGAAACAACTGATTAAGGAAACATGTATGTATGTCCTGCGTTACTTACACAGGTGTTAAATTAGGTAAAAGGACATTAAGCTAGGTAGAAAGGCGGTAAGTAAGTGAGGCAAAAAGACATTAAGTGAGGTAAAAAGTTAAGTAAGTGAGGCAAAAAGATATTAAGTGAGGTAAAAAGTTCATTAAGTGAGGTAAAAAGTTAAGTAAGTGAGGCAAAAAGACATTAAGTGAGGTAAAAAGTTAAGTAAGTGAGGCAAAAAGTCATTAAGTGAGGTAGAAAAGCGTCAAGTGAGGTAAAGAGTCGCTAAGTGAGAGAAATCACCAATCAGTAAACAGTGAGAGAGGATGAACACCATCAACACGGTCAAGAGTCATCACAGGGAGACAAAACCTAAATGAGGAGAAAAATGGGTGAGAGGGAGCTAAAGTGAGGGAGAGTGTCGGTAAAGTGAGGGAGAGGGAGCTAAAGTGAGGGAGAGGGAGCTAAAATGAGGGAGAGTGTCGGTAAAGTGAGGGAGAGTGTCGGTAAAGTGAGGGAGAGTGTCGGTAAAGTGAGGGAGAGGGAGCTAAAATGAGGGAGAGTGGCAGGCAAGTGAGACACAATTCAGTGAGAGACGTAGAGTGAGACGGAGGAGAGGTGAGTGGATTACGCTAGAGTGAGGGGGTGAGTGGTGGTAGGGTGAGGGGGTGAGTGGGGACGGGTGAGTGGAAGCAGGATGGAGGAGTGAGTGGTGGTAGGGTGTTGGTAGTGATGACACCTACATATTCCCAGTTATTGGTGGGGGGCATGAATGGGTGGGGGGGAATTGGGGGGAGTGGGGAGGGAGGAAGAAAAGAAAGAGAGAGAGAGAGAGAGAGAGAGAGAGAGAGAGAGAGAGAGAGAGAGAGAGAGAGAGAGAGAGAGAGAGAGAGAGAGAATTTACAGCATACACCAAAAAATAAGGTAAATTAAAACACATACACAAATACTATTATACTCTTTATACAGTATAGTCTGGTCATTCTAGAGAGATCATCAAAGGTCACAAACGTTCAAATGTGACCCCAGTTAAGATCATACCTAGATGACCACTACCTGTACATTAGTTTGATTAGGTCCGTTATGGTAAGTTAGGTTAGTGTTAGAGTGGTTCAGGTGAAATAAGCTGAGCTGTATTGATATTAAAGGCAAAATAAACTGGGGTGTCTTATTTTTCAGGTGATGCAGATTTTACCGACAGACTGACAGACACACGGACGATACCAGACACATTTTATGGGTGCGAGAGCCCAGCCCAGCCGACACTTATTAAGGAAACTCAGGCACTACGCTACGGTTTACCTGGCCAAGCGACAATCCTCAATTAACCTGTGTGACCAACATACCTGGCAGTCAAGACGATGGAAAGTTACTATACTAGGCGATGTGGTACGTTATTCATTAGGGAAGGTAGATGTGTGTGTGTGTGTGTGTGTGTGTGTGTGTCCATCAATCTATTGGAAGGTAAAGGTGTGTCCCGGTGGTGGGAACTGAACAGTGAAATGCAACACAAGACCCGTCCGACCGGCAGTGGTGGTTGGGTGTTCCCGGGGAGGGCCGCTCTTCCGATACTAAAAAGAGGCACATCGCTGCTTACCCTCACTGATGGGGAACCCCTGTGGTACCCTGCACGTCAGCCTCTCTCTTCCCCTTCAGAGTAGTTCTAATTATAAACATGTCTATCTAGATATCCCGTTACGATACATAGCGATAATTACGTTACGATATATTGAGTTAATTACGTTACGATAGACAGTGTTGAGATACTGGACGTGGCTGGAATGTTTGAGCTCAGTGTTGTATTGAGGTTTAGGTGAATGGATAGACAGTCGGAGATGATGTGACGAGCGGACGGAGATGAACTTACGAACACATGGCAGGAGATGAATGGACTTACGAACGAACGGACAGACGGAGATGACCTTAAAGACGGGGCATACAGTAGGCAGAGATAGACGTAGGGACAGACGAAGATAGACTAAACGAACAGAAGGAGATGGACTTAACGAACAGGAGATGGACTTACACAGACACACCACCACTACCACCTTTAAGCAGCAGCCCGACACACCCACTTTAAAGATATGGTCGGGTTAAGTTGAGTTTGGTTAGGTTAGGTTAGGTTAGGTTAGGTTAGGTTAATATTGTTTATAATATCAACAAAGAAATGTAATATTTATTTTTTTTTCCCAGGAAGATATAAGATAGCCCCCTCAGCCTGGTGTGAGTGAGGGTGGTGGAAGTCGTCTGTGTCTCTCTGTTTATCTCGGGAATAATAAGAGTGAGGTGGGGTGAGGGTCGTGCAGTTCAAGATGGCTGCCACTCATGAATACTGATGACGGTAAGTGTGGAGGTGATACTCTCCTCCTCCACCACTACGACCCTCCTCCACCACCACTACGACCCTCCTCCACCACCACTACGACCCTCCTCCACCACCACTACGACCCTCCTCCACCACCACGTCACGAAAATGTTTACGGAAAGTTAAAAGTTTTGTGCGAGAGAGAGAGAGAGAGAGAGAGAGAGAGAGAGAGAGAGAGAGAGAGAGAGAGAGAGAGAGAGAGAGTAGAGCGAGTGGTGATAACGCGACGAGATAAGGAAAGATAACACAGAAATATGCATTGTTTACTACCTATACCTAACGATGATGACGGACGATATATAGCGTTAACATAGTGTAAGTCTGTCATAGCCCCCCTTCCGTCTCGCCGTCCTAATCATGGATGTGAATGAGGTCCTATAGCAATGATGGAAAGCGTTAAGGGCAGTGCAGATATAGTATACTGCATGTTGACCCGCCATGCACAGGACAAGGTGGTAATATCGTCCTAAAAGAAGACCAAATTTCCCCATGACTTCCTGAGGATTAAACAAAAGTCAATCGGTTCCTCCATTGAAAAACCGGAAATATATAATGTCTTTATTTATTTATTTATTTACTTCTTATTTTTTTGGGGGGAGTTGGGGGCATCACATGAAGATTCACCCCCCCCAGTTTATTTCACTTAAATATTAACTACTTTAATGCTTCCTGGGTTGATTAAGTCATCTTTAGGATAGGTAAGGTAAGGTTAGGGAATAGGTAGGGTTAGATCAGGTTAGGTAACGTTAAGTATGGTTAGGTTAGGTAAAGAATGGTTAGGGTAGCTTAAGTTAGGTTAGGTTAGGTTAGGTTAGGTTAGAGTTAATGTGGTTGATCTACAGGTGAAATAAACTGAGAGGACAATTCTTCAGGTATTCATTCTTTTTGTACTGAAAGCCAAATGTATTACATAATCCCATACTGAACTGTTGCCTCTGTTAGATCTGTCACACCTTAAGGGTCTTCTGACGAGGTGATATTAGCCACCAGCCTCTCCTCCTGAGCCACAAACTCTGTCACAGTCTGAAGGTAAACTTGAAAATATATTATGGTATGAGAAGACGCCGGAGAAATATGGCGCCACTCAAAAGTTTTAAAACATGAAATTTATCTCTCGTGTATTAAAGTAAAAATAAATTAAATATATCTCTCATACATTGAAGGAAAAGAAAGCTTGAAATATATCTCTCATACATTGAAGGAAAAGAAAGCTTGAAATATATCTCTCATACTAAGAGTAAAAACAGGGAATGTATATAATGTATTAAGCTAAAAATAACACGAAATAACGTTAAAATCAGAAGCAAGAAATATGTCATACAATAAAATAACAAACCTTGAAACATATCACGTATTGAAGTCCAAATAAAATGCCTGTGAAGAAATAACGTGGTGCCTTGAAGACCTCCCCTACACCACCACCGTGCCTTGAAGACCTCCCCTACACCACCACCGTGCCCTGAAGACCTCCCCTACACCACCACCGTGCCTTGAAGACCTCCCCTACACCACCACCGTGCCTTGAAGACCTCCCCTACACCACCACCGTGCCCTGATGACCCCCCCCCCCTACACCACCACCGTGCCCTGAAGACCTCCCCTACACCACCACCGTGCCCTGAAGACCTCCCCTACACCACCATCATGCCCTGAAGACCTCCCCTACACCACCATCGTGCCTTGAAGACCTCCCCTACACCACTACCGTGCCCTGAAGACCCCCCCTACACCACCACCGTGCCCTGATGACCCCCCCCCCTACACCACCACCGTGCCCTGAAGACCTCCCCTACACCACCACCGTGCCCTGAAGACCTCCCCTACACCACCACCGTGCCCTGATGACCTCCCGTACACCACCACCGTGCCCTGAAGACCCCCTACACCACCACCGTGCCCTGAAGACCCCCCCTACAACCACCACCGTGCCCTGAAGACCTCCCGTACACCACCGCCGTGCCTTGAAGACCCTCCCTACACCACCACCGTGCCCTGAAGACCTCCCCTACACCACCATCATGCCCTGAAGACCTCCCCTACACCACCACCGTGCCCTGAAGACCTCCCCTACACCACCACCGTGCCTTGAAGACTTCCCCTACACCACCACCGTGCCCTGAAGACCTCCCCTACACCACCACCGTGCCCTGAAGACCTCCCCTACACCCTTACTTTAACACAAGGAGGTCGTGGGCTAGGTTGCAGTTCGCCTTTGGTTCACCCGAGTCGTTTTTGGAAGACTCGCTCGCGGAGAACAAGAGCCGTTTGCTTTATCGCGGAACCCTCTTAAGCCAGCCACGCCAGCGAGGAGGAACCTTTCGCCTCCCATCCAGACCCACACTTTCCAGAAAAATTATTCACAAACCCTTTAAAAGCTGTTTTCCTCCATAACCGGCAGCTTAGATTTATTTTTTTTGAGGAAGATGATACGAATTCCGTTCTTAATGTATTTTTTATACTTGTAGAAATTAGTGAACTTTTTTTTTTACTTTCTTTTCACAGTTTATACTATTAACTTTCTCCTGCCCGGTGCATTGCTGAGGAAAAAGAAAGTGTGTGGGAGGAAAAACATTGTATGATTACCTTTCTCTTGTGTTTATTACTCTCTCCATTAACTCTCTCGTTTATATCGCACGAAGAAAGGAAGGAACTAATCGTAAACTTTCTTTTCTTTTCTCTTTACTATCTCTACGACCTATTGTACTCATACTGCAGGTAATGTTCTCTCATTAGTCAGAATTTTATATATTTTTTTCCCTCACAATGCAAGTTTTTTTTCATTTAGCGAATCACTTCATTTACACAACCTAACTGAATTGTTTTTTACACAACACAATTTTACTTTCTTTCACAAAACGTAAGTCGAATCCACTTTCTTTGGTTGAGAACTCCTAAAAACCTCCTCCTCATGGCCAGAGTTTTCATGAGGTCATATAAGGTCTCCTGCGGCCATCATCATCATCAGCTTCTCAAACAAGTGGATGACTGACCCGCCCCTCCTCACGTCACTTCTTGCAAACATCTTAAACTGCAAGATGAATGAGGGTTGGTCTGTGTGGGTGTGTGTGGGAGGCTGTGTGGGGAGGGTGTGTGGGGAGGGTGTGTGTGGGAGGCTGTGTGGGGAGGGTGTGCGGGGGAGGGTGTGTGGGGAGGGTGTGTGTGCGTTATGTATGTATGTATGTACTACCTCCCCACACACATAACACAAATACATACATATTGGCACCAACATACACATACACACACACACACACACACAGGCGGGTGCAAAAGGGTCGCCAGGCGAGTGAAATGAATACCCGTAGTCAGTGCCACATGTCATGCTATTTTTCAGGGGTGGCACCAAAGAGAGAGAAAGAGAGAGAGAGAGAGAGAGAGAGAGAGAGAGAGAGAGAGAGAGATTCTGGCTTGCCTACGTATCATAGAAAAATATCTCCCTGCCCACAACTGTATATCCACATCACGTCTAGTATATTGTACGCTATCAGGTCTAACTCCTCCCGACGCTCAGGAAAAAACAAAATCTGTTTATGTAATCACTTCGATGTTTCCTCAGCAAAGACTCATTTTCCTCACATTCCCTCCAGTCACCAAAGTTATATATGACGCAATTAACCAAAAGATAATGAGTTTTATCTGCGTTCTTGAAGTATAAATGAAATAAACTATCCAATAAGGCAAAACAAATTATTACTTCTTTGTTTTGTATTTTCCTGAGATATCAATAGAAAAAAAATTAGTTGTAAATGAAAGATAAAGGGATTTTCTTTTTTTTACATTTTTTTTATTTTTTTTTTCAGAAGCAGTGTAGTAAATGCGATATTCACCTAGGGGAAAAAAACTATCGCTATTATTTCTTGGGAAGGGGAAAAGTTTATACTACAAGAGGACGAAATTCTCAGTAAGTCTCAGATATTTACAGCACGAAGGAAGTTGGGAATTCATCTAGCGAGGGTACACGGGGAGCAGGGAGAGGGGACGCCACAGCACACGGCTATCGACCAGTGGTGGCAAGTGCTATGAATGGTGAACGAGAACTGCTTCACCATTGGGGGAGAGAGAGAGAGAGAGAGAGAGAGAGAGAGAGAGAGAGAGAGAGAGAGAGAGAGAGAGAGAGAGAGAGAGAGAGAGAGACTAAACAGTTTACAATAAGACCTAACTGTATAACGCTCGTCAGTCTATCATCACTGGCGATGTTTTCAGTTTGTAAAGTTTTCATCTTAAGAGTGAATAAATTATTTCCAGGTTGACGTAATGTTTAAACTAATACAAAAAAAACCCCGCTTGTTGCTGTATCATTACCTCCAATGTTTTTAATTTGCAAAGTTTTCTTCATAAGACTCAGTGAACATTGGGGCGTAAATTACTGAAGAAAAGCAAAAAAATAAAAAGTGTTGCTGTATCTGTCTCCATTAATATTTTGTTTTATGTTTTCTACTTGTTAGATGATAAATTATTTAATGTTGTTAAGCATACTTAGAAGTAAACTAGTTATAACAATAAGTAGAACATTAGTCAGCGAGGCAAGTTTACAGGATGATGATGGTCTTGTTGGTCACGTGTTCAGTATACCTTGACTCTGACCGAGGTAGTGTGTCTGTGCACTCTACTCGTGTCGTAACACCAAGCCTGTATTAGTAGTCATCATACACAGTTGATGGTCCTACTCCTTACCAAACTTTCTCTGGAGGAACCAATATCCTCACACAGTGTTACCACCACTCCCTGACCTGACGTGACCTGTGAGGCCGGAAGTGTTACCACCACTCCCTGACCTGGCGTGTCCTCCGAGGCCGGGGTGGTGAAGCAGTAATGGGCGGGTCTGTGGACCATGATTCAATAACGTGGGTGAGGGAGCGGGTGGGTGACTTTACATTGACTTGGTAATAGTGTAGCCGGAGGCGTATTATGCCAAAACAGCGGCCACTGTGTCTCTAGTGAGGCGCCCGGGGTGACATCCTCCACACGGCCCACTGTTTTACTTTTGTTCCCTGGAAATCTGAGGGAGAACTTCATCACCGAGTCCTCCGTCTCCTCCGTGTTCCGTGTCCACTCTGCAACTTCTTGACCAACAGAGGAACTCAGACGGAAGGAACTTCACCCTAATGTGTGCCGTTGATGAGGATGTATCGTGTAGTGATGGCGGGAGATTGTGTCAAAGGTAAACGTCATGGACAAGGTGTGAGGAAGCTGCCAAGACTCCTGGTGGGGGAGCACCGGTAGGGCTCAACCGTCTCTTGTCCACAGAGGTTCCCCGTGATGAAACTCCAATACTTGCCACTCTAGCCAAACATTAATGTTTAATGCCTATGAAAACGAAACATTTTCTGAATGCCACCTAACGTTTTCCTGTTTATTTACAATCTGTCTCTTTTGTATCTTATTATGACTTGTCAAACCAACAACGACTGGATCACAGGACCCAAGGCGAGTATTAGTGAGGGAGGAGAGTTTACAGCACGTCCGGGCCCAGAGGCGCCAGGGCAGGTCAGGAGGTGGATGCTGATTCCTGTGGGTGGCCGAGAGGAGACGTTCCCAGTGAAGTAGGACCGAGGCGCAGATGTGTAAACAGGGTTATTAACAGAGAAGTAAACACCTTTAAATAGCCATACATAACAACTCAGTGTGTATTGAGGATGGAATACTTATTAAATAATAGAGAGACACGTCAAGTTTTTTAGTATACAGAAACCATTCAAGTTTTTTAATAGAGTTAAAGCTGTAGCTCTGTTATGTGAGGACCTCGAGTCACACGGCACACGTCGATACGATATTCTATTTTATTCCAGACATTAGCCAGCGTGTCTCTGATGATAAACATGGCTGCTTCAGTGAACCTGCATTTCAGTTCACAAATGTCTCGTGGCAGTCAATGGTGGCACATATACAGTGTCTTTCACAAAGCCCCACAGGAAGAAGCTTCATGGTGACCTCAGGGACCAGGACAACCATGCGGCATCTTCTTGAGGACCATATCCCATCCACCGCAACGGTAGTGTTCCGAGAAGGACCATCTAACTACAACATAAAATCATGAGACATTTCATTATGTTGGGGATAATAGACAGGTCGAGGAAAATGCTCCCCGTGGGCATGTGTTCCGCAAAGAAAAATGGTCCGTACACCTGTTCTCACGACAAAGCACAAAACATTAACTTTTGGTGACTTTGATTTTACAGATGCACTCTGTGTCTGCGAGCTGCTTACTGCACACAGCGGGTAAATTGATTCCCGTTGTGGTGATTCTCTCTCGTCTTTCCTACGTAACTCACATTAATCACTTGTCATTGAATCTATCTTTGCTTATTGGATAACAACATAATGCTTTCTCTCGTGGGGACGCAAATTTTAGCTACGACAGCGCCTCTGATGTAAAGAATGAAACGTACCTTCTGGCGGCAATTCAAAAACAAAACTTGGCGGGGTTCCCTATTGTTCAGTGAGTATTTCCTCCCCAACACACATGGGTTATTTATTAATCAATATCAACAAAATGTTTACTTCCTTCTGAATGACCCTGTACTGTGATCCTCCAGAGTCCCTCGGTAGCCTGGTGTACAGTACTTCACCAACACTGAGTCCCTCTAACACTGGAGTAATACGCAATAAGCCTCAAGTTTTAAGGTGCAGAATTGATTATGGTTCGAGAATCCCTCGACGTGAATTATATACGATTTATAATATTCATCAACACCATTAAATACCTCTAATACAGGAGAATAAGTAAACAGAGTTAATGGAGCAGGAAGGATGTTGCCTCCAGAATCCTATGATATGCGAATATTTGAAGCTTAAAACTTTTAGCAACACCATTAAATATGTGTTATATGGTGGTATACGCCATTAACCCTAAAGATAATGGTGCTGAAGGGATATTACCTCCAGAATCTCCAGATGTAATGGCTTACAACCCTCATCCTTCACTAACGCCACACTACCTAGAGCTTTAATGCAGCAATACATACTCGCGTGAGCCTTAAAGTTAGTGGCGCAGAGTTCATCACACCTCCACACTCTCTCATCGTGGTGGCGTACATCAAAAGCCAAGTGCCATTAATCCAACAACACACGGTATTTCTAAAGTTAGTGGTGAAGAGATTATGTGCACCACAATCACCTTCAAACTTTGGTCACCACACACACACACACACACACACACGGGAACTATAATAGGAGCGTTACCACAGCGCCACAGGGGCTATTTCTGATAGCTACACTGAATATAAATAAGTAGATATAGGTTGATGCTCAAAGCTATTTTTCAGTCTGTTGTGGTTATATTATAATTATTCTTGGCTATTTTAACGTTATGTGAACATAAGAGCATGAGAATGGAGGAAACTGCAGCGGGCCTATTGGCCCATACTGGGCAGTCCCGTTTACACCCAACCCCTATCGCTCATATATCCATCCAGCCTATGTTTGAAGCTATCCAGCGTATTCGAGTTAATGATGATTTTTGGTAACTTATTCCACTCATCCACCACTCTGTTTCCAAAAAGGAACCCTCTCTGCTGTGACCTGAAATTAAGTATTTCTCTATGCAGCGTTTTTTATACCTGTCCTTCTGACTCTCACATAAGACAACTCGTATCACCGATACTTGGTGTAGTTCAAAGAGGTCGTGCACACAGGCGCGCCACAGAGGGGATTGTTCACATGGTGGTGACGGTGTAGCGGCGTGTGTGTGGGGAAGCATTTCGTTTTGCTCCCAAATACATTGGTTCTCGTCATTCAATTAAGGTTGAAATAAATATTAATGGTGTTCATTGGTTTGTTCCTGACAGTGCTGGTAACACGGCACTTACCTGTAGGCATGAAACGCGCCCTTTACACCACAGAGCGACGCTGAAACTGTGAGCCAGATAGTTCCACCATGTGTGCTCGAGCGTGTGTCCCCAACCCTGCCACATAACCAGGTTAGGCAAAATTTTTTGGCACAGGACTTTTAACTGGGACTCTATGTATGTATGTATGTATGTATGTATACCACCCTGGGATATAGTAAGGCCATAGAACTCCCGAACAGAAAAGATTGAAAGGACGAAGTCAAAGAAAAGAAAAAATGAGAGAGAAAGAGAGAGAGAGAGAGAGAGAGAGAGAGAGAGAGAGAGGAAAGAAATAGGGTAAATGAAGAGATAATGGGAGAGGAAAAAAACAGAAAGAAAAATAAATAAAAGAAATAGTGAATAAACGAAAAGAGAAATGGAAGTAAAAGAATCAGGGAGGAAAAATCGCGTGTTAGGAATGGCAAGACGGAAAGCGAAGGAAGAAGTCAATAGAGTAGAGAGGGAAGAAGGAAGGAAGAAAGGTAGGAGTGAGAGGTGCACCCTATATCCCCTAGTGTGTGTGTGTGGAAGGAATGATGGAAGGAAGGGGAGAGATGCACCACCACCACCAGGAGTAGACCCAGCATTAGTAGTAGCAGGAGGCAGAGGAAGAGTCAGGTCGGGTACACTGACTCACCTCCACCACCGCCCACCTTAAAGTCACCATCTGGGCCATGGCCTCTACCTACCTACCATCTCCCCGGCCACACACATAACTGACATCTATGCACTGGCCACACCTTCATTCCTTGGCCACATCTAGGCCATATCTCACATTCTATCACACCTTCACCCACGATAATTCCTCTTCATTGGCCATTTCGACGGCATCGTTACCTGGCCACATCTAGACCTCACCTTTTACCTGGCCACATGTAAAACTATACCTTCACCTGGCCACATCTAAAACCACACCTTTACTTAGCCACATCCTAAGGGCCAAATCCTGCGCCTGGACCACATCAAAGGCCACATCGATACCACTCATATTACGGGGCTAACAACACACCCACTCACTAAAGGCTGAAGTATAATAATTAACCTCACTGAATTAGGGCCATAATGGACCAGTAGGCCTTCACTAACTGCCTATAACTCAGTTTCAAGCCACTCAGCTACCTCACTACCACCCCCACCCCCTCCACGACACCACACCCCCCCCCCCCCCAATTCTCAGTAGCTCTCAGGGCAAATTCTACCCAGGCGGAGTAAAAATGATGTCGAAATTGCACTGAGACTATAACCCTTGCACACACACACACACACAGGCAATAAGAGAGAGAGAGAGAGAGAGAGAGAGAGAGAGAGAGAGAGAGAGAGAGAGAGAGAGAGAGAGAGAGAGAGAGAGCCAACGCAGCAATTCTCTCCCCGACTTGTAAAATGAAGCCAGGAGAAAAATTCCTGATAAACTTTTGAAACTTTGTGTCTGGTTGAGGAAGTAGTTTGGGAGGTGAGGAATGTTGCAGCAGGAAGTTAAGGAGGCTGGAGAATGATGATCCAGGAAGGCTTCAAGGGTGGTGGAATGATTTAGGAGGAAGTTAAGGAGGTGGGGAAATGGCGGTATAATGAGAGAGAGAGAGAGAGAGAGAGAGAGAGAGAGAGAGAGAGAGAGAGAGAGAGAGAGAGAGAGAGAGAGAGAGAGAGAGACACAAACATCCGCCACTGTTCATTAGATGTGAGAACATTTGAAAACGTAATCGGCCACTTTGCATAGTATGTGTAGGAGACGAGGGGTAGGAAGAGGAGAGAAAGAGGGGAGAGAGGGAAGAGGAGGGGTAGGAAGAAGAGGGTAGAGAGGGGAGAGGAGGGGTAGGAAGAAGAGAGAAAGAGAGGGGAGAGAGGGGAGAGGAGGGGTAGGAAGAGGAGAGAGAGAGAGAGAGAGGGGAGAGAGGGGAGAGGAGGGGTAGGAAGAAGAGAGAAAGAGAGGGGGAGAGGGGAGAGAGGGGAGAGGAGGGGTAGGAAGAAGAGAGAAAGAGAGGAGAGACGGGAGAGGAGGGGTAGGAAGAAGAGAGAAAGAGAGGGGGAGAGGGGAGAGAGGCCTAAACACGACCTCTCCACTATAAGGCACATAGACACGGGCGGCGGCGGAGGAGGAGGAGGAATAGAAGGAAGGAAGGAGAGAAAGACACACTTTCTCTCACCTCTCATTCGTTCTCTTTCCTTTCCCACTCCTCTCTGACCCTTACTCCTCTCACCACTCTCTCTCCACCATTCCATTATGGGCCTTCTATACCTCTCACTCCCTCTCCTCAAGGCTCCCTCTCTCTCTCACTCTCTCACACTCTCTATGATAAGCCTACTCCTACCTCTCTCTCACTCTCTCACACTCTATGATAAGCCTACTCCTACCTCTCTCTCACTCTCTCTCTTCCTCTCAATTATAAGGCTCATACTACGTAACTCTCACTCTCCCTCACTCTTATAATGCTCCACCTTCATCACACTCACTCTTATAATGCTCCATCGTCCTTACGCTCACTCTTATAATGCTCCACCTTCATCACACTCACTCTTATAATGCTCCACCTTCCTTACACTCACTCTTATAAGGCTCCACCTTCCTTACGCTCACTCTTATAATGCTCCACCTTCATCACGCTCACTCTTATAATGCTCCACCTTCATCACACTCACTCTTATAATGCTCCATCGTCCTTACGCTCACTCTTATAATGCTCCACCTTCATCACACTCACTCTTATAATGCTCCACCTTCCTTACACTCACTCTTATAAGGCTCCACCTTCCTTACGCTCACTCTTATAATGCTCCACCTTCATCACACTCACTCTTATAATGCTCCACCTTCATCACACTCACTCTTATAATGCTCCACCTTCATCACACTCACTCTTATAATGCTCCACCTTCATCACACTCACTCTTATAATGCTCTACCTTCATCACACTCACTCTTATAATGCTCCATCTTCCTTACGCTCACTCTTATAATGCTCCACCTTCATCACACTCACTCTTATAATGCTCCACCTTCATCACACTCACTCTTATAATGCTCTACCTTCATCACACTCACTCTTATAATGCTCCACCTTCATCACACTCACTCTTATAATGCTCCACCTTCCTCACTCACTCTTTCTATTATAAGGCTTCCCCTCTACCTCTCTTATCCTCTCCCTTTCTCATTTCTCATCTACAATTTTCTCAATGGTTCCCCCTAATCTGTGGTTCTGCCTCTCCACACTTCTTTTCATTCTCCCTCCCTTTGCCTTCCTCTCATCCGTAGTAACCCCTCACACATTTTTCATCCTCTCTCTCTCTCTCTCTGTCACACAAGTTTTTATTCTCTTTTAGCTCCAAATTCTCTCTTATTCACTCACTCACTCTTTCCTTTGCTCTGTTCAACAATTTTTCATTCTACTTCAGCTCCGAGTTCCCCCTCTCTCTCTCACCCACAATATAACATCAATCTCTCTCTCTCTCTCTTTATCTCTTTCTCTCTCTCTCTCTGTTGTTCCACCTCGCCTCACCGTTAAAGATCTCTAGTCTTAGCTTCAAATGTCCCCTCTTTCCCCCTTTTTTCCTCTTCTTGGCAAGCTTTCCTTTCCCCTCCCCCCTCTCCACTGCCCCCCCCCCCCCTCACTCTCCTCCACTACCCCTTCCTCCACTACTTTTCTCCCTTCCACTGCCCCTCCTTTCCCCTTCCCTCCACTTCCCCTCCTTTCCCCTCCTCCCCTTCCTTCCCTCACCCAACTTGGCAGGGACGGACCGGCCTGGCTCGTGCTCAACTTGTAGTGTTCCAGGTATTTTCTATATTTGTTCCAGTTGGGGTTGTTTTGTTCCAGCGATGGTTGTCTTGTTCCAGCGATGGTTTGTCTTGTTCCAGCGATGGTTGTCTTGTTCCAGCGATGGTTGTCTTGTTCCAGCGATGGTTGTCTTGTTCCAGCGATGGTTGTCTTGTTCCAGCGATGGTTGTCTTGTTCCAGCGATGGTTGTCTTGTTCCAGCAAGGGTTGTCTTGTTCCAGCGATGGTTGTCTTGTTCCAGCGAGGGTTGTCTTGTTCCGGCGAGGGTTGTCTTGTTCCAGCGGGGGTTGTCTTGTTCCAGCGAGGGTTGTCTTGTTCCAGCGGGGGTTGTCATGTTCCAGCGGGGGTTGTTTTGTTCCAGCGGTGTTCTTGTAGAGTTAATCTTGAGGCTTTATGTGTGTATGCAACAGTGGTTATCATGATATGTTATCCATATGTTTCCAGTGAGTTCCGGTATTGTTTCAAGTGTTCCAAGTGTTCTAAGTGTTCCAAGTGTTCCAAGTGTTCTAAGTGTTCCAAGTGTTCTAAGTTACTACGAGACCGAGAAGTTTTCCATATTCTTGAATTTTCCTTGAGTGTTCCAGGGATGTTCCATGTATTCTAAAGACGCGGTATAAATGTGTTCTACAGAAAACTCCCATGTGTCTGAGAGAAGTATTCCAAGTGTGCACCACAAGTATTCCCCCCGAAAAATGTTCCAGGGGCATTCCAGACGTGTTACAGTGGTGTGACTAAAATATATTCCAGATAAGATTTACTATATTCCAAATGCTTTTTCTGAGAGCTGGAGAGGCGCTCAGATTCCCACCTCGAGCGTTCCCTTCCTGTTCCAGATTCCCACCTCGAGCGTTCCCTTCCTGTTCCAGATTCCCACCTCGAGCGTTCCTTTCCTGGTCCAGATTTCCAACACCGACACTCTTTTCCCGTTCCAGCGAGACAATCAACGTGTACCAGTCGTGTTAAAGCCCTGTGTGAGATGTGTGATAGGAAAAGTAAACGTAACCTGTCCATATATGTGTTTTAATTAAGGGGATATTCCAGGTTTTGTTGGAAGTGGTTCAATTATATTTCAGGGTTACCTAGGAATATTCCAGACGCGCTCTCCTTTGTTCCAGGCATCTAGGAATAAACCAGACGTGTTAATCACTTGTTCCGACCATCTAGGAATATTCCAGAAGTAATAGCCGCATATTACAGTCACCTAGGAATATTCCACACGTGAGTCACTTATTCCAGTCGCTTAGGAATATTCCAGACCTGAGTCATTCGTTCCCGTCGCCAAAGAATATTCCAGGCGCGCTACTCGTGTGAGCCGGAGGTAAGGAGGGGGTCTGCCCTTTACTATACAGATGGTCGCCTTCTTTAACCTGGAAGCTTCCCTAATGGTTATCAAGAGCGGGGCTTCCAGGCCAGCTGGCAGGCCTCTGGAATCCTGAGGGAGGTGGAAAGGGGTAATAAACGAGGAGGGGATAAAGGAGTAAAATGATAAAGGGAGACTAAGGGGAGAGGTTATTAGTGAGAGGTGTGTGTGTGTGTGTGTGTTCAGGTTACGTGTCGACAATTTTTTTTAATTTTTTTAAGGGATTAGCCCACCCGGACACAGGTCACTGACCCACACCGGGGCCTGGGGGGCGAAAATAATAATAATAATAATAATAATAATAATAATAATAATAATAATTATAATAATAATAATAATAATAATAATAATAATAATAATAATAATAATAATAATAATAATAATAATAATAATAATAATAATAATAAAGAACCATAAAGAAATACAAAAATGACAAAAAAAATCAAAAGTGAGAAACAATATATGTATGTTGTGTTGTCAATAGTAAGAGAAACAATTGAGACCCTGCAATTGTGTGTAAATGAGGCAGAATTCGGATGAGCAACCTGGGACTTGGTCACAATTTTCGTGATGCCATATGGCAGCAGGGTCTACCATTAGACAACACATTATGCTTCCAATATCTTCCCAGGCCGTAGTACCTCCCTCTTTGGTAGCTGCCTACTACTAAGTTTATGTGCGTGTTTACCGTTCACTCCTATGTTTATTTATGTGTACATGGACGTGTAACTAAACAAACATAAATCAGTAAGAGACTGTTTACACGAACGAGCCAATAACCAAGGCAAGAGAGAGAGAGAGAGAGAGAGAGAGAGAGAGAGAGAGAGAGAGAGAGAGAGAGAGAGAGAGAGAGAGAGAGAGAGAGAGAGAGAGAGAGAGAGAGAGAGAGAGAGAGAGGGAGAGAGAGAGAGGGAGAGAGAGAGAGAGAGAGAGAGAGAGAGAGAGAGAGAGAGAGAGAGAGAGAGAGAGAGAGAGAGAGAGAGAGAGAGGAGAGAGAGAGGAGAGGAGAGAGAGAGAGAGAGAGAGAGAGAGAGAGAGAGAGAGAGAGAGAGAGAGAGAGAGAGAGAGAGAGAGAGAGAGAGAGAGAGAGAGAGAGAGAGAGAGGAGAGAGGAGAGAGAGAGAGGGAGAGAGAGAGAGAGAGAGAGAGAGAGAGAGAGAGAGAGAGAGAGAGAGAGAGAGAGAGAGAGAGAGAGAGAGAGAGAGAGAGAGGGAGAGAGAGAGAGAGAGAGAGAGAATACAAACTCCAGAAAGCTAGGGAAACTCAAACAACTGAACAGAAGAGGAACGACTCACGAGGGAGACACGAATGAGGGGAAAAACTTCATGAACTGTATTGAAATCTGCGACAAAAGAATTCGGTGAGGGTAGTAAACAGGTGTCGTAAACAGGTGTCGTTAACAAGTATTCCAACAGCCCAAAACAGATGTAGTGAAAACAAATTAAACAGGTGTCCTAATAGTTGTAAACAGGTGTCCCTTCTGGCTGACACTCCAAACAGAATATCGTCAGCTAACGCCACATGACGATGACTGCCAATGCAAACACCTCGAGACAGCCGATAATGACCCAATTATCATAATAACAATAATAACGACTCAATTACCTTGTTAATAACTACATCATATTGACACGTGAATGACTTACACCTTAACAACCAAACACCTCAATCACCATAATAACAACAACAATAATAACGATTCGATTACCTTGTTGAGAACTACAGCTTATTACCAACTGACTAAAATTACCTTAACAATCAATTAACACCAAAATCACCTGGTTACGAAAGAACCGCCACATAAGCAACTTAACTACCAACACTGAATTAACTCTGGAGTAATGCCTTAATCACCTTGTTACGATGGACAAACGTTACAGTCATCAAGTCGACAACAATGGCTGAATTATGGCTACACAATGAAGCCTTAATCACCTTGTTGAGAAGCAGCGTAACAGATTAACAGTAATGAATGAATTATCAGAACAGGAACAAGTGAATCACGGTGGAGGAGTGGTTAATGTTATGGGACCGGCAATCTATTAGTCCCCGGTTCGAATCCCTTCATTAAGCAGGTAGTGTGTGTGTGTGTGTGTGCGCGTGTGCGCGCGTGTGTGTGTGTGTGTGTGTGATTAAAAAATGGTGGTGATGGTCATGGTGGTGAGGATGATACTGGTAGTGGTGTAGGAGATAGTAGTGATGATGATGGTGAATATGGTAATAATGGTGGTGATGATGGTGATGGTAATGGTAATAATGGTGGTGATGGTGATGTTATTAGATATTGATGATGATGGTGGTAGTGGTGTTGAGGATAGTGGTGATGATGGTGATGAAGGGCGTGACTCAGCCAGGCCAGGGGGGGGGGGAGACTCAACACCCTGTACATAACTCTACATAACGATCTGGTAAAGTCCTGACGAAACCCTGGATGATGGAGGCGATTAAAACACGTTTGTACGGGAGGGGGAGGAGGAGAAGGAAGAGGAAGAAGAAGACGAAGAAGAAGAAGAAGAGGAAGAGGAAGAAGAAGATGGCGGCCACATCTCACTACAATGGCCAGGTACACAAGGCAGAAGTGTGGCTGATACTGTACTCGACAGCCTTCAAATCCCAAACAGTAAAGTTAGGTACCCAGTCATAGGTGAGCGTGTAGTTATGGTAAGGATGGTGGTGGTGTGGAGGGTGGGAGTGTTGTGGTGGTAGTTGTGAAAATAGTGGTGGTGATGGTGAGCATTAGTGATGGTGGTTAGGAAGAGGGAGTATGATGGTGGCGGTGAGGAGGAGGAAGGGGCGTGATGGTGATGGTGAGGAGGAGGGAGGCTAGTGGTGGTGATGGTGGTAAGACACACACACACACACACACACACCATCTGCCCTTCACTAACTCACACATAATCTTATCTTACACAGTGATAACTCCTTCCTGGGGATTATGCCACCACGTTAAGGCAAGGGGAGGTGGGAGACAGAGGAAGGAGGTATTAAGTGGGATGTTGGTGGTGGGAGAGGGTGGGAGAGGGTGGGAGGTGGGTGGGAGAGGGTGGGAGAGGGCGTTAGGTAGGTTGGGAGGCGGGAGATGGGGTCTGGTATAATGGGATAGGAGGGGAGAGGGGAGGAAGGAAGGAAGGAAGGGCGAGAAAGGGAAAGACAAAAAGGAAAAAAGAGAGGGAGATTGAGAGCAGGGAGGAAAGACGAGAAAGGAATAGAAAAAATATAAGGCATGAGGAGGGAGAGAAGGAAGGAAGGAAAGATGAGAACGTGACTAAGTTGAGGACAGAAGATCGTGTCAAAGAGGGGAGAAGAGGACGTGGTGTACTATACAAGGAATTCATATAGAAGAAGAAGAAGAAGAAGAAGAAGAAGAAGAAGAAGAAACAACAACAACAATATGGATCCCAATTCAAAAGGTAAATAAACAATCATGTACACAAACCCCTGTTCTCTCTCCAAGACCCTAATACCAACACCAATCTAGTTACGGCGAACTCCTACACCTCATCTATTGTCGACTCCGCTTTGGCTACCATCCATGTGTGTTGTATAGCTTACCCAGGAACCAGCTACACGCCCTCCTCACAACCCCAGTTAGGGAGAAAATTATCATACAAACTTCGGGAGGAGGCGGTGCAGGAGGAGTGGGGCGGGAGGAAATCGTACCCGGAGGCGATCACACCACGTGAAGCTTCAACACAGACACGGTGCTTGGATTACTGTTACTGCTATCCACCACCTCTAGATCGGATTATAATCTGTTTGGGTATAAGTTAGTCCAGTATATGGCTTTTCTGACCTGACGGATAGAGAGATGTGTCGTCATGCGTGAGGGGGTGTTTTGTTTGTGTAGTTTTAACTCCTACTAGTGAGTGACCTATTTAAACGATGGTCAAGGGTAAAGTTAGTGCCACCGTGACCTTCTTATTGGCACTGAGATCTCTCAGTAAATGACCTTTGTTTCAGGGTCACTGTGCCCGTGATCTTAAAATAAGTAGGAGGGAGGGAGAGTGGAAGAGAGAGAGAATGGGTGTGTTAGTGGGAGAGCCAGTGGGAAGGATAGTGAGAGAGTTAATGGGAAGGAGAGTGGGGTAGCTAATGGGAATGAAAATGGGGAAGAGAATGGGACAGTTAATGGAAGAGGGATAAAAACAGAACTATAATCCGTCAGTCTGGAGCCTGGACTAGAGAAGGAAAGAGACCTGACTCCCTGCCAACAGAGCCCCCTCCCCCCTCTCAAGTATCTCTGACTCCTGGCCCGCCGACAGGTTGTTAGACTGCCAGGTAGCTGAAGGGGCGGCCGGGACGGTGAATGGCTGAGCGGGTGGGTGAGTGGGTGAAAAGACGGGTGGATGAATGTGTGTGTTTTGTGAGAGTGTGTGTGTGTAACTCTACGGTGCCAGACTGCCATATTTAACTACGTAACGACCCTCCACCCTCCAGTAAACATTCCGGGGGCCCACGATTAGTCCTCCTCCCATCGTGACCTGCCAATATAAACACACGGTAATCTTTGTTGACATATCCACCATCTGTCTCTCACCTCTGCCTCATGGACCCAATACCCAAGTTCTCTCTCCTCTCCAAACACCTGAGGTATAGTTCGTCTTGTGTATTATTAACAGATATTAGTGTATAGTGATGCATTAGAAACATCATATTATCAAAATTACATAAGATTTTCATATATAAAACTACGTCCCAAATAAATAAGGTATTGAATTTAATTATATGAAAATGTTAAAAGTATATTACCTTAAGGTGTTATAATTTAAATCATCATAATCACCATCGTTCTCAAAGGGTATATGTGTGTGTGTGTGTGTGTGTGTGTGTCCGCCTGCACCATACAATCCTACACTACACTACACTACACTACACTACACCGATACAGGCAATCTTTCTCTCAACAGGTCGCAACAACCTTTAATCAGAGCAAAATGATGAAGAACTTGAGCGGGAGGAACTGTGTAGCCATCACCTTTAATGTTAATATTGAGGGAAGGGGAGAGGGGGAGAGGAGGGGGAGGGGAGAGGGGGAGAGGAGGGGGAAGGGAGAGAGGGGGAGAGGGGGAGAGGAGGGGGGAGAGGGGAGAGGGGAGAGGGGGAGAGGAAGGGGAGAGGGAGGGGAGGAGAGCTGTTCTTGATGACACCCAGCAGTATGTGTGTATGTGTATCTGTGTAGGTAAGTGTTGGCGTTTCTTTACCTTTGAGTGAACTAGCAGTGTGTGTGTGTGTGTGTGTGTGTGTGTGTGTGTGTGTGTGTGTGTTCCTGGATGAATCATGGCTATCATCACCCACCTAGTGTTTTCTTTATAGCCGGGAACAGTAAGACCAGGGGAGGAGGCATTATGTAATCAGCTCGCGGCCCGTTAGTCTGTCTGTCAACACTAATACTATCTCAACACTGTGCTGTTACCTGGCTCCTAAGACTTGATGATATGTAGCGGGGTTGCTCCTTCCCGTACCAGAGGTTAGGTTAGGTTAGGTCGCGTCAGACAACCTGGAGGGACCTGATATTGAACACGCCAGAGTTTAGATGGGACAATGTCGATAGCATACCAAAGCATTGCAGTGGGGTGTCTGCCAGGGCTTATTAGAGTGGTAGTGGTGGTAGTGGTAGTGTTGGTGGTAGTCGTGGTGTGGTGGTAGTCGTGGTGTGGTGGTAGTCGTGGTGTGGTGGTAGTCGTGGTGTGGTGGTAGTCGTGGTGTGGTGGTAGTCGTGGTGTGATGGTAGTCGTGGTGTGGTGGTAGTCGTGGTGTGGTGGTAGTGGTAGTGTTGGTGGTAGTCGTGGTGTGGTGGTAGTCGTGGTGTGGTGGTAGTCGTGGTGTGGTGGTAGTCGTGGTGTGGTGGTAGTGGTAGTGTTGGTGGTAGTCGTGGTGTGGTGGTAGTCGTGGTGTGGTGGTAGTGTTGGTGGTAGTGGTAGTGTTGATGGTAGTCGTGGTGTGGTGGTAGTCGTGGTGTGGTGGTTGTGTGGTGTGTGCGGTGGTGGTGGTGCTCACAATGATTGCTGCAGGGGTTGGTTACAGGCTATTCTGGGACAAGGCAAAAAGGGGAACATGCAAACTACGGGATTTGTAGTTTCATCCTAACCTAACCAAATTTAACCTAACTTAACCAACCTAACCTAATTATTTGTATATATTATTTTTTATTACATACAACATCAATATAAACATTATCATCATCATTTATCATCACTATCCTTAGTAAAAAAATATAAAGTGGTGCCGGGAAATGTTTAAATGTTTGATAGCCGAGATACATAACTGCCAGACGTGCGAGGCCCCACCACCCAGTGACATATTCTCCCGCCACACAAGTTTATGGCTAAACTTTTTTCATCTCAGGAGACTGGAGTTTTTACCTCATTACTCCTGCGATAATTCCTTATTTGGCCCTGATAAACATTTTCTCCTTTATTGTTAACCATTAAAAGATAAATTTCTACCGTTGTTTTTTTTCATTGAGTGACTAGAGTACGATGGTTTGAGTTCTTGAGTGCGATGATTTGAGCAGCAAGAATAAATCCCCCTTATGATGACTTAACCCCATGAGTACGATTACTTAACCCCTTGAGTATGGTAACTTCGCCCTTGAGTACGAGATTTAATTCTTTGAGTACGAGAGAGAGAGAGAGAGAGAGAGAGCAGTAGGCGAGTGAGTACCATTATATACGAGAGGCGGCCGGACCACCTGTTGCCTATACTGGTATTTCCCAAAGTGCATTTGTTTGCATAAGCGGCTGAAACTGTATCTTTTCCCTTATGCGGCTGTAAAACAAAAGAGCAACGCAATATTAAATTAGGTATGTAGCCTCCGGATATAAGCTTATACATTATACATTTTCACACTTTACAGTATAAAATAGAAACGTATTCAATGAAATAAAATTGTATTAAGGTAGCGATTGTTGCTCTGAGTAAAGAAATAATCGTACACCAATAACTGCCAGATACTTGCTTGGAAAATTATTATTTCATGACCCAATGTTTATTTTTTTTTATGCTCGTGACCCGGGGGTTATTACGCTCGTTCAGGGGCTTCCACACAGATTGCATGTAATATCTTTCCAGGGGCTTGGAACGAAAGTATACAATGCTCGTTTCCTGGGTTTTTCATACTTTTGAAGTCCTGCAACACACGCTAATTACGCTCGTTCACAGGTGGGCTTATTACACTCCTCAATAGCCTCGGAACACATGTTAATTATGTTCATTGGCCAAACTTAAGAGAAAACATTTAATTCATGGTTTGGATTATTAACAAAATGCTAGAGCTTTTAATTTCAAACAAACACCACTAGAACCTCTTGACGACTTTCAACAACTGCTCGTTCAGGGACAAACAAACAGTCACTGTCATTGCTCCTTCATATTATTAGACAAACAGTAATTAGTCTCGCTTACAGGCTCGGAAAACGATACTAATAAAGCTCCTTTATACTTGGAACACACATCAATTAATTATGCTCGTCACTGGCTATAAAACACGTCATCAAGTCTTGGAACAGAGGGTCATTATGCTCGTTCATAGGCTTCCAAACATATTCAAGACCCTTAACGTGTCTGAGAATAGAGGATAATTAAGCTCTCACACTGGCCATCAAGAAGAGACTAATATAAATTTCAGTCATGAATTCCTATGACCAATTATATCAAACCTTGTTCAGTGATGTGAATAAAAATATAAAATGCTCTTTCAGGGGCTCAATATATAGGACGATTATGCTTGTTTACGGGCCTGTATCAGCTATTATGCTTGTTTACGGGCCAGTATCAGCTATTATGCTTGTTTACGGGCCTGTATCAGCTATTATGCTTGTTTACGGGCCTGTATCAGCTATTATGCTTGTTTACGGGCCAGTATCAGCTATTATGCTTGTTTACGGGCCAGTATCAGCTATTATGCTTGTTTACGGGCCAGTATCAGCTATTATGCTCACTCAAAGGTCTCTGGCATCTAGTTATTTGTTTACATATACCTGATACAATAGACTAAAAAAACACAAGGAACGTCAAGACACACTCACGAACGTCAAGACACACTCATGACGTCAAAAGACACTCATAGACGTCATGACGCACTCACGGACGTCAAAACACACTCAGGGACGTCAAAATACATTCACGGACGTCGAAATACACTCATGGTCGTCAAAACACACAAACGGACGTCAAAACACACTAACGGACGTCAAAACACACTGACGGACGTCAAAACACACTCACGGACGTCAAAAGACATTCACGGACGTCAAAACACACTCACGGACGTCAAAACGCGCTAACGGACGTCAAAACACACTAACGGACGTCAAAATACATTCACGGACGTCAAAATACACTCATGGTCGTCAAAACACACTCACGGACGTCAAAACACACTAACGGACGTCAAAACACACTCACGGACGTCAAAACACACTCACGGACGTCAAAAGACATTCACGGACGTCAAAACACACTCACGGACGTCAAAACGCACTAACGGACGTCAAAACACACTAACGGACGTCAAAATACATTCACGGACGTCAAAATACACTCATGGTCGTCAAAACACACTCGCGGACTTCAAAATACATTCACGGACGTCAAAACACACTCACGGACGTCAAAACGCACTAACGGGCGTCAAAACACACTAACGGACGTCAAAACACACTCACGGACGTCAAAATACACTCATGGTCGTCAAAACACACTCACGGGCGTTAAAACAGACTCACGGGCGTCAAAACAGACTCACGCTCGTCAAAACACACTCACGGTCGTCAAAACACACTCACGGACGTCAAAGCACATTCACGGACGTCAAAACACACTCACGGACGTCAAAACACCCACGGCCAAAAAAAACAGCACTTTGCTATTATTGTTAATATATGTAGAACTTGGTAAATGTTCTAGTAGCTTCTAAGGATACTCTTAAATGACTGTAATGGCAATGGTTGAAGCAGTTATTTTAGATGTGTGTGTGTGTGTGTTGTTCATGAATGTATAATGTATATGTGTGGGTGCGTATGTGTATTTTGTATGTGTATTTGTTTGTATGTACATGAGTGCGTTTATGAATGCAAATGTTTTTGTATGTGTGTATGTATGTGTGTATGTATGTGCGTGTGTATTTTGTTGTACAAATTAAGGAACTTAATGACTGACTGACAGATAGATAAACAAAGACAGACAGAGGATTTATAAAATGATGGACAGGGAAACAACAGATAGATAAGCATATTAGACAGACACACGGGATGACAGGAGCTAATTCATCAATCACAAAAAATAACAAAAACACCAAAAAATTCTCTTCCAGAAATATATCTAAAAAGTTTGTAGTTAAAAAACTCACAAAAAAATTATGAAAACAGTGTGAGAATAAATTATCGTCTAGTAATTTATGAGACTAAAGCACTGTTGGTAAATCGAGTATGATAATAAATTTTAATATGAAAACAACTTTGTGTGTGTGGGGAGAGGGAAGATATGTGTTGATAGTTAAGAGAAATAGTTTGTGTAAATGCAGGAAGAAGAAGAAGAAGAAGAAGAAGAAGAAGAAGATCATGTCGAGATATCATATTTCTTTATCATCACTGACAAACAAATACACAAACACTTTTTTGCTACGTTGTTGTTGTTGTTGCTTATCACAGTAGCCAATCATAAGCCCGCACGAGAAAATATGGGCGGGACTAATTTCACCTTCCCACAACAAAGACAATAAGCTGAGTAAACATCCATCCTGTCACGTCAAGTATGTAAAATAACACCCACAGAAGTCATGTCAGTCGAGTCATGTAAATATGTGTAAATATGAAGTAAAAAATACCTATAAAAGACATGACTGGTGTATGTTATTGTGATGACCCTGGGGAGATGGATATATTGGTTGACGTAATGCAAACTGATGTTAAAAAAATAGTTTATGATTAATTGGTATACTGGTGATGTTGGTCAGAGCAATGATTCATGGGTGTGTTTTGTGTACTGTATATCTGGGTGACGGTGTGTATGATCGTATGTCATGGGGAGCGACTTGATGCTTGCGTGTGTATGTATAAAAAAGACATTAATACACAGACATATATATACACCAACATATAAACAAAAGTACACATGCACTCAATACCACTCACACACACATACACACACACACACCCAGCAACCCTCTACATACCACACCCTTCCCCCACATATCCATAGCCACACCTCTCCAACACACCCAGCCACCCCCCCCCCCAACACACCCAACTACCTCCCACCCGCAACACACCCAACCACCTCCCACCCGCAACACACTCAGCCAACCCCCCAACACAAGGACACCAAATTTACACCGACACAAAACGCAAAGAATCCGAAACCAAATCTTTTAAAAACACTCAAGCACATTGGTCACGCTTACACACACTTGCTTCGTGACACACCTTCTGCATACCTAACACGACACCTTCAGGAGGGGTGTAGCCAGCCTGGAACACATACTTACTTCCCCCCCCCCCCCCCCCACTCCCCGATGGTCCAACATATAGCGTGGGGCACCTGTTATCTCCCTATGGTTCCATTTAAATATTAGGGGTTCGGAGATTCATGGATCTAAGGTTCGGAGGCCTAAGGGGGTTCATGAGTTTTGGAGGTTTGCGTGGTCGGAGGTACAAAGTATGAAGGTCTGGGAGTTTAGAAGTTCAGGGGTTCATGGGTTCATGGATCCAAAGCATTCAGAGTCAAGGAATTCAGGGGGTTCATTGGTTCGTGGATTCAATGCACCAAGCTTTCATGGTTCAGGAGTTGAGGGGGTTCAAGGGTTCAAAGCATCAGGGATTCAGAGTTCAAGAGTTTACGGGTTCCTGGGTTCAGAGCACCAAGGATTCAGAGTTCAAATGGGTTCAAAGCATCAAGGATTTGTAGTTCAGGAATTCATGGGATTTCAGTAAAAGGTTTGATCCTGGTGCACTGGACTGAAGGGAGAGGAGTGGAGAGGAGAGGAAACTGTGTGACGTATTATGATAGTGGCGGCAATGTTGGTGGTAGTAAAGGTGGATCTGGTGGTAGTAGTAGTGATGGTGGTGGTGGTAGTAGTAGTGATGGTGGTGGTTGTGGTTAGTGATGTTAATGAAAATGGTGGTGATAGTGATAGGGATTATGGTAGTGATAGTGGTAGTGATAATAATGGTGAACAAAGTGGCATAGTGGTAGCGATTGTGGTAGTGGTGATAGTCGTTGTACAGAACTAATACCGAAGCTTCAAGTTCTTTCCCCTTAGCTAATTCCCTCCCCCCCCCCACCTCCTAACCTGGCAGGAGACTAGTACACTATGGTCACGCCGCCCAGAACCGCTGCGTAAATGGCGCCGAAATTGCATTGAGACTCTACCACTACGAACCCCGTCCTCTGATCTCCACCTAGGGCGAATAATTTAATGACGGCATCTCGGAGTATTGAGGCGAGGCGCTGGTGATGCTGTCTCCTCCCTCCGCTGGTGTATACTAGGAGGGGGGGGTATGGCTTCTGTCTGTCTGTCTGTCTGTCTGTCTGTATGTTTACTTTGTATTACCCCCCCCCCCCCCCTTGGTACTGTTTAAACCCGTAGGCTTAAAAAATTCCCATCCTCAAAGGGACTAAATTTTTATACTCGTTGTTTACCTATTATACAAAAGGGGTTATACCAACGTTTCTAGAAGGATGAATCAATATCTCAAGAAGGTTAAACCGACATCTCAAGAGGGTTAAACCGACTTCACAAGGGAGCTAAACCAATATCTCAAGAAAGTTAAACCACCATCCAGAAAGGGGGTAAATATTTATACTTTTCATTCACCTAATTTACTAAGAAGTGCAATCGGGGTTTAGAAGTTCACTCCCACCGAGAATGAAGCAACATCGACTCTCCCAGACGAGACAAAACAACACACCCGCACCAGATGGCAGCCAGGGCGAGTATAAGTTGAGACTCGTTCCTCTGACTCAGTTTCTATCACGAGGAGAGAACTTTTGTCCCCTAATGTATATTACAAAAGTCGGTATGTAACTAATTTTGCTGACTGAAGTTGGGTTTGGTTGGGTTGGGTTGGGTTGGGTTTGGTTGGGTTGGGTTGGGTTGGGTTGGGTTGGGTTGAGTTGGGTTATGGTAGGGTAGGTTAGGTTGTCGAGTGCCAATATTTTTCACCCATATACATCCCTCAGCAACACTGTATCATATTCCCCAAAATCCACCACGACCTACACCTGGCCTGTTACACTATACTCTGTCATTACACAACAACAGCAACATGCACACACACACGCTACTAAATATTACCATGTCAAATACTACTGGATAAAAACAAAAAGTGTGTGTGTGTGTGTGTGTGTGTGTGTATGTGTGTGTGTGTGTGTGTGTGTGTATGTGCGTATTAAGACCAGCAACTCCCTCGCCAACACCATCAATATTTACAAACTTGCCTCATTATAGATGCCTCAGTTCTCCCTGAACAATACAGGTCTTAAAACAGTGTGTGTGTGTGTGTGTGTGTGTGTGTGTGTGTGTGTGTGTGTGTGTCGTCGTGATTTTGTGGCTGCATATGACGACAACAACACGACTACAGTAATGTTAAGAGTATGTCAAGATGATCGTAGTTATATGAGACGGAGGCACCAGGCACTACACTGATTCTTAAAGGTCTGTAAGTAAAGTTTTCCTCGTTAATGGAGATGATAAAGAAGCCATCCGTCTTCTTTAAGCCCCGGCACAAAACAACTCCCGGCTTGCACCAGCACTTTATCGTAACCTAGGTGCGTTCTCTTATCCCAGTTAAAGGATGAAAACTGACGCACGAGTGTGTAAGAATATGTCTCTTGGATGATACTAAGAGCCAGGTCCCAGACAGACATAATTTGGGAGAATTAGTAAAGACAGCACTAAAATGTTTGGCGTGGAGAGCCATGGTCGCCGTCCCCCAGATATGAGAATGGCACCTTGAGTGATTGATGGTTGACGATGCCGCAGCTCTCTCACTGACACACTGTGGTAATACAGGTGGAGGGGGCGGGGGGGGGACTGTCATCACCTGACTGTGGTTAACCCCGCCCTCAATGCTGGTCACCCCCCGCCTAAATGCAAGGGCCAACACACCTGCAGTTTAACATGATGGCAGTACTTGTCACTCTACTTGTCACGGTAACTCACACACCTGCAGGCCCCGGCACACATGGGCGGGTGTTACAGTAATACAATTTCATTCTACGAATTGTATATTAACTGACTACAGCATTACAGCCTGAACACTACATAAACACCCATAGTTAGTTCTCAAATTATTTCGCTCAAGGCTCTAACAGTAACAGCTAACTTACCATACTGCTCCGTACAGGTAACGTGAGTACAGTACCTGCCAGTAACCAGCGTCCAGGTGATGACTCGCTGGCTACTGTTCACGGTCTCAAGGGTTCGTACGTTAAATTATCCCTCTTCACTGGGTATACGAGGGCACATCAGGTAACTTTAGAGTCTCAATGTAATTCCAACGCCATTTTGACCTTGATGTTTGTATCGTAGCGACTCGAAAGATATTTTCATGCGGGGAAATTTAAGATATGCAAATTAGAGAATCCTGGGATTAAGTAGAAGTTTGGAGGTCAGGTGTAGGAGTTTGGAGGTCAGGTGGGCAGGGGGGTGTGGAGGTAAGGGAGGTGAGGGGGCAAGGGAGATGTAAGGAGGTTGGGGAGGTGAGGAAGTCAGGGAGGTGAGGAGGTAAGGGAGGTGAGAAAGTCAGGTGATCTCATTTGCAAAATTCGAGTGACCAGAATATAGTGAGGAAGTCATTAAAATTATTTATTATCAATAATCAGCGTCAACGTCAAGGATCACTTTCTCGTCAGGATAAGAATTTCATCGGTTGAGAAAGAAGGATTCCTGCACACAGAAGTTTCATATTAATAAAGACAGTAAATTAGTCCGGAGAATAAAAAATTTCGCGCGAATATGAAAATATAATAACAAACAAAACCAGCAACCACATGCTAACCTAACCAGCCTGACCTACCTAACCAATAAAACCTGACCTAACCTAACCAAACTGTGAGGGGTGGGGGTGGTGGTCCTCTGTGTGGCTGTTCCCGCTCTTCAAGGCTGGATCCGGAATGTGTTTTTTGTGCCAGGTCCAGGTGTGTGGGACTACCCAGGTAATTAAGGAGAGGGGTCGATTTACGCCGCGTCTGAGAGAGAGAGAGAGAGAGAGAGAGAGAGAGAGAGAGAGAGAGAGAGAGAGAGAGAGAGAGAGAGAGAGAGAGAGAGAGAGAGAGAGAGAGAGGCCCACCACCAATATTAATATGTACTTAAACAAGAAAAATTAATCAATTTTATGAATTAACTGGCTCTAAGGAGGGAGGGAGGAAGGAAGGAGGGGCCAAGTAATTTGGCCGAGAGACGTATACTCGTATATGGCTTCAGTGCTGCCTTTATCTTTCTCCTTCCTCCTTCATTCACCCTTCCCTCCCTCCTCCTTCCCTTCCTTCTTAAACCTGCTTCCCTCCATCCATCCCTCTTCCTCCCTTCTTAAACCTATCCCCACTTTCTCCCTTCTCCTTTCCTCCACCTACTCAATCCTCTTCAACCCCCCCTCTACCTACTATCCTCCCTTCCCCTCCAATGCTCCCTTCCCTTTCCCTATGAGGAATCAGCTGACGACCTAAACATAACCAATAAACATTAGATAATAAACACTAGTAGCCCTGGCGGATGTAAGGCGATCTATGTGGTATTTAGTGTTTACAATGTTGTGTTTTGTTTACTGTTTACAATGTTGTTTACAGTGCAGTGTTTTCCTAATGTTTAAACCACCACGTTTTGTTCAGGGTGTTGTTAGATGTTTACACAGCAGTAATTACAGAAAAAAACTTGATATAGTGTGTATAAGGCAGTGTTTAGTTCAATGTTTACAAGACAGTGTTAATACAATGTTTTCCTGACAGTAGTGTAGTGTGTATATGAGAGCCCTTACTGTAAATCATTAAATAGTGTTTACAGAACTAATTAATGTAATAATTAAGTAGTAAAATTTATAATAATATTCCAGCAATAATGTGTGAAATGTTTAATTCCCGTGTTAATATTTTCCACAATGTTTCGTTCTTTCTGTGTTATTATCAAAGATGTTATATTTATTCATACTTTGCACTTATCATCGTTCGGTGTTTACGACTCAGAGAAGGAAGTGGTAAAGCCAGTGACACACACACACACACACACACACACAACTAATATTTCCTCCAGCGTAACCCCCTTCCACCCCCCCTCCTCACACCCCCAGCATGACCCGTTCCCCCCGCCCGCCCCACTCCTTCGCACACTTCCGGGCAGCAGCGGTGGCGGGGCTTCAAGAGATCGAGGTCACGGGTGCTGGAGGTGACTCTTGTTGTTGTGTTTGTCCCTCTCGTGAGCTGGAGGGAGGAAGAGTTTACAGCTGGTCTTGACACGATAGCAGCTTTGGGTCTAATTATGTTATTTTTTTACCTGTTTATCCACCTGCCTGCTATTCTGCTTACCTGCATACCAGCTGACCTACCTACATGCTTACCTACTTAACTAGCTAACTATCTACCTGCCTCTCTACCTATCTATCAATCTACCTGCCTAGCTATCTACCTACTTACCTACCTACTCACTTACCTACTTAACTTTCTACCTATCAACCAATCAGTGTATATTTTTATTCATATACATAGAAATATACATATATACTGTATACCTTTCAATTCGGTAATGGTAACCTATTCAGTGTTTCTAAAATGTCTTGTGTCAGTCTCTGTTCACTGACTTGTGTGTGAGGGAGGGAGGGAAAAAGGAAGGAAGGAAGGAAGGAAGGAAGGAAGGAAGGAAGGAAGGAGAAGGTAGGGGGTTGGTAGGGAGACTCGACCACTATAGGTGATTTATGGTGTATCAGAGGTAGAGAAGAAGAAGCCGGGGAGGTAAGACAAGAGAGAGAGAGAGAGAGAGAGAGAGAGAGAGAGAGAGAGAGAGAGAGAGAGAGAGAGAGAGAGAGAGAGTCAATTAAAGGGGAAAACTACTGAAAGAGGAACCAAGTTTAAAGACTATGCGTTTGGCTAGTTTAGGTTAGTTAATCTTAAGGTGACACTCGTTGGTAGTATATAATCTAAATTGTGGGAATAATCAGGAGGATTATCAGCTACTAACACTGTATGGCTCACTGCCCGGAACTAGTTGACAGTAGCTATAGGCGGTGACCAGTTGGCAGAGTATGGCTGCAGTCAGGAATGTCAAGCTAATCTGTAAGTGTTCCAGGCGATGCCAGTTCCTTCCGCTTACCAGTACAAAACACACGTATGAATCTTGGTAATTTTAGGGCGTTAATACTGGCTTTAAGATGGTGGTGTTATGGGGATGCCGAGGTGACTTATTCAATGACCCTTGTATATTGGTAATGTTGAGGAAGCAGAACACTGGAATCACCATAACCCACATCACCCTCACGGCGCCAAGTCAGTGCTATCATCAACACGCAGGTTCCTTCATGTCGCCTGAGGGGATGAAATAGTGGAGGCCCCGACACACACACACACACACACACACACACATGGTTCAGGAGGCAGCACGGTGGACGGCGCCAACCTCTGATGCGTGTATCCACTTTAGTGAAGGACTGGAGGTCGGCCACTGTGTCGCTGCTGTTGTTCTGTCCACTGCCACCACCACCACCTCCCCTCCTCTCTCCACGTCCGCCAGCAACTACCACCCCTGCTACCACCCCTGCTACCACCACTACTACTACTACTACTACCAAACCATTACCCCACACCACCACCACCACAACTACAACGATTACTACCACCACTACTACCACCACACCACTACCCCTTACCACCACTAGTTCCACCACCACCACCCCCACCTGTTTACCACCACTATTAACCACCACACCACTAAGCCTCACCTCCACTACTACCACCACACCAATATCCCTAACCACCACTACTACTTCTACCACAACTACTAACACAACCACTACCCTTCACCACCACTACTACCACCACCAGTACCACTACCCCTACCACAATCACCACCACTACTACCTCCGCCACCAACATCACCTCCCACCACCACCACCACCACCACCACCTCTCCCTCTGCCGTGACCTTTTGACACCTTGTATTGTACGTGTCCTGAGGTGATGAGTCTTCCACCTGTTGATTATTACACCTGATACCTGATACAGGTGAAGTATAATGACTGATACATGGGCAACCTCACCTTCTCTTTTGGTTACATACATACATACATACATACATACATACATACATACATATAAACAAATACACTCACACAATATGCAAACACGCAAACACATATATTCAAAACGTCAATAGAGATTAATGTCTAGCAAACATACATAGACTGTTTACAAATACACAGACCCACAATACAGCAATTCTGACCTAATTACCATAGTGTTTTACCATTACCTGTACCTAATACTCTTAACATAAGTACCTCCTCTTACTACACTACACGACATCATCTCGGACTCTTTACCACACACGAGTACAGGCTAATTACTGAGTACCACTTAATTATCATAAATACCAGATAATTACTTCACGAGTGCTTGTTATTCAGTACAGAGAGAGAGAAGAGAAGAGAAGAGAAGAGAAGAGAAGAGAAGAGAAGAGAAGAGTTTAGTTCTTGGTCAAGTCTTAGCGAACACAAGGGTGACTGAACAGGGTGCTGGCGACCTCAGTACTGTACAAATGCTGTAGGTTAACCCCTTGAGTACGAAGATTTAATCCCTTAAGTACTCAAGGGGTTAAATCATCATACTCAAGAGGTTAATGTGAGTAAAAATCGTACTCGTGGCGTCATTAAGTAGGCAAAGTCAAGGCCTTGGCTCCGTCAGTCAGGGAGAAAGTGAGATTGGTAGTGAAAGTTAGAGAGAGAATGAGATTAGAGAGAGAGATACCAGACCAATGTGAAGGTAGTAATCTCCCAGACGGTGGGTGTAGTTGGGTTATCTCTCTTTCTCTCTCTCCTTCTTGATCTCATCCTTCCTATCCTCCCTCCTTCCTCCTCTCACCCTCCCTTTTTTTCCCCTTCTCACCTTTCCTCTCTGTTTATCTTCTCCTTCCCGTCCTCTCTCCCTTCCTTTCCATCTTATCATCTTCCTACTCCCGCTTTGTCCCTTTCTCATCTTCTCTGTTGACCTTGGTACTGCGTCGCCATATAACTAATATTACGTCTCGCTGTGCCACTACCAGACCACCCACTACCACCAATGCCATCCCTGCGTCACTATTGGTTCTGCACTGCGTCACTACCACGTCAATACTGCGTCACTGCTATGTCAATGGTGCGTCACTACCACGTCATCACTCTACATGAAAGCGAAAAGCGTGTGAAGCCAAGAGATTGTTGAGGTTAATGCCTGGTAGATGTAGTGAGCGCCCCATAACAGGTCCTCCCATGAACCACCTTCAGAGGTCTAGGTAATCACACACCAGCAGGTTCATTCTCCTCCCCCAGCAACACCACTAGACTCGACCTCCCCCAGCAATACCACTAGACTCGACCTCCCCCAGCAACACCACTAGACCCGACCTACCCCAGCAACACCACTAGACCCGACCTCCCCCAGCAACACCACTAGACTCGACCTCCCCCAGCAACACCACTAGACTCGACCTCCCCCAGCAACACCACTAGACCCGACCTCCCCCAGCAACAACACTAGACTCGACCTCCCCCAGCAACACCACTAGACTCGACCTCCCCCAGCAACACCACAAGACTCAACCTCCACCAGCAACACCACTAGACCCGACCTCCCCCAGCAACAACACTAGACTCAACCTCCACCAGCAACACCACTAGACCCGACCTCCCCCAGCAACACCACTAGACTCAACCTCCCCCAGCAACACCAGCAAACTCCTCCAGCAGACCAGTCTTCCCGGCAGCAGCACCAAGGCCGCCCCGTCGTTACTATAGTGATCCCCTGCAGCAGTTAAGGGTGATTGTGGTACACAGACCCCCACCAACACCCTCCAGCCCTCACCACGGCACCTCCTCCTCGGGGACTGTAAACGACCGCTCTAGGTTTAACATAATAAGAATATAAGAAAAAAAAAGATTCTTATTAATTTTCGTTATTATTCGTGTTGGTAGTTATATTAAAAGGTTTTATTCAGGAATATATACTGTATGAGGTTAAGCCATCGTACTCAAGAGGTTAAGCCATCGTACTCAAGAGGTTAAGTCATCGTACTCAAGAGGTTAAGTCATCGTACTCAAGAGGTTAAGTCATCGTACTCAAGAGGTTAAAGAATTCAGACACCTGAGACACAGACAGAGGCGACTGACCGTGACCTTGGACTTACTCGACCCAGGGAGCAACAACATAAACATATGACTTGAACCTCTGAAGGTTGAGAGGCAATACCTAATATCATGACCTCCAGACCTCATGACTTCCAAACATCTAGATTTCCTGACCCCCTGACAACCTGACCTCCGAACTCGAAGATTTCCTGACCTCCAGACTCCTAGATGTGCTAACCTCCAAAACCCCTAAGTCGAGAGATTGATTGACCTTAACTTTAATCTAAGGGAATAAACTAAATATTAATATTGATGGGAAAATTTGACTAGGGACAAACTACGTAATACTTGGTTCTTCTTCTGTCCAACTGTTAGATAGGGTGGAATCAAAGGCATTTCGTCTTATTAACTCTCCTCCTTTAATCTCTCTTCCCTTTCTCTTCGCCGCAATGTTGTTTCACTCTCTCTCACACAATCTGTCTCACTTCATAAAGCTGGTTTTCCGGCATCTTCGTGGTGTAGATTAATAGTCTTTTTCTCTTCTATTTTTAAACTCTTTTTACTCATACTTGTTCGGCCCCTAGGCCCCGTTGTGGATCGATGACCTGTGCCCTGGTGGGCTATTCCCCGTAAAAAAAAAGTTAAGAAACACTATTTTTGATGAAGAGTTAGTTAAGAAACACTATTTTTTATGAGGATTTAATATAGAAATATTCCTTTTGATGAAATAAATACTAAACATTATTTAGCCCTTAATGTGGAGTATCTATATAAGGCTTCGTACTCA
The DNA here is from genome assembly GCA_958450375.1 of Homarus gammarus. NCBI lineage: Eukaryota > Metazoa > Arthropoda > Malacostraca > Decapoda > Nephropidae > Homarus > Homarus gammarus. The sequence goes on along the minus strand of CAUDMG010002821.1, from coordinate 1,465,663 downwards.
AGACTCACGTACTCAAGACTCACGTACTCAAGACTCACGTACTCAAGCTTAAACCCTTCACTACTGGACGTCACTTTTATTATTTTATTTGGTTAACGTTTGATGATTTTATTCAGCACAGAGTAACACCTCGTACCTAAGGAGTTAATGTGTGTTTCCTTTCACACTTATTCTTAACATCACCAACTGGGCTTAACCTAACCTAACCTATCGTATCCTAACTTAACCTATCGTATCCTAACTTAACATATCGTATCCTAAATTAAGCTAACCGAACCTATCCTATCCTATCCCAACGTAAGCTACCCTACCCAACCCCAACCTAACCTATCCCTCTGACTCCCACAACTGCTCTCTCACGGAACCTTACCAATCAAGTTTCCAAAGTTTGAAGGCTATAACTCAAAGCGTTCAGGACAGACAGAAAGAAACAGGCAGACAGACAGTTTATCAGATAGAGAAGGCGACAGTTTCACAAAGTTTAGAGAGACAGAGGCAGTAAAAGAGACGGTTTTACAGAATTTTCAGAGAGAGACACACGGACAGACAGAGATAGAGAGAGAGAGAGAGAGAGAGAGAATGTGTGGTTGACAGACAAGAGATAGAGAGAAAGAGAGATAGGGAAAGAGAAAGTTCTTACAGAGGCTTCATTTAGTTTAGTGTGTCAGCTGATAAGCGAACGGTCCTTCGGTAACAGCTGTTTCTTAATGCCGGGTGGTGAGATACTGTTAGGCCTTCCTCCCTCCCTCCTGCTCTGCCCCCTCACGTCTGTCTGTCTATCTGTCTGTCTGTCTGTCTGTCTGTCTGTCTGTCTTTCTGTCTGCAAACAGTTGGAAATTTCCCAAAAATATCATACAAAATAAAATAAAAAAATAAAAATTATATAACTGCAAATTGTAAAAAAAAACACACATAATATAACAGACACACAGAAACACACACGGAAAAACACACACAGAAAAACACACAGAAAAAACCGCACACGAAAACCTACAACCGAAGGAGAGGCCGATATCATCATCGTATTAACCGGGTGATCCCATTAACCGATAAGAACACGTCGCGGTGGTGGTGTCCCTTATCCGGTCCGCTTAATCGGTTATACCATCCTCCTCAAAAAACGTGTTGGTTAACGATGTCCGGTCCGGTTAATCGGTTAATACAAACGATACAATGCCGGTTACTGACTGGAGTTAATTAACCGATCATAATTAGTGACCTATTAACAGTTCTTTTAATAACTGTTGTAACTTTTTCTATTAACGGTAACAACAGACCATTATCTGTTAACGGAACTAAATAAACAACAGTAATAACACACCTCTACTTGATAACAAATACCCTTAACAGGAATCACCAACAAAAGGTCAAAAGGTCAAAGTAGACAAACACACGCTCAACTATCGACAACTGCCCCCCCCCCCTTCTAGTAATTGGCTAGTAAACACCGGACTTCTGTTATACCGCCCCAGCATTCATTACCACACACACACACACATACATACACAAGAGCTGACACACACGCAAACATAAGGGCTGTAGACAAACCAATCAATACCAATTGGACAGGATTTATCACTAACCCATTCGCTTTGTTTACTTGTTTATGTCACTTGTTTAGTTGTTTGTATTGGGAGGTAGTTAGGGACAAATATATAGTTAACTAAGTCCATTTATACACTTTAGTCATTAGCCAACAATGTTTATGTGACCGTGAGAGACAATGAGTGTTGTTGGTTGTAAACAAGTCCATTTCTTCCTCGACTTCTGATTTTGTGGTGTTGAGAAAACTTTACTTAACTGAGAGAGAGAGAGAGAGAGATGTGGGAAGTATGGGTGAGCGACTTAGGGACTAAAAGGATCTGGAGGTGAGGGGGTGAGAGGGAGGTGAGGGGTGAGAGGGAGGTGAGGGAGAGGGGGAGGTGAGGGGTGAGAGGGAGGTGAGGGAGAGGGGGAGGTGAGGGAGAGGGAGAGGGGGAGGTGAGGGGTGAGAGGGAGGTGAGGGAGAGGGGGAGGTGAGGGGTGAGAGGGAGGTGAGGGAGAGGGGGAGGTGAGGGAGAGGGGGAGTTAAGGGGTGAGGGGGTGGGGTGACAGCATGTACACAAGGGAAGCCATACAAGTGTTAGCCCCTTTAACACCTCACCACCACCCCTCCCTCACAAGTCCCTCACCCTTCATCCTCACCCCTCAAAGTAAAGGTAACCTCAATTAACATCCAAACACATAACACACACACACACACACACACACACACATAACACACACGTACACATAGAAAAATACAAACATACACACACACCTAATCACCTTATCGAATCATGTAGCTAGCGTCAGTATATAGTTACCTTGTTGCTAGGGGACAGCCAGTACACCAAGAATGCACTCTAGATAAACTATGTATGTGTGTGTATGTGTGTGTGTGTGTGTGTGTGTGTGTGTATTTTTAGGTGTGCGTGTGTGAGTGTATGAGGCGTGGCATTCATCCATCGACCACGAATGAATTTATGTGCTCCTGCGATTGTTATTTATGTGCAGTATGTATGAACGGGTGTATCTTCTTTTGGATGTGTGTATAAATTCAGGTGTATTTTCGGTATGTAGGTGTGTATGTATTAATGTACGTATGTTTGTGTGTATATCCAGTAAAGGAATTGGTTTAAATCTGGACCGTGGCGTGAGAGGCTAGGTGTATGTAGGAGACACACACACACACACACACACACACCAACTCCCCCGGAAAGATCTCTGGCCAAGATCGTCACAACTCCTCTGCAAGTTTTCTTAAGAGGGAAGGAATCTAAGGGGAAGATGTGACGGCAATATATCAGGAAGTCCGCCGAATTATCTGTGACCTCCTGACCTTGACCCTACACCTAACCCATCCCACCCACTGACCTACCCTACCCACCCAACCCACCCATTCCCTTGATTGATGTCCATTGAGATAAATTATATTCTTTGGACCATTTTATCTGGGAGTTTTAAAGTCGACGTTTTATAAAAGTCTTCTGAAGTTGACTATAGAGACTGAGTTTGGGGAAAAGAAATTGTAGAAATAAGTAAATAAATAAATAAAATAAAATAAATAAATAAATATCCGTTTTCAGAGACTTTAATTTGAAAATCTGAAGACGATTCGATTTCTTATAGACAGACAGACAGACAGACAGACAGATATAATTGGGTCATCAACACACTTGGCAAATTTCAGCCACGTGAAAATCTAACCTTTTCTGGTTTAGATTTACGGAGAAACGAGCAGATCATCACCAGGAAGGAACACCGTCACCTCCTGCTCCTCCCAGCCGAAAAGCAGAGAGTAGTGGGGGGGGGGGGGGTTACCTGCTGAAGACTCAGTAATTCAGTAATTATGAAGTGATTATCTCGAGGCAGGTGATCCACGGTGGGCCCATACCTCACACAACACCTGTACAAGATGAAGACTTTGTTCACCCTCACACAAAACTACTGCTGTTGGCAGCTTGGGTCAAAGATTAGAATTATGGATCTGGAGTGGTACAGGAACAAGGCGGGCCATGGATCAGGCAGTAGGGGGTCAGGGGCAGGGGTCAGGAGGCAGGGGTAGGAAGGAGGAGGCAGGGGGAGGGGGCAGGAGTCAGGGGGAGGGTGTCAAGGGTCAGCGGTCATTATAAATCAGTGAGGGAACAACTGCATCATAACAGGAGTGGAGGAAGGTTGAAGAGGGTAAGGGGGGGGTCAACAGCCTCAGGGTGAGGGGGAACCTAAGGGAGCCCTCTGTTTTATGATGGTGGGAGTGGGGAGATGGGAAGCATGAGGGGAAGAGGGGCAGGTCGTAACTCATCGTGGGTCATGGTGCGGCAGGTGAAGTGGGTCGCCTGTGTTACCAGAACCCAGCCCTAAAAGGCACGCTCAATGTATCTTAATTATTAGGAATTGGGCCTATGAGGAATGACTCCTTATCCCAATGGTTAGGTTCAGTTGGGGACTACTAGGACAGGGACCTACTAGGACAGGGACCTACTAGGACAGGGACCTACTAGGACACGGACCTACTAGGACAGGGACCTACTAGGACAAGGACCTACTAGGACAGGAACCTACTAGGACAGGGACCTACTAGGACAGGAACCTACTAGGACAGGGACCTACTAGGACAGGAACCTACTAGGACAGGGACCTACTAGGACAGGAACCTACTAGGACAGAGACCTACTAGGACAGGAACCTACTAGGACAGGGACCTACTAGGACAGGGACCTACTAGGACAGGGACCTACTAGGACAGAGGTCTATTTAACCACAGTCAGCACAGGAGGAAGTGGTGAAAGTGGCGTTTCTGGACCACCTTAATGAAGACAGAGAGAAACACGGGAACACCTTCCTGTCTCTCTCTCTCACACACACACACACACACACACACACACACACACACTTCGATGCCTCGACGCTTTCCCCTGTAGGACATGTGACCTCTGACCTCTGCTTAAAGGTCAGAGGGACGGTCCTTGTGGACTAGTGAGGGGAAGCTGAAGGTCAACAGAAACAGGAAGAGGGGAAAAAGGGGATAGGATGAAGCCTTGAGGATTTTTACTGTATCCTTCCCCTCAACCACTTCCTCTCCGCCCATCCCCATTCTCTCTACTCACACCATCCCCCAATCCTCCCATTCCACACCCCACCCCATCCCCTCCTCTTCACCCCGCCCCGTTCTCTCTTCCTCACACCCTTCCCATCACCCTCCTCACCCCCTCTTCCCCTATCACGGCACACCCCCCCCCCCCCCCCCCGTCTCCTCCATACTGGCGCTCCTCACCCCAACACGAACACCACCACTACCACCTACACCTTCCCTACCACAGCTACCAGCCAAAAGGGGGTTAGGTTAGGTTAGGTGTGACTAGGCGTGATTATTTTAAGTAATGCTTGATGAAGTCAGGTTGTGTTAGGTCAGGTCAGGTTAGGTCAGGTTAGGTTAATAACATTCGTGACGCTGACTCGACCTGACATGACCCCGTGACTGGCAATTACACTTAAGCTAAATGACCCTCAAATTGCACTCAATCAAAATTAATCTTACGAGTATTACAGACTGCTCCTGCTATTTTGATTATGTGAGTAATTAACTTAATGTCCCAGATGTTGTGACGAAATTAATTTTATGTCCCAGATGTTGTGACGAAATTAACTTTATGTGTCATGGTAATGGGCTGTAGGATTGAACACGACTTGGCAATACCATAGGGAGAGTAAACAGCGTGTGTGTGTGTGTGTGTGTGTGTGTGTGTGTGTGTGTGTGTGTGTGTGTGTGTGTGTGATGGGAAAGAGATAAAGAGAAATTTACAGTCTGAGGAACGAAGAGACAGTAATGAGGAATATGAGAGGAATGAGAGAGGTAGTGAAGGGGAAACACAACATAATTGAGACAGTGAGGGGAACATAAGTGGGGAAATGAGGGGAAACATGAGATAGATGAACTTGGGCGAGGTATAGTGAGGGGAGGGTTCACAATCTTCCTTCCTCCTCACTACCCCTCCTCCCCACTACCCCCCTCCCAGGTGATCGCGTCAAGGAACATCTCGCCTCCTGCATAAACCAGAAGCGGCGGATCAGCATACCTGGAACCATAACCCAGGTGGCGTGGGGCAGTTTACCTGAAGAAGGCCGGGGCGGGTATCTCAGCTCCTCCCATTAGATAATTGGCGGAGTGTAGCAGGTGGGACGTGACCCTCGTCTCTACCTGGGGGAGTGTGTTGGCTTTACCTGTCACCCTCACCTGGGGGAGTGTGTTGGCTTTACCTGCCACCCTCACCTGGGGAGTGTGTTGCCTTCACCTGGGGAGAAGGGGTCGTCTTTACCTGTCACCTATAACACAGACAAGGCCACCTTCCCCACCACCTCCTCTCCCCACCTGGAGGCCCCAGGAATAATGAATACATGGCGTGTACATTTACTTACTGCTGTAATTACTATGCTCACATAAGCTCAGATGGAAGAGTGGTTATAACACTGAATTGGCAATCTAGAAGCCCTTGGTTCGAATCCCAGAGTTGTAGGTAATGTAAGCTAAATAATCAATCGCAATTCTTATTGGTAGAATGGTCATATGTCGCCAGGTTTGTCATTAAAAGAATATAATTGAACCTTAAATACTCTATATGAAGAAACGAAAAGATTCATCTTGTATCACCTGAAGATTTACTCTCCCAGCTTATATCACCTCATGATAACCTAACCTAACCTAACCTACTTACCCCAGATAGCATCAGGGGGTTTAATCATCAGATGAACTGAAGGGGGAGGTAATCTACAGGTACTTATATCTGTCCTATCTCAACCAGTCTGTGCCGGCGACCACACCCATCTAATCTAACCACATAGGAAGGCGAGATGATCATGGTTATATAGGGTTTTTAAGGTAGTAATCCCCGATCAGATTACCTTAATAAGTTACACCAATAAAATGTCCACAACAGTTGAAAATAAAGTAATAAATTAATATATATATTTTACATAAACACATAAAAACAATTACTTATCTGAAGAAGACTTATTCAGTGCACACACACACACACACACACACACACACACACACACACACACACACACCACCGTCTCGAGAACAGTATCTAGCCATCCCTGATCCCGTGACCTGACCTGACCTCTTGACTAACACAAATGTAATTAGTGTTATTGTCTTCACCCATAAATTACTAATGTATTACAATCGCTGACAGGTAATAGTGGCCAGTACAGTACTCCGTCTCCCCCTCTTACCTGTCATTAGCTACAGGTAGAGTTAAGTCATGACCAGGTGTGCGAGGTCATGTGAAAGGTCGTTTAAAATTACAACTTGGAACCCATGTTTTTTTCTTCATATTAATGGTATTGCCTCTACACAAACACTAACGCACACAAAAACAGACACAGACGCAGATACAGACATATGAACACACATATGTATACCCCAAAAGTACACACGAACACCATGTAAACACCTCACAGTTATGAGTCAAAATGCCTCATATTACAGTGGAGAGAGAGAGAGAGAGAGAGAGAGAGAGAGAGAGAGAGAGAGAGAGACAGAGAGAGAGAGAGAGAGACAGAGAGAGAGAGAGAGAGAGAGAGAGAGAGAGAGAGAGAGAGAGAGAGAGAGAGAGAGAGAGAGAGAGAGAGAGAGAGAGAGACTGCCTTGTAGCACTAGTGGGGGGACTTTAGACGGCTGCTAGAGGCGGTCGATGACACACACACACACACTAACACCCACACCCTTCCTCACATCCACCCACACACAAACACACACACACACACACACCGTCCTTCACGCCCGCCTGTAACACACACACACAAACACACACACACACACACACACACTCACACACACACACACACACACACATGTCTGTAGGCAGCAGTGTCTCACATACAGTTAAGTGAGGGACCCTACACACCTAACTAACTCCTATATAACGTTGAAGATCTCACTCAAGTACCCAGCCTCTCCCTCCTCTGTGTGCTTAAGAGACACATAAACTGTACCAAATCCTCATATTAACATTGGTGTATTATCTGAAGGACATAAACATTAGCCTCCCCTCCTTGACATTATTTCACCCAAACGCTAACCTAACTTATTTTAACCTAACACTAACGTAAATTAACCTAAGGCTAACCTAAATTAACCTCATGCTAACATAATCTAACGCTAACCTAACCTAACACTAACTTAACCTAACATCACACAAACCTAACCTAACCTAACCTAGCTTAACCTAATCAAACATCCCCCTAGAGAGTGTTATGGTGTCTAATCTTCAAATAATCCGAGTTGGAAGAAGTAAATTAACATAAGACTCTCTGAGACTCTGCATCCAAGACAAGAAGCGTCATAAGTCTAAATAAACCTCATCATTAAGGTGAAAAACGGAGGCAAACAAGAGATAATAAAGGAAGACGAAGGAGCAAGAGGAGGAGAGGTAGATAAAGAACAAGGTGGAGAGATGCAGAGATAAAGAGGCATAGACGGAGGAAGAGGAGGAGGATAGCGATAACGGAGCGGTCTTAGAGGGAAGAAGACTGTGGAAATGGCAGAGAGTAGTGTGTGTGTAAGAGACGCCACCACCACACAAGAAGAAAGAAGAAGAAGGAGAAGAAGAAGAGGAAGAAGAAGAAGAGGAAGACGAAGAAGAACCGAAAACACGACTCATTAACAAAACCACGAGAATTGGTTAAAACTCCTCAGGTGACAAGAACTTAAAGGCCTCCTGAAGACACCCCAACATAACCCTCCCACAACAATAACATGTAAATGATATAATCCAGCCAGGGCTAACTCAACCTAACATAACCTAACACACGAATGGAAATGACCCGCTACCGTTGACACATACCAAACACCCGGGAGAGAGAGAGAGAGAGAGAGAGAGAGAGGTGTTGACGTGTTCCTCTCCCTCTTTCTTTCTCAACACCTACCACCACCATCACCACCACCATCACAACCTTCACCAACAAAAACAACAACCTCCAACACCAACACAGGATCAGCACCAACAACAACACCCTCCAACACCAACACAGGATCAGCACCAACACTATCACCAACACGTCCTCAACTCACCAGCAGGCGGCCGGAATCACAGACGATATAGTGGCCGTTTTCACCTATGACCAGACATACTGATCCTCTCTCTAATGGGATTCAGTTGTCTCTAATTCAATAAACGTTTACGTATTTCACTATGAGAGCAGCAGCAGACACTGACAAGGTAGGGAGGGAGAGAGGGAGGGAGGGAGAGAGAGAGGGAGGGAGAGAGGGAGGGAGGGAGAGAGAGAGGGAGGGAGAGAGGAAGGGAGGGACAAGGTAGGGAGGGACAAGGAAGGGAGGAAGGGAGGGACAGGGTAGGGAGGGACAAGGAAGGGAGGAAGGGAGGGACAAGGTAGGGAGGGACAAAGGAAGGGAGAAGGGAGGAAGGGAGGCACACAGGAGTCGAGAGGGTGTTCCATGTTGCAATTTTCCCTAAGTGGGATACAATGATAACAAGATCATAATATATCCTGGTCGTATTCTCTGGCATTAAGTCAAATATTCATCCATAAGAATATATTTCCTAATCCTTGGTATATAAAGGCGTATATACCTGACCTTCTCTGGCCTTAAGTAAGTCAAATATTGTTCTGTATAAATAAGTATTTGATCCTCGTTTTCTCTGCCACTCAGAAACTCAAATACTTACCCGCAAGATTTGTTTTTTTTTTTAATATATGTGAACTGTATATAAACACACGCCTATTTTCTTTCGCTAAATCCTAAACAGCTAAATATATTTCCACATTACAATTACTCTTTAAATACATTATATCGCACACACACACACACACACAGAGAGAGAGAGAGAGAGAGAGAGAGAGAGAGAGAGAGAGAGAGAGAGAGAGAGATGATCATATTACCTCTATTTTACATTTAATCAGGACACACAAGAGACCATTTTCACCCTATTAACAACATCCTGTAAATCGATATAAACACGAACCTATTTCAATCTACCCACCGAATTGCTCACCTTTACCGATTTAACCGATTCCCGATTTAAAGACCGACTCCCGATATTGGCTATATTACGTAACATTATACTTGGTATTATGTTAACAAAAATAATAATAACAAACCACTTAATTAATAACTTTATACCGCTTAGTTTATCATACAACATAAATAACACTCAAATATATACACTATTTATCGTTATACACAGTGAATGAGTCATAGTCTATATTATACAAAGTTATACACGTTATGGCCGCCACCCTGCTCATAGAGAGAGGGTGGGGGGGGGGATACTCCACTGGGGTGTTTAACAGGAGGGAGAGTGGAACCTTTGGTGGTGGTAATGAGGGAAACCTGAGAGAGATTCTGTAACTTCCTTTGGCCTAATAACTCCCTTTAATTAATCTTTAACTCTCTTTAATTAGAATCCAATTCCCTTTAATTAAATAACTAACTCTCTGTGAACGCACCCAACCTGGACATAGATTCTCAAATATTCACATCTTCAGATTTCCAACAGCAACTGAATATATCGTAACTGACCAACAAATTATAACCGAAAGTGAAATTTTATCACTATGGCATCAACACTTAGCCGAGACTCTACCTTAACTAGGCTGAGGGAGAAAATTAAGGTAGAGAGACTCGGGTGTGAATCGTCTTGGGATCAATACTGAGGGTGTACAGCACGAGGGGGGAGGGTACTGGTGACAGGTTACCCTCCAGTGTAGTGACTCGCTGGTATGTTACTTCTCACTTGTGCCTGATCGAACCTCACTTAGGGTACAATGGCTATTCGTGGGTTGGTACTGTGTGTGTGTGTGTGTTGGAATACCTGACCTTTGAATCCCTTAGGTAAGTTTTCCTTGTTAGTAATGTTACGTGACCTCTGACCCGAGTTATTCAAACTGTAAAGAACATATTGGTCCATACTGGGCAGTCCCGTTTACACCCAACTCCTATCGCTCATATATCCACCCAGCCTATTTTTGAAGGTACCCAGCGTGATCGAGTTAACGATGAAATTCGGTAACTTGCTCCACTCATCCATTACTCTATTTCTAAACCAGTGTTTGCCTATCTCGAGCCTAAATCTAAATTTGTCCAATTTAAAACCATTGCTACGGGTTCGCTCCTGGTTGGATAGTTTGAGTACCTTTGTTATATCACCTTTGTTTAGCCCTGACTTCCATTTATACACCTCTATCATATCGCCCCTCACTCTCCGTCTATCGAGGGAGTGTAAATTAAGATGCTTTAATCTGTCTCTGTATTCAAGGTTCCTCCTCTGAAAGCTTTCTAGAGATTCTATATCCATTCTGTAATACGGTGACCAGAACTGAACCGCGTAATCCAAGTGAGGTCTCACAAGCACAAGATATAGTTTTAGGATAACCTCGCTAGTCTTGTAACTAACACTACTTTGTTGACCCAAGGTAGGTCAAATAACGTCGACCTTTGCCCCCACTGTTGACCCCGGGCAGGTACTCACGGTAGTTCTCCTTGTTGGAGATGTAGGTGACCCCACAGAGCGTGGCCAGCTCCGTCAGGTTGAGGTAGAAGGCTGCGGCGACCAGTGTCATGTAGGCTGGGCGGCGGGCGGCGGGCACGTGGGGGGCCAGGGTGGTGTAGTAGGCGCGGGCCACCCACGCCACCAGCAGGCGAGGGGAGATGTGCAGCGCCACAGCAACACGCCACAGGTACCGCTGAGGGGACACGCCCGTCACCGCGCTGATGCTCGGCAGGAAGTTGTACACCTAAGGGAGAGAGACAACAGTGAGTCTGGGAAACACACATCACGAAACACTATCTCACTAACACTGTTTTCTTTATCTCATTAAACACTACCACATCTATCTCCTGAACACTATCTTCTTTATCTCACTTCATCAAACATATAAATATGAATAACACACATTGCACACCTGTGGGCAGGACACCTCCAATTAACAATAGAGCACATTATTTTTACCGAATACCCGGCAAGGTCACACAGCATACTGATACTTAACGTCACGTTTCACTACAAAGGTAACGTTAAGAACCAATTAATTCTCGTAACAACTGAACACAACATTTCCAATTACTAAGCTAAGACAAGACACTTTTTTTTTAATTTCCATCTTCACTTTCTCACTCAACCACACGTCCACTTCATAATATTTACAACGATATGGATACTAAATAAAACAAAAACAAAACAAAACAAAACAACAGGAGGTCCCGACAAACCACCGCAGCCCCGAACTACACAACACAGAAAACTATGAATATATTAATACTCAAGGGAGAAATATTACCGAGCAAATAAGACTCAACACCGTGGGACCAGTGTGTCATCTGAGGCACTAAGGCAACACTTACACCAGTCATCACAAGTTCCCGCACCTTCTCCTGTTACTCGAGGCCTGAGGGAGTCACTGAAACTCTTAAAACATCTTCAGAAACTCGGGAGTGTCTCGAGACGCTACTCAAAATATACGTTTTCAATCAACTTTTTCGCTTACACACATGTATAGCGTAAGGTCTCACCGCTCAGTACAGTATATAATCTTTGTTTTATGTTGTTACGGGGAGTAAAACGTTCAATAATTCAAACTTGACGTGATCATAAGCTGTACATTTTCAGCTCTGCCCTAAAAGAAGAATCCCGATATACCTTTTAGCAACAACTCGTATAAATACCCCTTCATTTGTTTATATATATTTAGAAGACTAATACTTGGCTTCACGGTTCAAGACAATAACACTGGAACGCTCCCTGCACTACACGGGGCAGCGACGTGGAGCTTCACCCTTCTGTCCGTGTATTAACATCAAAGGTTATAGAAATGTCAAGAGTAATAATCGCACAATAACGACCAATTTCCATCCTCTTATAAACTTGTTGGGCGCTCCAGAGAACCCCCTCCCCACTCCCACCCTACCCCGATGTGCTATTGTTTTGTGATCCAGCATTGCGGAGCAGCGGCGCGGACGGAATGCAACTGTCTTTATAAGCTGCGGAAAACTTTGACAAGCCTATTACGACTCGATCCTGTTGTCTGCCTCAGGGATTACAAAAAAAAACGTTTCACTGTGTATATTCGTGGCAGTAACAGAGAACAGTACACCGTAACGTAAAATAAACTGCTGTGGAATAGTATTTATATTTTTACCTCTAGTTGGTCAACTCCCATTACCTCTTAAGTTACTTAGACCGTAATAGCGATACAAATCACTGACGAGAATGGGCACAAAGATGTTTATTAAGTATATAAATTTACCCAATAAATTACACAACTAGCGGCATAACAGACGTACACGCGATCACTTGTCTTGTCTAATAATTACTACTACTACTACTACTACTACTACTACTACTACTAATAATAATAATAATAATAATAATAATAATAACAATAACAATAATAATAATAATAATAAATTAATACATATAAACTCAATTAAGCTGCCAGAAACAGCTCAAACGGTACTAGGAATTAATTAGTTGAGGAAAGATGAACCTTTTTCACAGTCTATTTCCTCTAATTACAGGTAAATAGTTCTCAAGTCTGTCTGTCTATATTTAAGCCATTGTCTCCATGTCTTCTTTTGTCTCTCTCTCTCTACAATTTTTCTCTCACTCTACCTGCTGTCTGTGTCTCTCTCTCTCTTTCATAACTATTTCTCTATCTCCCAATATTTCTCTCTCAAACTATATTTTTTTTATTTCTCTCTTCTCTCTTTCCATCTCTCTCTTTATCCCTCATTACATATCCGTCTTTACTACTCTCTCTCTCTCTCTCTCTCTCTCTCTCTCTCTCTCTCTCTCTCTCTCACGGTTTTTACTCAGAGTACACACAAGAGCTAGGTAGGAGTCGGTCAGCTTTAAGGTCATAACACACTAAACACTCCCTCCAAACACTAAACATTCCCTCCACACAAACACTAAACACTCCCTCCAAACACTAAACACTCCCTCCAAACAAACACTAAACACAGCCTCCAAACACTAAACACTCCCTCCAAACATTAAACACAGCCTCCAAACACTAAACACTCCCTCCAAACAAACATTAAACACAGCCTCCAAACACTAAACACTCCCTCCAAACAAACATTAAACACAGCCTCCAAACACTAAACACTCCCTCCAAACATTAAACACAGCCTCCAAACACTAAACACTCCCTCCAAACAAACATTAAACACAGCCTCCAAACACTAAACACTCCCTCCAAACAAACATTAAACACAGCCTCCAAACACTAAACACTCCCTCCAAACAAACATTAAACACAGCCTCCAAACACTAAACACTCCCTCCAAACAAACATTAAACACAGCCTCCAAACACTAAACACTCCCTCCAAACGCTGCCAGACATTACACCTTCAAATTATTCACCATTTTCTGGAAATATTCCCGTGAAAAAAAATTATGCACATATTTCTCTTTCTTCAGGAAATGTTCAAAAGGTGGGCATATATTTTTTCCAGGAAATGTTCAATGATTTTACGGAAAATGTTCAAATGTTCAAAGATTTCTTTTATGGGAAATGTGCAAAGAGAAAACGCATATATTTTTTAGAGATATGTTCAAACGGTGAGTCTAATTTTATTACTCCATTATAGATTCGTACCATTTTTTTTTTACTTTTTTTTATATTCACGAGGATATAAACGACTGTGTATGAATAAAGGTAAAAAAAAAAATATATATAAAATCAACTACGAATATATTGTTTCTTCAATCTAACTCTTGGCAGTTTAGAATAAATCACCTGAAAAATAGATCTATGTGAAAACGAAGGAAAATAGTGTTTATTTCCCAAACTAAAACATCCAGGATTTTTTGGTATATATTTCACAACAATGTATTACGCCTCGTTTGGGATGAAGGTTTGTGTCAGAGATAGAGAAAAAAAAAACAGTTTATTCTACCCAAAATTAAACAAAATGAATATACAGTTTTTTTTTTCCATTTTTATATCAAGTCCCCCAAAATCCTATGTAATTCTGTCATATTAAGTGTTATTACAAAGCAGCTGTAATTAGAGGTTGTATTGTACTTTCTGTATTGTTGAACTGTTCATGATTAAGGCTTATTACGCCATTATAAACAATCACTCTCTTATAGGGGAAGGGAGAGGTAAATAACGAGGGTGATTGCTGGCCTTCCTGTTGGTGTGGGTGATGGTGGTTGTGGTGTTATTGATGGTGGTTATTGTGACAGTGGTGGTGGTGGTGGTGGTGTTAGTGATGGTGGTTGTGGTTGTTAATTAATGGTGAATCTTGTAGTTATGGTCTGTTAAATGATAGTGTAGATGTTGACTATGATGTGGTAGTGAAAGCGTTGACTCTTCAGGATGGTGACACTTATACCATAACCCACAGTGCACCATCACTCCCTTCCACCACATAAAACTATCTCAACTCATTTTCCCTTCCCTTCCCTTCCCTTCCCTTCCCTTCCACCCTCTCCAAGTAAGCACCCAACTTAATATACAAAAACAATATATTTTTATGTTTTTTCTCTGTTCCACGTTAAGCACATTAAACTAGCATATGTTAAGTACCTAAAATACGGTATAATATAATGTTAAAATCCCCTCTTCTCTACTCCATGTTAAGTACCTATAAGTCACGTATATTAACATGCTAGAATATCTACTTTATGTTAACACCTGAAGTCATAAACCAACATTTATAAACCTGTTAAAATTCCTCCTTAATATCTCTTCTCTATCATAAAACACCCAATTCTTTCTCCTCTCGTGTTTATTAAGATGGTCATCTCTCTCTCTCTCTCTCTCTCTCTCTCTCTCTCTCTCTCTCTCTCTCGCTCTCTCTCTCTCTCGCTCTCTCTCTCTCTCTCTCCTCGTTACCTCGTCCTTGTCATTACCCTTCCACCCCTTCGTCAGGAGAAGAGGCCACGCAGTGATTTTCTACCCAGCCAACTCTACCTTAGGTGAAAGACTGATGTAGAGTTCTATATCCTTTTTTCCTTTTTAACTTTATATTATAAGATAAGAAAGGGGAAATGGTGTCGTTTTACACACGTTTAGAGAAAAAGAAAGTGAGGGAGAGAGAGAAAGTGAGAGGAAAGTGGTGTCTTCTTACACTCGTTAAAGTGGGTATAAAAGTTAAGGGGAGAGAAAGTAGGAAACGAGGTGTATTCTTACGCTGGTTAAAGGAGAAAGAGAAAATAAAAGAAAGTTCTTAGAAAGTGAGGAAAGGTGTTAGCTTTTTTCTCTCTTTAAGGGAGAGAGAAAGTTAGGGAAAGTGGTATCACACGCTAGTTTGGGGAGAAAGTGAAGGGACACTCAAAGGAAGGGGGGATAAATGTTAGCCTCTTACGCTTAATAAGGGGAGATAGAAAGTAAAGGGAAAGTGGTAGGGGATGTAGTACTTTCTTTCAGTCGATAATAAAAACTTTCACTGATATTTCAGCAACACTTTCACCACCCATCTTCTTTCACCATCCATTCACCTTTTTTCACCATCTAATTAACCACACTTTCACTATCAACTCAACAACGCTTTAACTCTCCTTCATTTCTCCCTTGGTGTGGGGGGTCGTGAGGGGTCGTGGGGGGTTGTGGGGGTCGTGGAGGGTCGTGGGGGTATAGGGGTCAGGGGGGGTCAAACATGCAAGAGAAAGAGAAAGGGGGAGTGATGTCCTTTTCTCTTTCCGCTCGCTTTAATTACCACTTTCTTTACTTTCTTTTTTTCCTTTCTCTTACTCGAAGGAAAATTGGGTCTAGGATTTACGTCTCTAAGAGGAGTATAATTAGAACCCGGAAAAAAAAACATTACTTGCTATTATTAAACGAGCGACTGTGTGTGTGTGTGTGTGTGTGTGTGTGTGTGTGTGTGTGTGTGTCATCGTCAGTCAGTCAGTGCCACCCACCTCCCTCACGGTGTAGCTTAGAGTCTAACCTGGAATAATGCCACGAAGGATGGCAATAATAGCTGTATATTTCCCTTAGCTTCCAACCTTTTATTCTTAGCTTACAACCCTTTTTTTTTAGCTCCGAATATTTTATAACTTCGAATTTCTTTATATTTTGAGCTGTTTTTTTTGTAACTTTATTCTATTTTCATTTAGTTAAGGTTTATGATATTGACTGCTCTCTCTCTCTCTCTCTCTCTCTCTCTCTCTCTCTCTCTCTCTCTCTCTCTCTCTCTCTCTCACACACACACTTGACTGTAAAACACAAAGGGTCTTATTTTACTTTCGGACACTACCGGAATCTTAGGAATTTTATCTTTCCAATCAATAGTTTCAACAATTCTTAGATCACTTTTTTTTCTTTGACGTTTCCCTCGTAAAAGACTTATGCCGGGGGGTTCCAGGGCGGTTAGGAGGTTAAGTTAGGTCATTTGCGAGGTTAGGTTAAATTAGGCTAGGTTGCGTTGGGTTAGTTTTGGTTAAAATTGTCTAAACTAGTGATTTCGAGATAAAATTCCTAAGATTCCCGTGTTGTCTGAAAGTAAATATTTACCAAGACATCCCATCCTTTTATTAAACTAAATATATATTGAAATTCACATCATTGTTAAAGAGAAAATTTGCTGACAACCACACGAGGAGAGAGCGACTTATTATGTGAATGTCGAGGGAAGGAGAGAGTGAAGAATACCCTCCCCCCAGGTTTTAGGGGCGGCTCTGAAGGACCATTGAGGTGGTAGACGGTGTGTGTGTGTGTGTGTGTAGTCTATTATAACACACACACACACACACACATACATTCTATATACTCATACATACAGTATAATATCCTCACACACACACGTACACATGAACACACGTACACACACACACACACACACACACGCTCTCTCTCTCTCTTACTTTTTCTTGTGTCTCATTTATAACTAAACACCACCAGAAATACACCTAACCTTGAACTCTCTCTCTCTCTCTCTCTCTCTCTCTCTCTCTCTCTCTCTCTCTCTCTCTCTCTCCAGCCTAACACGCAGGCATATTAAAAACCTCTATCCAGTGAAGGTTGTCAAGCACAGTCGATTTGTAAGGTACACGCTTCCCCCCCCCCCCTCCTCCCCTCCCCTCCTTCCTTTTAACCGATTCCCCCTATTTTTTCTCTAGTCCTTTCCAGCCCCGGCACACAAGAGTTCCCGCCTGGCGAGAGTTTGGGGTCAGTCTCCACCCAACCAGCTGACAACTGCAATTCTGAGCTAGTGACGACGCCCACACCGAGAGACCAAGCTGGGGGGAGGGGACTGGGGATGTGATGGGGGGAGGGGGGATTGAGGGGGGGAGAATAGGGGGGAGGGGGGATTGAGGGGGGGAGAATAGGGGGGGAGGGGGGATGGGGATTATTGCAGAGCGCCACCAGGGCCTCGGAACCTTGTCTGGTGTCTAGCTGGTCTCTTTATCAAGTAAATCGGAGACATTTACTCTCAAGAGGAAATTTAGTGAAAAAAACAGATTACAGGTACAGACACATTATTCTGCGACACTGTAGGAAGGATACAGTCAACGTGTATCATAATATCTGCGTTGAATTTATATATGTATTCCATTGTTTTAAAATAGTTATATGTTATCCTCTGGTAGAAGCATGGACATAATTATCCGGAATAAACATGTATTTTTACTGTTATTGTTATTATTATTATTATTATTATAGACGCGCTGGGCTGAAGAAAAACGTTTGTAATTATGAAGTGAAATTATAAGTCCTAAGTCTTGTTGGAACTTAACTCAGATATTACAGTACAAACAAAACAACTATGTACACCAGGTTATCTTCACAGAGATATAAACAAACACACAATTAATTAACTCGAGACAGCTTTTAACCTCTCACACTAAAAAGGGATTAACTAGGGATATACAATAGCCAAGTGAAGAGTCCCCCCCCCCCCCACCACCTCTCTCTCTCTCTCTCTCTCTCTCTCTCTCTCTCTCTCTCTCGTAAACTAAAATCTATGGAAATATAAATAAATAGATGTCTGTTAATTAAAACTCGTAAATTGTTAATATAAAATTATGCCAAAGTTTCTTTTGTTTCATATATTAAAGCTACAACAGGTGTGGGTAAGAAGTGTGTTTCAGGGGCGTACCACACACACACACACACACACACACACACACACACACACACACACACACACACACACACACACACCTCTATGTTAAAAAGCCGTGTGATTAGTGTGAGGCATGACAACTACTATTAGCGTTCTTTATCATCGCCATTTATCTAGTGACCGCGTGTTAAACTTCGCTTTAGTCACGTCTGTTAGTCAGTCATTCCTTGTTTAAATCTCATCATTATTTAAACTTAAGTTAGGTGACAGACTAAAATATTCACGGCTTTATTCTTATATATTAATAAAAATTATCCTTGAATTAGATGTATATTAGAAAAAAAAATCTATACCCTTTAAAAATTATATTACCTTTAAGGCCAAACTCCGCCATTGAGCAAAACACAACATATCAACAGGTAAGTAACTTTTCATCATTAAAAAACAAACAAAAAAACATGGTGATTTAATTTATGCATCCCCACACCTATGATTATGTACTACCCTGGGCCAGCGAGGCAGTGTATGTGTGTGTACCTCTACCACCACCATACACTATACTGAAGTAGCTGATGATCGATCCAGCAGCACACACGTGGAGCTGCAGCAGGGCAAGGCCGGGAGCGTCCAACAAAGGGTTCTCTTCCTGCTTGTAATTAACACGAGAGAGAGAAAGTTGAGGACAAAGGAAGGAAAGACCAGATTTTTTCCAGCACCACACACACACACACACACACACACACACGACAGTTGCAGCAGGATGAACACCACCCTCAGAGATCACCACCTACAGTAAATCATATTATACAACCCTTAAATATATGTTCCTCTCAATAATCAACAAAGTGATGATCACAACAACACCTTAACAGCTCCTTCAAGACCTGACCTCATCCTTCAGCTACGCCTTGACCTCATCACTCAACCTGGTCAATAATCCTAAGGCAACTGTCTCCTGCAGGTGGTTAGGAACAGGTATTAATATGTGAGAAGACGTGTGTGTGTGTGTGTGTGTGTGTGTGTGTGTGTGTGTGTACAGTAGAGGTTAAACAATTCTAGGTACTGGGCTCTTAATTGGCTCATCCAGGTATGGTCCTCCCGTAATTGGAGACTTGAAAACGCATCAACTATCTGAGTTAAGGTACTACACGAGAGATTGCCCCCCCCCCCTAAAAAAAAAAAGAAGAAAAAAAATAATGACGTTGAAATTATCCCAAGACTCTATTCTAACTTAACCATTCCCCCCCCCCTCCCCCCCCCCCCCAACTACGGCTTTCTTGGAAAAATAGAACAAATTTACCTGATTCCCTCACCAATTAAAACAAAGATGGCACTGTACAAAACAAAGATAAAATAACACCACAAAACACAGACACACTATAAGACGCCATTGGTTCAGACTTCAGAGACTAGACTAGATACCTGTTGTCTAGGTGTGGCAACAGGGGACCAGTCTAGTGGAGCTCAGGTGAGGTTGGGAGAAACAGGAAACGCGGTGCTTGTTAGCGGATCACTTGGGGGGAATATTTGTTATCGTCTGTGTCTCATCCTGACGGTGAATGTAACCAAGTAGGAGATAAAAGAGAGAGAATAGGGGAGAGATGAGAAGGGAAGGGGAGAATCAGAGAGGAGAGAATAATAGAGTAAGACGAAGGGAGAGAGAGAGAGAGAGAGAGAGAGAGAGAGAGAGAGAGAGAGAGAGAGAGAGAGAGAGAGAGAGAGAGAGAGAGTGTGTGTGTGTGTGTACAGAGACATATAATCTCTCCCATTTTTCATATATATATTTACACAATGATTTAATGTGACCCCCAGCCCAGGTGTTGTTCCTCCACGAAGGATAACACTACAGGTTAATGACGGCAGTAAAACACAAACACCTGTACACGGTGTCTCACATCTGTCAAACTGAATCTTAATTAGCCACCTGTCTCGACCCCTGCACCTGCCTCACCTTCACGGCACATCACAGGTATAACATTATTAGCTACGTTTAATCACCCCAGTGTACGTCCTCTCCTGACCTGACTGCTGGAGATTTAAGTGAGTAAAGATGAAATAAATTTCCTCGAATACTCAACTGATTCTCAAAATTCATTAAAAAACAATAAACCAAAGGGCAATATCACTCAGTAAATTCTCAAGATACAATAATAGAAACAAAGATGTGACATAGATAATATATTTCCATCTGTGTCTGTGTTAGTCCGGATAATGAGGCCAGAGCCACACTAACCATTTTATGGTAAGCAATATTCTATAGAGAGATTATTGGAAGCGTTTATTAGGTGGAGACAGTAGCGTTAGGAGTCAAGGTCTATAGAGGAGGTCATCCCTCACCTGACCCAAAATGCGACCCAGCTCGTGTCCTGTGGTAGAGAGGTGGAGAGACCGGACCTCAGTTGGCTGCAGCCACAACTGGTGTCCTGTGGTAGAGAGGTGGAGAGACCGGCCCTCAGGTGGCTACAGCCACAACTGGTGTCCTGTGGTAGAAAGGTGGAGAGACCGGCCCTCAGTTGGCTGCAGCCACAACTGGTGTCCTGTGGTAGAGAGGTGGAGAGACCGGCCCTCAGTTGGCTACAGCCACAACTGGTGTCCTGTGGTAGAGAGGTGGAGAGACCGGCCCTCAGGTGGCTACAGCCACAAGTGGTGTCCTGTGGTAGAGAGGTGGAGAGACCGGCCCTCAGGTGGCTACAGCCACAAGTGGTGTCCTGTGGTAGAGAGGTGGAGAGACCGGCCCTCAGGTGGCTACAGCCACAACTGGTGTCTTGTGTCACATAGTGAAACAACAGGAACTATACACTTCCATTCATTACCTAAAACTAAGATACAGTGGATTAACCTCTTTAAGATAAAGACAACAGTAATACTGCTGATGCTCAGTGGGCATTGAACAGCTGCCAGAGGCTGACAGAATCTGTAGTCCATTATAAAAGTAGTTTGGTAATTATTGAATATGAATTTGATATATTTGTCATAAGTTTACCGTAACTTAACACTAGAGATAACGTAGATAATGTCAAAGGCAAATAAATCTCTCTTCTATAGCCCTTGGGTGGCCCTGGTGCCGGGGCCATCCTCGTACACGAGGGACAACCATTATTGTTATGTCATTTAATATGTTATAAGTATATACTACAGTAAGTGTATAATATAAAAGACAAAGAACATCGTAATATATATATTTAGCTTCAGGGTTTATTAAGTTATTTATTACTTGTCCTTATTACTGGTATTTGTTTTCCTCTCATTTAAGTCTTTATTATTGTTTTAAGTAACATTAGATTTAATTGTTTTCCTTCTAAACTTATGTTCATATTATAATATCACATCATTCCTCCACTTACTAACAGGACATTGTATCTAACTGAAATACAATGGTAAATAGATTCTCAAAGGTTCCTAAGTTATCCCTACCGTCTTACCTAGAGATAAGGGAACGTATCTAAAAGACTCACTTAAGTTACTCTACCAATCTCAAGGGACTGTAGGTTAAATATCCACCTCGTTGGAGTTAAGAGACAGTACCTAACTATCTCATTAACCACACAAAAAACCCTGAACCTAAACCATCATACTTCCTTCTGTAATACCTAAGAACACTGATATTTTCCTTTATTCCTTCAGTATTACCTAAAAATACCGTAAAAGTTTCTCTTATTCTTTCAGTATTAACTAAAAACATTGTAATATTTTCACTTATTCTTTGGGTAATATTTCACAGCATTAAGGACCGCCAGAGCCAACACACTTTTTTTTTTACTTGTAGTTTAAGGGTGATGTAACCTTTTCGTGTGTGTGTGTGTGTGTGGTAAAGGGGGCTAGAAGATAAGGAATATTTATGGCAGTCCGGACGACCAGCCGAGAAATGTTGGTAACGAGGAGTGAGGCGGTGTTTATCATGACCGAGCCCAGCCCTGCCACCATGAGCTTTTGAGGAGGAGCAGGAGGAGGAGGAGAAGGATGTGGAGGAGGAGGAGAAGGATGAAGATAAGGACGAGGATGAACATGAAAAGGAGGATGATGATAAGAAAGAAAGGAGGGAAGACACGAAAATGGATGATAAGGAAGAGAACAGGAGGAAGAAAATAATGATAAAGTGGAGGATGATAAGGAGGAAAAAAGTAGGAGGAGGGTTTCTGGTTATATAGATTAAGGGACAAAAGGAGGAGCAGGAGGAGGAAGAATAGAGGAAGACAACGGGAGGGGAAGGAGGAGAACAGAAAGAGGATGATACGGAGGAAAATATTAGGAGAAGAGGAGGAGGAAGAGGGCTTCTAGTTATCTACATCAAGGAACAAAAGAAAGTAGGGGGGAGGGGTAGGGGGGAGGGGTGGGGGGAGGGGTGGGGAGGGTAGGGGGAGGGGTGGGGGGAGGGGTAGGGGGGAGGGGTGGAGGGAGGGGTGGGGGGACGGGTGGGGGGTTAGGTTGGAGGTCCATACATTAGGGCTATGACGTAAATTAGACCCTTTAAAACCCTCAAGCCTCCTGTGATGAAGAGCACTGTGCCCCTTTGTCTCTCTCTCTCTCTCTCTTTGTCTTTTTCTGTCTCTGTCTGTCTGTCTCTATTCTCTCTCTGTCGCTTTCTTTATTCCTTTGTCTCTATCTATCTGTCTGTATTCTCTCGCTCTCTCTTTTCTTCTTTGTTTGTCCGTGTGTGTGTTAGAAAGAGAGAGAGAGAGAGAGAGAGAGAGAGAGAGAGAGAGAGACTATCTATTACTGTCTATCACTATTATATATTCTTGCTTCTCATTAATAATAGTGTACACAATGTTACGATAATGATGTAATTAATATTATCTCATTCTATCATCAACCATTTTCTTTCCTTCCCTTTCGTCTAACACAATAAGACGACAGACTAAAATAAACCCGAGGCTCTTAATTGTGGCTTTGTTTTTATAACTATTTTTTATTTATTCTGTTTAATTTTGTTTTATTTTTAATCTCAAATAATAATTTTACTCAATAAACATAATTTGAAGACGATAGATTAATCATTTGAGGATAATGATTTAACCCTTTGAGGACGATGATTTAACCCTTTGAGGACGATGATTTAACCCTTTGAGGACGATGATTTAACCCTTTGAGGACGATGATTTAACCCTTTGAGGACGATGATTTAACCCTTTGAGGACGATGATTTATCCCTTTGAGGACGATTGTTTAACCCTTTGACGACGACAATTTAACCCTTTGGGGACGATTGCTTAACCCTTTCGTCATCAAAATGTCAACTCACTATACATTCAATCCAATAATAATTCTGAACCAACGACACAGTGAAAGGAATTCAATAACCCTTAAACTGATGAACGTCAATCACAACAACAACAAAACCCAAAGTCTATAACCTATCATCAATTACATTACAAAAACAGAAGAACATCACAGAGTCGTATAATCATAAAGTCTATAACCTACAGTATCATCACTCATCACTCACAGTACAAAACACAAAAGAGCATCACAGAGTCGTGTAATCATAAAGTCTATAACCTATCATCACTCACAATACAAAAACAGAAGAGCATCAGAGAGTCGTGTAATCATTCCACTTGCATATGGGGTTATGATGATGAAGATGATGATTATGATGATGATGATGATAAGTGTCCCTACCTCCCGTTACACTAGCAATTAAAAGTCACCCTAATGTCGTGTTATGATGTAGGATTTAAAGCGAGTTAGTATCCGGGTTGTGTATTAGATCCTGACCTCCAGCTTGTGTGGGGAGTGAGGCAAGGAACATTACACTAACGTAAATAGGAGTTTGTGGGAGTATTAAGTGAAGGTTTATTTACTTATTTCTTCTTCTACCGTTTGTGTGGATTCTCTTTCTCTCTCTCTCTCTCACCCCCACCTGACTCCTCTCCTACCCACTACCTTCATAAATCCACAGCCCCTCCTCACCTCCACCTTCCTCTCCCTCCTCTTTTATGTAGAGAAAGAAGGATGGCGGGGGGGGGGGGGAGGAGATTAGGCTAGAGGAGGAAGGAAGGGGGTTAATAGGAAGGAGGAAGGGGGTTAATAGGAGGAAAGGGGTTAATAGGAGGGAGGAAGGGGGTTAATAGTAGGAAGGAAGGGGGTTAATAGGAGGGAGGAAGGGGATTAATAGTAGGAAGGAAGGGGATTAATAGGAGGAAAGGGGTTAATAGGAGGAAGGGGAGTTAATAGGAGGGAGGAAGGGGATTAATAGTAGGAAGGAAGGGGAGTTAAAAGGAGGAAGAAGGTGTGTTAAAGTAATGCCTTTGGGCTAGTTATTGTGGGTAACTTTTAATGAGTTGTTCTTCTGGTTGGCTGTCCGTTTTGGTGGCACTGGCACTATAGATAGACTGCCTATATCCTCCCCTGCATGACTTCCCTCCTCCTCACCTCACCTCACCTCACCTCACCTCCCTCCTCACCTCACCTCACCTCCCTCCTCACCTCACCTCCCTCCTCACCTCACCTCACCTCACCTCACCTCACCTCACCTCCCTCGTGATGACTTATGATTAAATAATATACCAAGTGCCTGAAGATCACCACAAAAATTCTTTAAAAAAATCGTTCACTAATTTCTCCCTTTGACTGAAAATGTGAGAGATTATCTAACTGGAGTATATTAACCTAACCTCACCTAACAAGAATAAATTAACCTAACCTAACGTAACTAGAATAAATTAACCTAACCTAACGTAATAAGAATAAATTAACCTAACCTAACCTAACAGGAATATATTAACCTAACCTGACAAGAATAAATTAACCTAACCTAACGTAACTAGAATAAATTAACCTAACCTAACGTAATAAGAATAAATTAACCTAACCTAACCTAACAGGAATATATTAACCTAACCTAACCTGACAAGAATAAATTAACCTAACCTAACCTAACGTCACTAGAACATATTAATCTACAACAAGAGAAACTAAATAATCAAAATGGCGACGGAACTGAACTGAGACTCTAACTAGATACTATATTTTTCTATCCTAAGTGAGACAAAAAAAAATAATGGGAATATAAGATACTTACCTGTGTGCCTGAGTCCACCTGTTACCCTCACCTTAATAAAACCAATCAGGACGCCGCAAATGACCGTCAAATTACTAACTCTTAGAGGCAATTACTTAAAGAAGATCTGAAAATTATTACAACTGTGAGGGCCGGAGGAAGGTGGGTGGAGGTGGTGGAGGGGTGGGAAGGAGGTGCAGTAGGGTGGAGGAGGGGTGGAGGCGGAGTAGGTGGGTGGGAGGCAGGTGGAGGCAGGTGGAGGGGCAGTTGGGGCAGTTAAACATAAACCATATCAAAATCGTCATCCACTCCGCCATTCACGTCACCAGGGAACGATTACCGATGAACAGACATACAACATTCATACCCTACCCACGCCACGTCACTACACCGCCATCATTCACTCTCTCCACTATAACGCAGGAACGACAAGGTGAATGACATACACAACAGATAGAATGACCACTGAAAGCTGACAATGTTCCTAGGCTAGAGCAATGATTGTCCTCACCTTCCAATCATGGCATCAATACAGTCTACATGTAAACTAGATTGAATAGTTTCCATTCTGTGTTGTCATATACCCACATATACCCAGAACTACCTATATGACGTTATGAGAGCCAATTTACACCACCAGAGGAATAAATCTCCATTATGGTGTAAACTTGAGAGGCGACACCTGGGTAAATATCTCAAGGTGTTTTTTTTTTTTTCCTCTTCATAACTTGTGAGATATTTCAGTAGTTCTCCCTTAACTCAGGTGATGTAAAGGTGTATAAGTTAATTAGTGGTCAGAGTAAGAGTGATGGATATTTAACTAATGGGGAAAATACAGTATTATCTCTGCTGTACTCAATATAATACAGTATCTTTCTCTACTTTGTACTCAATATAATACAAAATGACTCAACAAGCTTGAATCTGGAGTCCGTCTCGTTGATGCACCATTCAACAGCTTAAAGAAATGTTCGAGTGTTGTATATTTTCCATTTAGTTCGGGATTCTGTCTGAAGATCGATGCTGTCGTGTCTAGTTGAAAGAGAGTGTCAGATACAAGGCCTTCACACTGTCTGGGTATATTCACGAGATGCATTCTATCAGAGGCGACTGTAGTGGTTCTGTGCTTTTTATACAGTGATGTTGTGTTCTCCTGTAGGTGTGGTCTCCTTGCTTGTATACAGTGATGTTGTGTTCTCCTGTAGGTGTGGTCTCCTTGCTTGTATACAGTGATGTTGTGTTCTCCTGTAGGTGTGGTCTCCTTGCTTGTATACAGTGATGTTGTGTTCTCCTGTAGGTGTGGTCTCCTTGCTTGTATACAGTGATGTTGTGTTCTCCTGTAGGTGTGGTCTCCTTGCTTGTATACAGTGATGTTGTGTTCTCCTGTAGGTGTGGTCTCCTTGCTTGTATACAGTGATGTTGTGTTCTCCTGTAGGTGTGGTCTCCTTGCTTGTATACAGTGATGTTGTGTTCTCCTGTTGGTGTGGTCTCCTTGCTTGTATACAGTGATGTTATGCAATAGACTGAGAACAAGAGAGAGAGAGAGAGAGAGAGAGAGAGAGAGAGAGAGAGAGAGATATGACGTGTCTGAGAGCAATATATAACGTAAATAAAATGAAGAAAATAATAAAAAGAGAAATACCAAAAAATTAATAATAAGAGGAAGTGAAATATAATATAAGAGATAAGAATAGAGTTTTCTAAAGTGTTATCAAGATTTTAAGAGAAAGATAAATGTGATGTTGATAATATTTATTAGTGCAGAGGTAAATGGTATGAGGAAGAGGGGTAGAGCAAGATAGAGATGGGAGAATGAAGTAAAGGAAGTAGAAGTAATGATGGGGGTAGAGGATGAGGGGGTGGAGGATGATGGGGGTGGAGGATGAGGGGGTGGAGGATGAGGGGGTGGAGGATGAGGGGGGTGGAGGATGCGGGGGTGGAGGATGTGGGGGTGGAGGATGAGGGGGTGTGGAGGATGAGGGGTGGAGGATGAGGGGGTGGAGGATGAGGGGGTGGAGGATGAGGGGGTGGAGGATGAGGGGGTGGAGGATGAGGGGGGTGGAGGATGAGGGGGTGGAGGATGAGGGGGTGGAGGATGAGGGGGTGGAGGATGAGGGGTGGAGGATGAGGGGGTGGAGGATGAGGGGGTGGAGGATGAGGGGTGGAGGATGAGGGGGTGGAGGATGAGGGGGTGGAGGATGAGGGGGTAGAGGATGAGGGGGGTGGAGGATGAGGGGGTGGAGGATGAGGGGGTGGAGGATGAGGGGGTGGAGGATGAGGGGGTGGAGGATGAGGGGGTGGAGGATGAGGGGGTAGAGGATGAGGGGGGTGGAGGATGATGGGGGTGGAGGATGAGGGGGTGGAGGATGAGGGGGTGGAGGATGAGGGGGTGGAGGATGAGGGGTGGAGGATGAGGGGGTGGAGGATGAGGGGGTGGAGGATGAGGGGGTGGAGGATGAGGGGGTGGAGGATGAGGGGTGGAGGATGAGGGGTGGAGGATGAGGGGGGTGGAGGATGAGGGGGTGGAGGATGAGGGGGTGGAGGATGAGGGGGTGGAGGATGAGGGGGTGGAGGATGAGGGGGTGGAGGATGAGGGGTGGAGGATGAGGGGTGGATAACTAGGTAGCATCAGTGTGCGTGAATGAGTGGACAACATGACGTCGAGTATAATTTATATATGAAGGGCGTGGTGATGGTGATGGGTGATGGTGATGGGTGATGGTGATGGATGATGGTGATGGGTGATGGTGATGGGTGATGGTGATGGGTGATGGGTGATGGTGATGGTGATGGTGATGGATGATGGTGATGGATGATGGTGATGGGTGATGGTGATGGGTGATGGTGATGGGTGATGGTGATGGGTGATGGTAATGGGTGATGGTGTATTGTGAAGCGACAGAAAGGGTGTTAACCAGAGATAGCTTTGTGGTTTCGTTGTGGGTAAAGGAGTATCACAGCAGGACACATCATTTATAGCATTAAGTCAACTGAATAACAAAAGCAGTGAATTAATAGTCTGTGTTATGCTTTTGATTTCAGTCACCTACCCTCTAGCGGGGGAAAAAAGTTTGAAAGAATAAAACGAAAAATACGAGTATAATTAAGAATATCATGAAGAGAATTATACCAAGAGAAATAATACTATAATATTTTACTCACTTTAAAGCCAAGAATTACTTCAGGTAGAGATTAAGTTCACGTACACGGACAGTACTTGTGGTTCTCTCGGGGGTAATTTCCTTTTTGGGGGGGTAGGGGGGGGGGTGGTGTGGCAGGGCTTTACAGTGTCTGCAGTGCGGCACACGACTTATACCACAGCCTTGCCCACCCCACACATGACCACTTACGACACCAGCCAGTGTACAGTACTTCATAGCTCTCGTGTGGAGGAGCTGTCTTAAGTCTTACCGAGTACTGTACGAACCAGAGACAAGGGGTAAACTATATTTTATACAGTCAGGGGGAGGCGAGGTGAACTAGGTGATTCAGAGGCGAGGTGAACTAGGTGATTCAGAAGCGAGGTGAACTAGGTGATTCAGAGGCGAGGTGAACTAGGTGATTCAGAGGCGAGGTGAACTAGGTGATTCAGAAGCGAGGTGAACTAGGTGATTCAGAGGCGAGGTGAACTAGGTGATTCAGAAGCGAGGTGAACTAGGTGATTCAGAGGCGAGGTGAACTAGGTGATTCAGAGGCGAGGTGAACTAGGTGATTCAGAGGCGAGGTGAACTAGGTGATTCAGAGGCGAGGTGAACTAGGTGATTCAGAGGCGAGGTGAACTAGGTGATTCAGAGGCGAGGTGAACTAGGTGATTCAGAGGCGAGGTGAACTAGGTGATTCAGAGGCGAGGTGAACTAGGTGATTCAGAAGCGTGTTTGTGAAGATAAAGCATAAAGCCGAAACAATGCTACACTATACAGTATATTCTCGTGTGGTGTTGACGTGTGTTGTGCTGCTGACTATAAACATATTCACTATGGTAGGCTGCCCACTATTATATTACACTCATTAAGACAAGAGACAAACACAGGTCATCCTCCAACACTCTCCTCTCGGACTCATTCTCAAGGTCATCCTATTATCCCCATCCTCCCACCCACCCACTCACACCCTGCAGCACCCACCATCTGCAGCGGCCGCCCACTGTGATACACGCCCGGGTCTTCGTGCTGGAGAGTGAATCCTGTGCTACTCCAGGCCATCAACCCCTGAAGCCCCTCCGCTAATCATGAACGATTTTAACTTCTCTGTGGCCGCTGGTGTGTGGTGTTCAGTGTGATTATAATAACAAGGTGGAGGTATTTATGGTCTTCTGTGAATAATAGCAAGAATTTCGACTTTGTGACTGTAATGGACGTATTTATGTGTGTATGTGTGTGTGTGTGTGTGATGAAACTAAAGTGAAAATAAAAAAAATAAGCACCTCACCCGCCACAACTATAAGCACCACCCACCCAGCACCAACGGTACTGGAATAGATTCATTTATTAACACTATTGACCACTACCACCGCTCAACAGACAGCCCCATAACACGCGTACACAGACATGCGTGACAATACGCCATGCCTACACACATAAGTACACACAACATACAACGCTGGGTAATAAATAACGCACACAGTACACCGGAATGTTTTTCTCTACACTGGTTCCCCAACACTACCCTGCCGTCTGTCATGTAGTGTGTTATTATTATTATTATTATTATTATTATTATTATTATTATTATTATTATGTTTTTGCCTTATTTTTTAAATCTTTCTTTTCTTTATTCCAATATCTACAATAACATTAAATTTCTCCCCTTTGGTCCTGGTCACTGTGAAATTTAGTGTTTTTTTCTTTATACAGCCTAAATAACTATGTAAGTCTTTCATTACGGCTCCTGATAGATTTTTTAGGAAACTATATATAAAACACACACACACACACACACACACACACACACACACACACACACACACACACACACACACACACACACACACACACACACCTTCTGGTCTACATTAACCATATATTTTAACCAATAAGAGTAAAAAAACAAACAAAAAAAACACCTCACTCGCCAATGTTTACTTAAAATTGGTTTGTTTGGGTAAATTGACAGAGGTCGGTTATCAACCAAACTCAATAATTACAACTTTTCACTTTATAATTATCCATTGACCATCTTAAACGCCATTCTATACATAAATTGCTAGCCTCTTAAAAATACATAGATTAAAAATTCTCATTACTTTCTTACTGTTATCCGAGTTAACACTTGTTAGGGGGAGTTACTGTAATTATTGTCAGTGTGTTTACTTGGGATGTGATTTAATAAAGTATCATTATAATCTTCCCCATCAACCACGGCCTATAACACTAATACCTTTATTCTTTTAATGTTCCGTTGATAATTAGGTCTACATACATACATACAAAACAGTGTTGTTCTCTGGTCGGCATAAGTGCGAGGTAGAGAGTGAAGGTGTTAACTAGTGAGGCAGTTTAATACCTCAGGCTTACCCAAACTCTTTTCCCTCTCTCTCTCTCTCTCTCTCTCTCTATCTCTGTTTGTGTATCTATTTTCCCCTTTATCTTATCCCTCCTCTTCTTTTTTTTAAACTACTTGTACAGGGAAGAAGCACACAGCTGTAAAAAGAGAGAGAGAGAGAGACGTGGGGAGAGAGAAAGGAGGAGAGAGAGAAGAGGGGGTAGAGAGATACCTGGGAAGAAAGATAAAGAGAGAGACAGACGAAAGGGAGAGAGATGAGATGAGAGAGAAGAGGGGGAGAGAGAGATACGCCACCTTACTCTCACCAGGTGGCAGCACTCACCAACTCCTCCTTACCCTAACAAGTGACAATAATAGCTGCCATGGGAGTATATTTCCTTCTCTATTTCTCTCCTTACTTAAAATATAACAAAGGTGTGGAGAACTACATGATAGGAACGACAACTAAAAAAGCTTAACATGATAGAAAGGACAACTAAAAAACGCCCAACACGATAGAAACAGCAGGATATAAAGATGAGGCGAAGGATACAGTCTGTTGATGTTAGAATGAGTCGCTGTGACCTGAATATGAAGGACTATAGGTGTGGGTTACATGACCAAGGAAGGACTTGCGTAGGAGAGGAATTCCACTGCTGAGAGGAGCTGGGAGTGTAAGCTGAGAGGAGGAGAGTTTTAGGGAGGGTGTTGGTATGTGTGGCGTTTCAGTAATGTATTCATGAGAGAAAAGGAGTATCGAATATAGTGTGTTAAGGGTTCACAGCTCAACGTATCTGAATCTAACCTAACCTAACTTAACCTAACATAACCTAACTTAACGTGACCTAATTTAACCTAACCTAACCTAACCTAATATGATGAAGAAAGACACGAACAAAACTTGGAGGAAAAAATATAATCCAACATCACTGGGAGTATTTTCTTGTCAAGGTCGGTGTGTTGGTCCCAAGAGAAGCTGTCATGAGTTATGGTGAAATCTTTAGACGACCGAGATGAAGAGAGAGAGAGAGAGAGAGAGCTATTAGGAGTGTTGTGGAAGACGAGGGGAGGGAGGCTATAAAAACTATCTTGCTTACATGACTTTTTTTTTAACTATTAAATGTTATATGGTTAGTACTGTGGTATACAGCTAGGGACCAGGGTGGCTTGGTACTGTGTGTGTGTGTGTGTTAAGGCAGTGTTTTCCAACTTGATAATTGTTGATGTGTTTGTATTAGTTTCGTGTTATGGTGTATACCTAGAAACTTCTCTGGCCGGGGTTACGTTTCCAGTGTTTGTTTGTGGCAATATTGCGTTGTGAAGCTTCCTGACCCGGCACGATGGAGAGGCAGCTTTTTTTCGGGTGTGGGGGGAAAATTGGGGAATGAAAATAAACTGAATCCTTTTTATTTTTGCAGTTTTAGCGTTGATTGAGGCACAGTTAAATGCATCTGATATGATATTCCCATGAGGCGATAAGTACAAGCATAGAAAGTCCATATCAACTCCATACACTAAAGTAAAAAAGGTGTTGGATTAAGGTGGGAGGAAGGTTGAGGTGTAGAAGGAAGGTGAAGTGTACAGGAGAAGTTAGGGCTTAGGGAAGGACCACGAAGGAGTGAGTCAATAGTTGTTCCTCCTTCACCATCAGTGGGAGAGAGAGGAACACGTGAACAGGGATAGAGATAAACATTACTATTTTTTACTGTTGAATTTCGTTGAAGAGAGAGTTAATAAGAGTGTGGTTGTCGGTCGTGTCTTGGGGGAGCAGTTTGAGGCAGAAGACAAAGGAGTGGAGTTCTTAGTGAGGAATAGCTGCACTTAGACCAAATCACCAACTGATGATAAAGAATGAGACTGGCGTGGAGAAGGCAAGATCTGAACACACACACACACACACACACACACACACACACACACACACACACACACACACACACACACACTGGGATCCATCTTAAACACACCATGCACACTGGTTTGCTTCACGTCTACAACATTATCACCATCACCATAAATATCACCCTCATCGTCACTATCACCACAACCATCTCACCCACACCACTACAATACCATTAAAATAAATAAATAAATAAATAAATAATGTACAGTAACTAGGGAGGAAAAAGAGATGTACAGTACACTCCCATCCCCCAAGGTGAAAGTGTACATCC
Source organism: Homarus gammarus (assembly GCA_958450375.1). NCBI lineage: Eukaryota > Metazoa > Arthropoda > Malacostraca > Decapoda > Nephropidae > Homarus > Homarus gammarus. Next base: position 1,432,441 of record CAUDMG010002821.1, on the reverse strand, counting down.
CCCCCACCTGGTGTACTGTACTTGGCATCTCATCACCTGGTTTTTGTACACCATCTTGGGTACTTCTCTCAATGGAGGTATAAACACGTGTACCCACTTATATATTTATCTGACATTCACTCTAGTTTTTACGTCTCGTGGCGATGTTTTAGACGGTGAAGCTTCCCATTAACTTGTGTTGGTGTTTATAGGGTTAGGTGTAGGATTAAATAGTATTCTGGCTATGTTTAGTGGGTTTATGTCGTAATGTGGCTATGTTTAGTGGGTTTATGTCGTATTATGGCTATGTTCAGTGGGTTTATGTCGTATTATGGCTATGTTTAGAAAGCAAAGAACAAATATTACCCTCAGTAATAGCTATATTTAGCAGGTAATGCGCCATGGTTACCTGCAGTAGTAGCTATATTTAGCAGTTAATGTTGCAAGATTAAGCTGGATGATCACCTACTCAAGTAGCTAAATTTAACAGCAAAAAGACGGTTTAATTTGTGTTTTGAATACTTTATCGGTCTGTGTTTATCATTTCACGTTTAATAATAAACAAACACTCATGTGTGTGTGTGTGTGTGTGTGTGTGTGTGTGTGTGGAGTCACAGGGAGGGGCGGGCATAATCAACGCTACAGTGGTCACGCCGCCCAAAAATATATAATTTCAGAGTTATTGGAAATGTTTTCGTCAAAATTAGTTAAGTGCATTTTTTTTATATTTAATGACGCTTCAAAGTTTGTCAAAATATAAGTAAGTGTAGATATTTTCAACAAATAAATAATAACGTTTAATAGTTTTATAATCAATAACAGAAAATATCATTAATTTAAGGTATTTTCAAACTCACCTCAAAGTTTGTTATTAATACTTTTTGCATTAACACGAAAAACAAAGACACACTAATGTGCGCCGTTGTCAGACATGGTTCTCTCTTTCCTATTTCTCTTTCTGTACCTCTCTCTTTCTCTCTACCCCTCCCCTATCTTTCTATCTCTTCCTCCCCTCTTCCTATTTCTCTCTGCCCCCCCTATCTCAAACTCATATATACTATGTACAGTCAGCCAAAGATGCACCGACCCCACCCTGGATCTAGTGCTCGCAATTTTACCTGGCAGTACTTGGTAAAGGACTACAACCACAGCTGCCACAAGATTCTCACAAAACAAGGCCACCACTTTGACAGCTATCGGCTTATCTACTAAACACTTAAACACTTTCCCCTTTACCCCCCCCCCCCCGAGACAGAGTGAAGTAATTACACACACCCATGAGCTTTGGTGAAATTAAGGCAGTTAATCGTCACGTGAAATAAGCTGGGGGAACTAATCTTCAGGTAATCCGTTTAGCCGTTTTCATTATACTTTGAGAAAAATGTAATTACGTCATACATAACAAAAAGTCATTACAGTACATTGTTGTAAAGTGTCTAATAATATTTCGTAATGACGTGATATTCCTCCACGATAACTTAACTCCTACTGTAACTTTGGAACATTTATCTTCGCCAGGTCATTTAACAGCTAAAAAATTGTAGCTTTATTATAGTTTGTGGCTGAGACGTTATAGCTTTTCATTATTTAGTGGCTAGTGAAAGTTTATAGCTTTGGATATTTTGAAGTTGGTGAGGTACAAGTTTCAGGACATTTAGTAGTTGATAAGGCAAAGGTTACACGGTATATTTCAGCTGGTAAAGGTTTATAATTTCGCGACATTATTCACCTGCTAAAGTTTATCAACGTGACGGTTTTGGGTTCATAAATACATTAACCTTCACATTACATCCACGAGAACCACAATACAGCAACGAGAACCAAAATACAACAACGAGAACCACAATACAGCTACGAGAACCAAAATATAGCAACGAGAACCACAATACAGCAACGAGAACCAAAATACAACAACGAGAACCACAATACAGCAACGAGAACCACATTGTGAACCACGGAACACAAACAACAGTGGCGAGTCAGCTAGAGGCGTGAGTCAGGTCAGTTCTGAGAATCACTTCACCTGGTTGAGCGTGACGGTGAGGACTCCAGCTGTACTCTGACGGTGGAGAGTGAGGGTACAGGTATTCCCTCCACCATTAATTACTGCCTCACTGAGGTGACAAGGTGTTGAGTTTTGGATATTTAAGTTTTATTTGATATCCTGAGGTTTAGTTTTACGTTTTAGGATTTTCTGAGGTTTAATTTATGTTTCAGGAGTTTCCGAGATTTAATTTATGTTTTATGATGTTAATTCGAGGTTATTTCATGGTTTACAACGGTCATTAAAACGGTACTGAGAGTAAAAACCATTTTACTGTTATTCATTTTCGTTAAATGCAAAAAAAAAAGAAAAAAAAGAGAAAACGCAATTGTGACGTCAGGACAAATCGTTTCAAGGTGCCATTTAACTGATACAAGTGGCCATGTTGTGACGTCAGCGCAAGGACGGGAAGGTCGACCCTCCCCCGCTTCCTCCTCCTCCCGCCGTCCGTCACACTGTAAACAACATGGCCACTAACACACCAACTGAATCGGATCACATCAGTCGGCGGCTCAAAATGAAAATGCTGCACACGGAGGTTGAAAATCGTGGACACTGAACCAGAATCTGATGAGTTTTATTTTTAGAAACTCTCGATGAATGAGTCAAGTTATTACCATCCGCACCACCGCCTCCCTCCACCAAGTGATCAAAGCACTCCTCTGACATACGTATATACAAGTTACAAACGACTATGTTGCTCTTGTGTGTTATACAGGACCGGGCCTTTAGCGAGACAGTTGATTGTATTTTAGAAATCTATTAAATGTGAATGGAAACTGTGGAGTAGGTAGTAGGCAGCTACCAAACAGGGAGGTACTACCGCCTGGGAAGATATTGGAAGCATACTATGTTGTCTAATGGTAGACCCTGCTGCCATATGGCGTCACAAAAACTGTGACCGAGTCCCAAGTTGCTGATCTGACTTTCTGCCTCATTTACACGCAATTGCAAGATCTCAATTGACACATGTATGGGATCTGTGTGTATAATGGGTCACTTTCCTCCAACATACATTCTATAGGTATAACACAAAACCTTGAGTGTCTCAGCTGCCAACAGCTGCGTGTTTTAGGCCGGGAGCAGCTCATGGCTGCAGGCACGGGCTAGGGTATAGGGTAGGGTAGGGTAGGGTAGGATTACAAATCCCACAGAGCTATTCAACACCACACAAACCAATCCTCTTTCCCGATAACTCAACATATTTTCTATTTTTTCCCATTCAGGTCTCGATGGTAATCTGTCTGAAAGGAAACCTTGCAGGGAAATATGTCTTAAGATATCTCATTTAATATTCACCGCCTCACCAACAGCCACTCACACCTAAACCTATGTGACAACCTTGATATATGAGACCTGTGAAATCCAAGGCCCCATAATACACCTCAACACCTGTAACGTGACCTGGATATTTGGTGAAATATTTAAATTATTCATATAGGAGTTAGGATTTAAGTTCTAATGGTATATAATTATGATATAAGAGGAAATATCTATGTATAAAACTATATACCGTATATATAAAGGAGACGTGATCAGAATAGAATGAATTATTATATATTATTATGAGTATTCGTGCAGGAGCCGAGGTGTTAATTGACTTATATGGGATGGAATGTAAAGGTAAGAGAGTAATTATGATTTTAATTAATATGATGGTCATATGTTCTCTCAATATGAAGTAAAATAGTAGAAAATAAATCATATCTAAGAAATTAACTATGACACCTAATTATTATAAATCAAAGCGACGAAGACTGAGATAAATTATGATAATCTATAATAAAGATCAGGTAATAATAATAATAATAATAATAATAATAATAATAATAATAACAACTCCAACAACAACAGCAACAACAGCAACAGCAACTCCGACAACAACAACAACAACTCCGACAACAACAACAACAACAACAACAACAACAACAACAACAACAACAACAACAACAACAATAAGGGGAAGGGTGAAGAAGAACGTCAGCCGCTGGACGCCAATGAGAGGCGGAAAAACTGAGTGGGTCGTTATAGTGAGGTAAACACCGTTAGTAAGTGGGTCGTTATAGTGAGGTAAAGACTGTTAGTAATTGGGTCGTTGTAGTGAGGTCAAACTTGCCTCTAATTGGATCACTATAACGAGGTAAAGACTGTCACTAACTGGACCACTATAACGAGGGTAAAGACTGTCACTAACTGGATCACTATAACGGGGTAAAGACTGTCACTAACTGGACCACTATAACGAGGGTAAAGACTGTCACTAACTGGACCACTATAACGGGGTAAAGACTGTCACTAACTGGACCACTATAACGAGGGTAAAGACTGTCACTAACTGGACCACTATAACGGGGTAAAGACTGTCACTAACTGGACCACTATAACGGGGTAAAGACTGTCACTAACTGGACCACTATAACGGGGTAAAGACTGTCACTAACTGGACCACTATAACGGGGTAAAGACTGTCACTAACTGGACCACTATAACGGGGTAAAGACTGTCACTAACTGGACCACTATAACGGGGTAAAGAATGTCACTAACTGGACCACTATAACGGGGTAAAGAATGTCACTAACTGGATCACTATAACGGGGTAAAGAATGTCACTAACTGGATCACTATAACGGGGTAAAGACTGTCACTAACTGGACCACTATAACGGGGTAAAGACTGTCACTAATGGAGTACGGAAGAAGAAAACAAGAAAACAACAACAACAATAAGAAAAGAAGAACAAGAACAACAACAATAACAATAATAAGAAAATAAGAAAAAAAAACAACAACATTAAACAAAAAACAACAACAACGAAAAAACAAGAAAAAACGCAAGAAAAGTGAATAAAAAACAAATAAATCACTCAAATCATTACTTAAATTACAAAGACATTTCCCTAAGGGTCTTCCGTGAGTA
>CAUDMG010002821.1:1422500-1425000 GCA_958450375.1 Homarus gammarus | reverse complement strand
TACCAAAGACCTGTTGACTCCTCCAACCATTACGTTAACTAAGAGGGAGGCTGAGGGTCGTGTAGGTCCAGCTGGGGAATTATATGTTTTGGTTTGGGTGACGGTGACCCCCCCCCCGTGCCTCTACAGATGTAACGCCGGTGAAGTGTAGTAAAGGCTGAATAATTACACGCTATTAACAATCACTATTTGAGAGATATATTGCCCTTCCCTTACATACTTTTCTGTAATCACACTCGATTCCATTGCTAAGATGACTGACTCAAACCTCGCGAGTCGGAATATAGCAATAAGTGGATGTGACAAGGTTTGTATTTGACTGTATATACAAGCACGGCTGTATGTACACACCCACCCACACACACAGGTCGTAGATTCCACGAAGCTCCTCGGCGTCACCATAGACAACAAACTAAATTGGAAACCACACGTCAATGAAGTTGTCAAATCCTCCAGTTTCCGTCTCCACCTCCTCCGCCGACTCAAGTCCCTCGGAGTTCCTGCACACGAGCTCCTCAGTGTTTACACAACATTCATACTTCCCAAGCTCACCTATGCCTCCCCCACCTGGTCTTCCTCCCTAAATGCCACACAACGTAAACACCTAGAAAAAGTGCAAAAGAGGGCATGCAAGATTATTCTCTCCTCCTCCTACTCCACATACCAAGAAGCGCTCAACACACTGACCCTTTCGACTCTCACTGACCATCACCACGACCTCATCTGCAAATTTGGTAAGAAGCTTCTACACCATCCCCGACACCGGCTCCTGCTACCACCCGAGGTCCCTTGTCCGAGAATTGCTGTTCGACACCACAACCGCATCCAGCCCATACGTGCACGAACTGATCGCTATAAGAACAGCCCAGTCCCAACCATTGTAAAAATTATCAATAACTTGTAATACTGTAACACTGTCACTATGTTGAATTGAACTGTAGTTTGAGCTTTTCCCCATCTAAGTTATTATATGTCTTTTTTGTGTCACTTATGTTACTTGTATATTATTTGTAATTCGTAACCCACTCCCCAAATATGTAACTGTATATTTTCAGCCTTCTGGCTGCCAAGCTCTTTCAATAAACCGTTAATTATTATTATTATTATTATTATTACACACACACCCACACACACACACACACACACACACACACACACCTGGTATTGTCAGGTCGGAGTTATTACACCTCTTACAGCTGCAGGTGGCTCCAATCACCTGATTTTTTCCGTCTTACGAGAAAAGGTCGAGTTAAAAGGAACATTAAGAAAATGACCAGTAAAGAGTGCAGAGAGAGAGAGAGAGAGAGAGAGAGAGAGAGAGAGAGAGAGAGAGAGAGAGAGAGAGAGAGAGAGAGAATACAATTCATTTAATTTAGTACATAAAACACACACACACACACACACACACACACACACACACACGATAAGGTAAATAAATTCAATCGCGTGAGGGGTGAGGAGAGAGCTTTTATATCGTGTTAGTTAATATATATTTTCAATGGCCATTTTTACACAGCCCAGTAGTAATTTAATTTAACGTCATAATTACGTCGCCTCGGGTACTGTGTTGACGTATCCTCTTACCTGCCATTTGCCAGGTGATCATATGAATTAATTGAATAACCAACACCGTTTGTTTACCTTTGCTTTCCCCCTCACTCCCTTCCCCTCCTCCCCCTCCTCCCCCTCCCCCTCCCTTCCCCCTCCTCCTCCCCCTCCCTCCCCCCTCCCCTTCCCCCTCACTCAAACGCTCTTAATGTGACTGTGTGTTTGTGTGTGTATGTGTGTGTTAATGTTGGGTGAGTTTAGGTTAGGTTAGGTTAGGTTAGGTTAGGTTAGGTTCGGACTTACTAGACGCGACGACGGTAGTACCTTCAGATACCCCGTGTTGACTTGTTCACTACCTGGCGAGGACAACACCTGCCCGGCTACCTAACACTATCCTACACTTAACACCCGCCAACACCTAACACTTGCCCGGCTACCTAACACCTGCCAACATCTTTCACAGCATTTTCATCATTAACAGCACCTGCAACGTATTGTCTACGGCTCCCTATCCAGAGCTTTCCACCCACCCACCCCACCACACGCACACTAGCCTCACCACACGCACACTAGCCTCACCACACACACACTAGCCTCACCACACGCACACGAGCCTCACCACACACACACACACACACACACACACACACACACACACACACACACACTTCCCTTACCACCACCACCACTACCCACACACCCACCAGCATCCAATCTCGACTCACACGTAATCACAAAAGTAAATTAAGTGAGGTCAAACAGGTGATAGTTCATGATAAGACTCGGTTTATTCGATGTTCCTGACGGTGTTATAGACTCCAGGTGATAATATCCATCGCCAACACGTTCCTCTGGTTATCGAATTTCGTTGGCTATCAAATATAACTTTTAGTATAGATGTTTGTGGTTATAGTAATCCAATACCAGTCGGGTTGGGGTACAGATAGTAAAT
>CAUDMG010002821.1:1405000-1417500 GCA_958450375.1 Homarus gammarus | reverse complement strand
ATAAAATCATAAACTAATAAATTAAATGAAAGTAACAAGAATCCAATTATGCAGAGATAACCAAAAATAATAATTAGTGAAAATGATTACATGTGATACGTGAACTGAGTGGACTACGCAAGGAGATAATACCCAGGGGCGCGAACCATCGACCACAGGGAATTATCGTGAGCGCTATATCCACTCGACCACCACACACATAATAATGAACAGTAAATATTAATACGAAAAATGATACATCAAATGATATAATAACAATAAGGTGCAAAATTAACTTGAATAGAACTTATGTTTACAAATTTTCCTTCAACCTCAAGCACAAAAGAGTTTACACATAGGTAGAGAATTTGACATCTGACCTTATACATTGACCTTTGACCCTGGCCTTTGACGCTGACCTTTGACTAGGCTGACCTTTGACCCATGGCCTTTGATCCTGACCTTTGACCCTGACCATTGATGCTGGCCTTTGATCCTAACTTTTAACCCTGACCTTTTACCAGGCTGAATTTTGACCCCTGACCTTTGACCATGAGTTTTGATCCCTGACCTTTAACCCAGAGACTAGAGCGTGGCGGCCTGTAAAGATGTAACCTTCCACAAAATTTTAGTAATACTTGTCCAGTGTTTAGAGAGATGAGCTGTAAGGCAACTTCCGGTAAGAGGAGGAGGAAGGAAGGAAGGAAAGAAGGAGTACAAAGAAAAAGAAGAGTAACAACAACAAGAACAAAGAAGAAAAGGAGGAGGAACAACAACAACAACAACAACAACAACAACAACAAAGACGAAGAAGAAGCCCAACTGTGGGACCGTAACTGTGGGACCGTAGCTGTGAGACCGTAACTGTGGGGCCGTAACTGTGTGACCGTAACTGTGAGACCGTAACTGTGGGGCCGTAACTGTAAGACTGTGAATGTACCGAGCGAACATAATGGTCGTGGATCGTGGGTCAAGATTCGTGGGTTAAGGGCCGTGGGTTAAACGCCGTGGATCGTGGGCTTAAGGTTGTGGGTTAAGGGCCGTGGTCGAGAATCTCGGCTCGAGAGACGTAAGTCATGGGTTTAGGGTTGTGGGTCAAGGGCCGTGGGTCGAGGGTTAAAAGCCGTGGGTAGTGGGTTTAGGGCCATGGGTCAAGATTCGTGGGTTAAGGGTCGTGGGTTTAGGGTGATGGGTCGTGGATTAAGGGCCGTGGGTTAAGGGCCGTGGGCTTAGGGTCGTGGGTCAAGATTCATGGGTCATGGGCTAAGGGCCGTGGGTCGCAGGATCAAGTGACCAGTCGCCAATATTGACCATTGAGGCCAACCAGACGGAAACATTAGTTCCTTTATGACTCACACAGCCAACAGTGTCCTCATATTACACACACACACACACACACACACACACACACACACACACACACACACACACACACACACAAGCGCTCTATTTCCACATTATAATCTACCCATCAAAAAAGTTTTAAAAAATATATAAAATAACAACAGCGATAATTACCCTAATAACATTATTGAGGCGGAAGTTTGAATTGATTGTTTCCCGTGTTGTTGTTGTCTCTCATGATACGTAAACAAAAGTAATAACAAAAAATAATAAAAGAGAATAAGATAATAAAAACAACAGTAATAACACCAACAACAACATAAATAACAACAATATGAAATCAACAAGACACATAGTTGGTTAAAGTCGACGATTCACACAATATAAACATAACACACTACACGTTACCTCACATAGCACACCTGCCATGTCGCTGGTGTGGTATATGATAAGATATTCGTGTGCTTAATGTACTGTATATTAATTAAGGTACAATAATTACTTTAATGACTTGTTTGTGTTTTTTTTTTTTTTTAATGGAGACTATTTGTAGTACTTTGGCCCAGGTATGTTTTGTGTGGGAGGGAAGGTGTGTAGGTGATTGCAGGTGTGTTGTGTGGTAGGTGTGTCATGTGGTAGGTTTGTTGTATGGGAGGTGTGTGGGTGATTGCAGGTGTGTCATGGTAGGCGTAGAGGTAATTACAGGTGTGTCATGGTAGGTGTACAGGTAATTATAGGTAAATAATGGTAAGTGTACAAGTAATTTCTAGATGTATCATGGTAGGTGTTTAGGTATAATGATGATGATGATGATGATGATGATGGTGATGAAGATGATGATGATGTGAACTTAGTGATGTGTTGACTCTATCCACGAGACATAAACACAGCCTTCCACTTCACTGAGGGGAGGAGAGGATGGAGTGTGTGGAGAGGAGAGGGGCGAGTGTGTGGAGAGGAGAGGGGCGAGTGTGTGGAGAGGAGAGGAGGAGGGGGGGACGAGGAGGAACCAAGGTATAACTGGGATGTGGCGATCTTCCTCTGCTATATACAGATTAGAGGAAGATTATAACACGAACGACTAAAATATATATATATACTGAGGCCTATATTTCCCTCCTCTCATTAACTTTATGTAGATCACGTCACGAAGATGGAGAGTTAATGGTGGCTCGTTGTGACACTGACTGATGGTAAATTCAACATTTATCTTATGGAGAAATTTCAGGATCTTTTTTTTTTTTAATATAACACACACACACACGTTATAACTATACATATTACGTACAAATAATTACTAATAACACTCAACTGGCAAACTTCTGAAACTTGGAGACTTGGAACCTAATAGCCTGTGTTGTTTATTATTATTATTATTATTATTATTATTATTATTATTATTATTACTATTATCATTATTACTGTTGTTTTATTAATGTTTTTATCACCTATTATCATCCACGTGCATAGTTTTTGTATACGGAATAGTTAAGTATACGTGAAATGGAGAGAGAGAGAGAGAGAGAGAGAGAGAGAGAGAGAGAGAGAGAGAGAGAGAGAGAGAGAGAGAGAGAGTAAATTGCCCTCATTACACCAGGTAAACACATATAACGACTCACGTGGAATCCTGGGAAACAGATTGAAAAATATAGTCTATTAGCCAGGTGGTGGGGTGCATTAGTCCCTGTTAGGCCGCCCACACACACCCCTGCCACATCACCTAGGGCCACCACACTTCTGCCACATCGCCTAGGGCCACATCACCTGCCAAGGGCCCCACATTACTACCACATCACCTGCTTTGGGATCCCACTCTGTTGCCACATAACCTGCCTAGTGCCCTCCCACACTGGTGCCACATGACCTACAACCCCTACACTGTTCCATTCCTTTGTCGTCCTTCCTCTCTCCCTTCCTCTTCTGTCCTACTTCCCCTCCCTCTTTCCCTTCTTTTCCTCTCTATCATCTCCCCTGTTCCCCGTCTCCATCCTCTATCCTCGACTCCCTCCTCCCCGCCTCATTCATCTTCCTTCTCCCCCCTCTCCCTCTCCCTTCCTCACCCCCTCCCCCCCTCCTCTCCCCCTAATGAGGTCATTTGTAGGAGGAAGACAGTGGGCGGAGTCATGAATAATCTGGTTGACGATATCACCTGTCTGATTAATTATACCTCAGACTATGATATCAACTTTTTAATTAACTATATCTCAGGTTATCAGGACACGACCATACACCACAAACTACCCGAAGGAAATAATTAACGTTCTGAAACTAAAAATAATACATACTGTGTGTGTGTGTGTGTGTGTGTGTGTGTGTGTGTGTAACAGTTCAAATGATAAATGTTTTTACAAATGCAGAGAAAAATTATGAGATTCGAATGCGGAAATGGGAGGTCAACCTGTCACGTGTTGGCTGTCACGCTGCCCACCTCACAACCCTAATTGTTGGCCCTTGACCCCTGACCCGTATGTAACACCTGATAATTTGTGACTTATCTCTCTCTCTCTCTCTCTCTCACATTATTATTATTTTACTTCATTTTATTTATTTTTTATTAATATATACATATATATTTTTTTTCGGGGATTAGTCCACCTGGGCACAGGTCACTGACCCATATTGGGGCCTTGGGGGCGAAAATGTAATAATAATAATAATAATAATAATAATAATAATAATAATAATAATAATAATAATAATTAATGAATGAAAAAATATGATTATAGGATTTACAAAAAGAAGGAAACGCCAAATATTCCCTGTAAAAAGAGAAAATATTTATGAAGTAATACAAAAAAAATTACAGAAAAATAACATAAAAATATTAGGAGCACATATATAACACCAAAAAATTCATATAATATAAAATAAAATAACGTAAATACTATATACAGTATAATTAACAAATCAGACAAAAAAAATTATGTAACTATAAAATAAAAAAAAGGCTTTAAGATTTACCCAAGAATATAATAAGATAAAATAATTTCTGTATATCATGAGAATATCAAGAGTGACGGGCATGACATACGAGCAAAATCAACTGAATGCAACCCCTCCCCGCCCCCCAACCCCTCCCCGCCCCCCACCCCCACCTTTCCTCCATAACGGGATGAAGATAACCTCCTATGGCCCCTCCCTTCAACTCCATCTTATCACTTCCCTCCCTCACCTTACCTACCTTCTCCACATCGTCTTCTGCGTCACCAGTATGCCTTCGTCACCCTGTACCTTCACCATCAACAGAGCAGGTAGGACGGTGTGGCTCAATCAACTCACCTGTGGGAGGAGAAAAAGAATAAAAGGTGTTAATTTATGTTATTTTGATATATTTCAAGGGGTTGGTTAGGTTAGGTTAGGTTAGGTTAGGTTAGGTTAGGTTAGGTTTGGTTAATTACACAGGTTGATATAGTGAGGAATGTGTTTATAATTGTTTCATGATCTAATATATGACACTAAATCATCTTCCCTCGGTATAACACATCATATTCTCTCGAGTATAACACATAACACTTACTCCTCCTCATCACCACCACATCATCTAACCTTGACTCACACCTGCCTCATGTCACACTACCTACCATGTACCTCCGCCCCCTTAATCAGCGTCTATCACAGGTAAACAAAGTAACAGAGGTCACCAGTTCACAGAGAGGCAAGGAGATATATCCCCTTCTCCCTCCTTCTCCCTCCTTCTCCCTCCCTCATTCACCACGACCATACAAAAGCTATCTAGTGTTCAATGAGTCGTATAACTCCCGGTCAAATATGATTGGAATTCATCGTAGCGTGAACGTCTGTGAGGGCTGATGGCTATATGGTTAAAAAATACTCATTATAAGTTATTGTATTCAAGTTGTGTTAGGAACGGAGGGGGAGACAGACGAATGGACGGATGGAGAGGTGGACAGAATGGCAGAACGGAAGGGGAGTCAGACGGGTGGAAGGAAGGAAAGACAAATGGATTGGCGGACGGGAAGAATGACGCTCAGACGGGTGGAGACGCGGACAGAATGGCAGGATGCTGCTGTCAAGGCGGGGGATAATAAATACATAAACACAATTAATATTTTTAATCGAAAAATCAAGAAATGAAAAAATGACAATAAACATTATCCAATTCCACGTATAGAAGAAACCGTGTGTGTGTGTGTGTGTGTGTGTGTGTGTGACAATAATAACCAGGGGTGTGGGTCGCCAGCCAGCCAATCTACTGTCATATGATACGGTAAACAATGTCCTTCCTCTCTCACTAAACCACTCGGGTACTTTATGTTTGTCATCCACACTACTGCTACTACTTTTACTACTACTACTACTACCATCATGTAACAAGGTAAAGTGTAATTATTCAGCTTTACCTTTACTTGAGTTAATTACATTCATTCTTACGTCTCTACCTACGAGAAATATAAATTACAAACATTTGCGAATTTGAAAGTGGGATTTGTCGTCGGAAAAAAACAATTATATATAAAAAATCTGAAGTCCCGGCCGTCTCACTCACTGCTTCTCTGTCGACCAGGTCTATCCTCTCGACCTGGTCTATTACGTCGACCAGGTCTATCCTCTCGACCAGGTCTATCCTCTCGACCTGGTCTATTACGTCGACCAGGTCTAACCTGTCGACCAGGTTTATCTTGTCGACCTGGCCCGCTCTGGGGTGCGTCGCGGCCTCGTATATATAGACGTAGAGTGCATTACCGTGTGACTTCCTAAGAGCGCAGCTGGTGGTGGCACAGCTGGCGGTGGCACAGCTGGCGGTAGTAGAGTTGGTAATGGCACAGTTGTTGGTGGCATAGCTGGTGGTGGCAAAGCTGTAGGTGGCGGCACAGGTGTCGGTGGCGGCACAGGTGTAGGTGGCGGCACAGCTGTAAGTGGTGGCACAGCTGTAAGTGTCGGGACAGCTGTAGGTGGTGGCACAAGATCCAATTCGCACAGTCCTTCGGTAAAAGCTTCCAAATAAACATTCAAATGACTCACTTAAACTAGGATGCAAATATGGCGTCCAAATTGGCGTTGCCATTGCACTGAGACTCGATCGTAACAAGACTCTAGCCAGGAATCACTCACACACACACACACACACACACACACACACACACACACACACACAGAGGTAAGGCCTACACAAAGCTTTGGTTACATAAGGAGAAGGTAAACTTATCTCATTAGGCGGACAGGTTTAAATAATATTGTTAAGTCAAATGATCCTCAGTCCTAATAGGGTCTAGTCCTATTGCCTCCCCCCCAACCCTAATGAGCTTCAATCCTAATGTATATGTTAGTTTAAATTGGGACCTATTAGGACTTGAACCAATTACAACTGACGCTTATCTAATTGTAACAAACAAACATCATCATTATCACCATCACCATCATCATCATCATCATTCCAATTTTTCACTATTAATTCTTCAATCACCATCACTACCCACTGCTCTACACTACCAGCTTCAAATACAACTATTCGTCACTATTACAACCCCTCCACAGCTCACACGTCATCACAACCACCATCACTCACCATGACAACCACCACGACTATCCACAAGTCATACATCACCATCACCATTAACCATCATCCATCACCATCTTCACCATCCGTTCTGAACCCTCGTCCTCACCATCATCACTATCAAGAGAAGACGGATCACTATCGCTCCCCGTCACCATCCCTCCGCCCCTACGACATATCTGGGTCGTCCGGAGAAGAGGATGTGTAGGAGCTGTAGGGGTGAAAGAGGCGCTGATGGGGAGAGGGGAGAAGAGGTGGTGAGGGGAAGGGAGAGAAAGTGATAGGAAGGAGGAGGGGCTTGATAGGCAGAGGGAGGCAGTAACAGAGATAGTGGAGGAGGCGTTGACAGAGATGGGGGAAGGGAGGCAGTGATGGGGAGGGGAGGAAAGGAAAGGGGAGGGGAGGGAAGGGGAGGGGAGGGAAGGGAAGGGGAAAGTTAAGAAGAAAAAAGATGGAAGGCGGAGAAGATAGGAGGAGGGTGTAGGGAATTTTATAGGGGGAGAGGGGGGGGGGTAAGCTGATGTATATATAGAGAGAGGGGGAGGGAGGATAAGAGGGAGGATGAATTAGGGGATGGGAGATTAAGAGCGTGGGAAGGAGAAAGAGTAAAGGGAAGGAAGGAGGGAGAGAGGGAGAGTAAGTGGGAGGTAGGGATGGAGGAAGAGGGAGAGGGAGAGTAATAGGGAGGGAGGGTGAGGGAGGGAGAGAGAGAAAGTGTGAGGGAATGGAAAGAGGGAGAGTGAGAGGAAGGGAGAGGAAGGGAGAGTAAGGAGGAAGGCGGTAAGTCCTGAGGTCGACTCCAAATGGCCTTTTTTTGAGCTTCTCCTTACCTTTAGGATTTACGGGATGGTGGCAGCCGTCCTGGCCTGGGGAGCTGACACACTGAGGAGGGGAGAGGAGGGGGGGTGACTACTGACTCACTGAGGAGGGGGAGAGAGAGACGGAGATGGAGAACGGGAGAGAGTGAAAATCAAAGGAATGAAAGAACGAGGAAGGAAACTGAAATTGAATGTTTATTTAGCCAGAATACTACAGAAACATAGTAAACAACAACCACAACAACCACAACAACAACCACAACAACAAAGACAACCACAACAACAACAACAACCACAACAACAACCACAACAACAACAACCACAACAACAACAACCACAACAACCTCAACTACAACAACAATATTGACATGGCTGAACCTCTTGAGTGCTGCACATGTCTTGAAAGGCGCCAGATAAATACTTCACATTTATCTCAAGTAAAACTATTAAATATCATCGGGGCCTCACCTGGATTACACCTGGATTAATGGGATGAGGGGAGAGGGGAGGTAAGAATGGGTAAGGTAAGAGGGTAGGTAAGAATGGGTAAGTAAGGGGTAGAGGGTAGGTAAGAATGGGTAAGGGGTAGAGGGTAGGTAAGAATGGGTAAGTAAGGGGGAGAGGGGAGGTCAAAAGGGGTGACAAGAAGATAGAGAGAGAGGGGAGCCCATGGGAGGGACGAAAAGAGAGAAGGATAATCCAGAGGGGTAATAAAGAGGAGAAAGAATAGAGAGGGGAGAAGGGAAGTGAGGAAGATATGAGAGGGGAGGAATCACTAAGGTGAGAGAGAGAGAGAGAGAGAGAGAGAGAGAGAGAGAGAGAGAGAGAGAGAGAGAGAGAGAGAGAGGTTAATATTTGTAATGCTCTCAATACACCTGATCGAAGGGTCATTAACAGTGGGGGGGGGGGGGGACACCTTACAAATGTTTGATTACCTTTCACTATCTTATCATATCACCTGTGTAAGTGTGTGTAAGTGTGTGTAAGTGTGTGTATGTGTGTGTTGCTTCAGCCCACTATTAAAAAGTAGAGCATCAGTTTAATATCTCAAGGTTTTATATAATATAAGTATTTAGTTAATATAGACTATTAATATATATTTCATTTTCAATATAGCAGTTTTATAGTTTGATATATACTGTATATACTGTAGAGCTTTAACCACTATATTAATATAAAAGCTTAAAATGAAAGCTTATAGAGGTTTAACACTGTATTAATAGAGAAGCTTAAAACAAACTTTTTTCCAGGTAAAATATTAAACTAGAGTAGATTTACAGCTTAATAAAGGTGTGTTTATTACAGAAATTCATACTATTACAGCTTAATAGATATACCACAGCTTAACAGACATCTTAACGTACAATCTTACACCACAGCTTAACAGACAGCTTAACGTAGACTCTCGCAGCACAGCTTAACAGACAGCTCAAAGTAGAATATCACAGCACAGCTTAACATAGCCTTCCCCCACTCGGTAAGTTTCACACACAGGTTTTTCAATATCTGAGAGGGTCAACACGGCAGGTTAATGAGCAAGCAACTGGCACAGGTCAAACAACCGCTCGCTCCTCACTGTCACAAGTTCAATGATCGTCTGCAAATAGCATAGTTCACATCACAGTCTAATATCGCAATTCTTATTACAGTCAAATATCGCTGTTCTTATTACAGTCAAATATCGCTGTTCACATCACAGTCTAATATCGCAATTCTTATTACAGTCAAATATCGCAGTTCTTATTACAGTCAAATATCGCTGTTCTTATTACAGTCAAATATCGCAGTTCTTATTACAGTCAAATATCGCTGTTCTTATTACAGTCAAATATCGCTGTTCTTATTACAGTCAAATATCGCAGTTCTTATTACAGTCAAATATCGCAGTTCAGTTCCTGTATCGGTAATATCGTGTTCAAATATCGCAGTTCACATCACAGTCTAATATCGCAGTTTAATATCGTAATGTAATACTACTATAAGATAAGAACTTAATATTAACCTTCAGTATCGTAGTATTAATGTGTAATAGTGCAGTTAATATCGATGTATAATACAGCAAGTTAATATCGCAGTTTGGTGTCGTATTTAACATATCACAATAGCTCTGGGAGGTTAATATTAACTGTGTTGGATAGTGTGTGTTAATATTGTCTTTAATATATCAGGGTTTAAGGTTTAGGTTTTATATTACTGGTTTAGTATAGGGGTTTAATGTCATCATTTATCTTACACGTTTAATATCGCAATTTAATAACAGAATTTAACTTTTCAATGATAAAACACAATTTAATATAACAAGTAAATATCATTCGAGAATATAACAAATTTAAAATATCAAATCAATATCAATATTCACAATAAAATTTAAATATATCACAATTTAAAATCCAAGTTTAATACAAAATATTTAATATCCTAAGGCAACAAACTGCAATATGGCGCCGTTTAATATCACACATCTGTCCCTGGCTGTATGTCCTTAATAAAAAACTAACAATAATAAGAAGAAATACAATAATAAAAGGGGATGTATACAAGCCTTCTGTATAACACCACTACTGACATAACAACACGTACTGAGGAGGTCTAGGGGGAGGCTAGGTTACGTTAGGTTACGTTACACGTTACCATAGACCTTGCAGGGGAGGGGAGGGGAGGGGTACACACACACACACACACACACATGTTCATAAGTATACTTTTTTTACTCATACATATAAACATACACTCATGATCCCAACCACAATGCATTACAGTAAAAGAAAATAACAATAAAATTGATTAATTAAATAAATAAATAAATAAATAAAAGTATGTTTATAGCTTTTCATACAGTATAGCTTTCACGTGTACAGTATATAGCTTAGCCACAGTAATCTTGGCTACCACCTTGGTGTTCCGGGCCAGCCAGCAGAAAAGACCCCCCCCCCCCCCCTCCCAGGCAACCCCGAAAATATTGACCCACGACTGTTATTGTCCTATACGTCTGAGAAAGAACCTTTTCTGCCACCCACAAACTGCTGCCGCCCCTCATGACACACGCCCACAAACTGCTGCCTCCTTCATGACACACGCCCACAAACTGCTGCCTCCTTCATGACACACGCCCACAAACTGCTGCCTCCTTCATGACACACGCCCACAAAGCTGCTGCCACCCCTCATGACACACGCCCACAAACTGCTGCCGCCCCTCATGACACACGCCCACAAACTGCTGTCTCCTTCATGACACACGCCCACAAACTGCTGCCTCCTTCATGACACACGCCTACAAACTGCTGCCTCCTTCATGACACACGCCCACAAACTGCTGCCTCCTTCACGACACACGCCCACAAACAGCTGCCGCCCTCATGACACACGCCCACAAACTCCTGACGCCCTCATGACACACGCCCACAAACTGCTGCCGCCCCTCATGACACACGCCCACAAACTCCTGACGCCCTCATGACACACGCCCACAAACTCCTGACGCCCTCATGACACACGCCCACAAACTGCTGCCGCCCCTCATGACACACGCCCACAAACTGCTGCCGCCCCTCATGACACACGCCCACAAACTGCTGCCGCCCCTCATGACACACGCCCACAAACTGCTGCCTCCTTCATGACACACGCCCACAAACTGCTGCCGCCCCTCATGACACACGCCCACAAACTGTTGCCTCCTTCATGACACACGCCCACAAACTGCTGCCGCCCCTCATGACACACGCCCACAATCTGCTGCCTCCTTCATGACACACGCCCACAAGATACGGCCACTTACCGTTCTCAACTCCAATATATACTCTCTTCTTTGCCCCAGTATTATACCATGAGTCATGAAACGCGTCCCCTGGATATAGGTCAACATCCTTCGAGTTCTGAAGGTCATATCAGGTTACGTTTATCCTCGTAAGGTGGTCATTGTGAGGTCATACTCGTTGGCTTGTCCAGATTATGTGATGGACTCTACACTTTGTGCTGATTAGTTCACACATATATTATAAAGGTCACACAGGCAGGTCACTTCGTATCCGGGTTACCAACGGGTCACAGTAGGCCAAAGTTTATGTTATATCATTACCTTTACCTATCTGAAAGGTCATATAAGGTCAACTACTTACCCCACTATTATGTTTATATATTTTATCTCTAATGTAACACACTAGTTCAAATATTACCAAATCATAGTATTAACTTTATGAATAATTCCTATAATTCTACGCTGTATAATTTATGAGCAAGACAAAGGTGCAATAGTTTTTAAGAATATAAATCTTCACAACACACATCGATTCCTGAGACACACAAACACAAGGAAAAAAACAAAAATCGAAAAACTAAACTAAAACCCAAATATACCAAATAAAAATCTCCCAACTATTATAAATTACATAGAGAGAATCTGAAACAAAACTCCTCTGAAGAAAATACACCTCTCTAGCACAAATCACTTAACCTAACATAACCTAACGTAAACTTAACCTAACATAACCTAACGTAAACTTAACCTAACATAACCTAACGTAAACTTAACCTCACATAACCTAACGTAAACTTAACCTCACATAACCTAACGTAAACTTAACCTCACATAACCTAACGTAAACTTAACCTAACATAACCTAACGTAAACTTAACCTCACATAACCTAACGTAAACTTAACCTAACATAACCTAACGTAAACTTAACCTAACATAACCTAACGTAAACTTAACCTCACATAACCTAACGTAAACTTAACCTCACATAACCTAACGTAAACTTAACCTCACATAACCTAACGTAAACTTAACCTCACATAACCTAACGTAAACTTAACCTCACATAACCTAACGTAAACT
>CAUDMG010002821.1:1332500-1402500 GCA_958450375.1 Homarus gammarus | reverse complement strand
CGCTTTTTCCTCCCTCGGTGTCAATACGCAGTGTGCCGCGCTCGGGGTGCCTCGACCGACACAGGCACACCTACTCCCACGCCCACCTTAGGTAAATATAAAGTGTAAATAAGAGAGATTTCAGGTAAGAGGGTGTGAGATTTTTTTGGCCCACTCACTTTTGGGATTTGCATCACCAGAGACCTCAACAAGGCAGGGTCCGTGACGAAGTAATTTTGCCAATAATAAGCTGTGTTGCATACATAAATTTACATATATAAATAATTTGTATTGCATAAAGATGTATAAATCCGCTTCTCGTTCTATGTAAGGCGTCCATTTTTCTTTTCAGTTTAGATAAAAAAATTCTTTAGTTCATTATTGTTAACTTGTGGCAACATTGAGGAGGTGAAGCTTCTGTGGTTTATTCGTGATGAGTGATAACGGGAATACTGAGCACTGAGAGGCAGGCGGGAACAGGCACATATGGATAGACAGGTAGGTAATATAAAGACAGACATACAGACAAACACACACATACAGATAGACAAACAGACGGGGACTGATCCTATAAACCACAAGAAATAACCTAGAGGCGGTAGTGGTGGCAGTGGTGGTCCCTGGGGGTAAGTCTTGGAAGATGGTCGGTAGCCGCGGGGAAAAAACAATTATCCACCTCAAACTTACTGTATTTCCCCCCAAACACGACCTCTCTCAAATTCCCTCAACTCACGTATATATAAAAGGTCTATCTAATAACCACTCTATGGTAAGAATAACTTATCCCTCGCTACTGCTTTTTAAATGAATAAGATAAATCTACAGAAAGAGTTAATTTTCATAGATATTTTTTTGGGGGGAAGGGAGGGGGAAGGTTTGTAGGAGAGAAATAAATGTTTTAGGGATTAATTTCCTTACAGCATCTCCTAGTAACACACGAGCATCTTCAGGTCCTGTACTAATCCACTGGACTTGTCTTAGTATACGTTCTAACAGATTTTCAAACCTCTTACAGCGAGTCTCTTAGCCGAACGGAAGAGAGAGAGGGAAGGGGAGGGGAGGGGACAACTTTCAGCCGGAATTGAAAGCCCAGGATACGTTAATTCCCTATAATTATTAATGGGCTACTGAGATCCTCCTTTGGAATGTATAAAGTTTACCCCTTTTAGGTCCCTTTGACTCCACCATTACGTCAAAAGAAAGGGAGGGAGAAGGAGGGGGGGAGGGATGGAAGAGGGAGGTGGGGAGATAGGGGAGGGAGGAGGGAGGGATAGGGGAAGGAGGGGGACGATTGAGTCATTAGTATCTCCATTAACTCCTTGTGATAGACCATTAACATGCTAAAGCCCTTTTGGGAATATATAAAGATATCACCATTTACCTCAGTCGAGAGAGAGGGAGATGAAGAGTGAGGAAACAAGACATAGAAGCAATTACAACCTACAACAACCACAACAAGGACAACCATAACAACACACAACAAGGACAACCATAACAACAACAACCACAACAAGGACAACCATAACAACAACAACAAAACAACAACCACAACAAGGACAACCATAACAACAACAACAACCACAACAACCACAACAACCACAACCATAACAACAACAACAACCACAACAAGGACAACCATAACAACAACAACAAAACAACAACCACAACAAGGACAACCATAACAACAACAACAACCACAACAAGGACAACCATAACAACAACAACAAAACAACAACCACAACAAGGACAACCATAACAACAACAACAACACAACAAGGACAACCATAACAACAACAACAAAACAACAACCACAACAAGGACAACCATAACAACAACAACAACAACCACAACAAGGACAACCATAACAACAACAACAACCACAACAAGGACAACCATAACAACAACAACAACCACAACAAGGACAACCATAACAACAACAACAACCACAACAAGGACAACCATAACAACAACAACAAAACAACAACCACAACAACAGCAACTACCACCACCACCACAACAACAGCAACCACCACCACCACCACAACAACATCTTCAAG
The DNA here is from genome assembly GCA_958450375.1 of Homarus gammarus. Classification (NCBI taxonomy): domain Eukaryota; kingdom Metazoa; phylum Arthropoda; class Malacostraca; order Decapoda; family Nephropidae; genus Homarus; species Homarus gammarus. The sequence continues at coordinate 1,400,464 of CAUDMG010002821.1, read as the reverse complement.
AGCTTGTAAGAACAACAGGAGCTATAGACAACGGGGGCCTAACAAAAAAATTATCCGATAACAGTATATAGAACAACGGTAAGGTATCCTTAGAGAAAACAGGAGTATTATCTTCTACCAGGAACCAACAGTAAGAAGATGGAGGAACGCCCCTTAGACTACAACACGCAAGAGGAAGGCAGACAACAGTAACCTACAACAGGAGAAAACAAAAGACTATAATATCCTTAATCAACAACTAACAGTTCCTCGTAGTTACAACAGGAAGGCAAACAACAGTAAAGTCAACGGTAAACACAACAGACATAAGCCAGAGTGACATTATGCACAGCGTGAAAGACTATTAGTGTAAGCGATAATGTAATTACACTCGTTAGCCCCGACAGCAACAGAAAACGACGCAACGCCACCAGTAACAGGAACCGTAGCCGAAGGAACAGCAACAGGAACAGTAGCCGAAGGAACAGCAACAGGAACCGTAGCCGAAGGAACAGCAACAGGAACCGTAGCCGAAGGAGCAACAACAGGAACAGTAGCCGAAGGAACAACAACAGGAACCGTAGCCGAAAGAATAGCAACGGCAGGACAACAGTAGTGAGGGAGAGGAAGGAGAAACAGCAAAAAACAACAATATAAAAACGGGAAAGAAGAGATGCAGAAATAACAGGAGGAAAGAACAGATACCCAACAACAGAAGCAATAACAAAAGGAAAAATAGCGACAACAGTAACAGCAATAAACACAAACAACAGACAGCAACAGTAGTAGCAACAGTAGCAGCATCAACAGAAGAAACACGAGTAACTTCAACAGGTGGTAGAGGTAAAAAGGAACAGTAGCAGCAATCAAAGCAACAGGTGTAGAAGCCGGACTAAGTAGGAGCTGTCAAGAGAGTAAAACAGTCTGTTATTATTATTATTGTTGTTGTTATTGTTGTTGTTGTTGTTGTTGTTGTTATTGTTGTTGTTGTTGTAGTTGTTGTTAGTGTTGTTGTTGATGTCAATTGGCACCTGGGAGACAAGAGACACGTGTTGTTGTCAAATTTATTCACTGAGTTTGTCGTCCCTCCCTTTGTCCAGAGTTGGAGGCGTTTGAGACAAGATGTTCTGAGAATTGCTTGAAGGTCGCGGGATACAGGGAGAGACACTGTGGTAGGGAGACAGGATACAGGGAGAGACATTGCGGCAGGGAGGTCCACAGAACACTAATCCAGGAGAGAAACTGAATTCTGATTGGCTGAGACTCTGACAAAAAAAAAGGACACTGGCCCTCTCAGATATTCTCATAGAGCCGATGGAGAGTGCCTGGTGATGACACTGTCGGGTATAGGTCGTCGGGGGAGTGCCTGGGGAAGTTTCTGTAGACCGAGCGGGCGGGGGAGGGGGGGGGGATGAAGGGCGTGTTGTAAGTTGTCTTGGTGAGGTTATGATTATCGGCTGCTGTTCTGATGGGTTATTACTGTCACTTGAGTCGAGGAGGTGAAATGCCACTATACCCACTGAACCACACCACACCACACCACACCACAACCACAACCACACCACACCACAACCACACCACACCACTCTACCATATTACAACTACACCACACCAAGCCTCTTCATCACACCAACTCACATCACTACACCACATAAAACTACAGCACTTCACACACCACCACACTACTCCACCACATCATCATATCACACTACATCATACCACAACCACACCATCCCACACCACAACACCATACTACATTTCACTACATAACACCACAACCCACCCCACACTACACCACACACCACACTACACCACACCACACTGCACTACACCACACCACACCACACCACACCAGACTACACTACACCACACCACACCACCACACGCCACACCCAGCCGGAGATAACAGCAATAGTCCATCCGGTAGCTCACAGGCCAACCAACGTAAATGGATTCCTTCTGTTCAACGGTAAAGCAGGGGCTAGCACTGAGCTTTGGTGCCATAACAGGAGTAACGGCTGCAGTAACAGTATCACCAGCTGAATCAACAGAAGCAACAGCAGGTCCATAGTTACCAAGAGCAACAGCATCTGAAACAACAGTAACTACAACAACAGTGGCAGTATTAACAGGAGAACAGGCGAAGCAGATGCAACGGTAAGAACAGCAGTGGCAGCAGCAGCACCAGTTGCAGCATCAGCAGTGGACACGGGAACTAGAGAAGGTCGGCCAGTATCGATTGCGAGGTGGCTCTGTACGTGTGTGTGTGTGTGTGTGTGTGTGTGTGTGTTGTAAGATTGTTTACCTCTTACCTGTCTACCTAAACATACCTAGACACTTGAAAACTCCTCCCCATCGCCTTTACACACACACACTCCAACAGCTGTAGCTACATCTCCACACCTACATACTTCACGTTAATGTACATAGAGCAGCCTTCTGGTCCGTATGTGTGTGTGTGTGTGTGCATACAACTCAATGGGTGATTGAGGGAGTGTCTGAGAGGTCGGTGTATGTCAAGAGTGTGTGTCTGCATCTTGTGTGTGTGTGTGAAACTGCCGGCTCGCACACACGCTTAACACACCCACGTCTCTACCTGCGTCAGTGGGGGTCGTGGTAGAGTGCGGGAGGGATACATAAGGAACACACTGATTGATACCTGTTAACACCTGCCTCGGTAATTACTCCTCTAGGTACCATTATTATACCGATACTGCAATGGCATAGGCACCCTGATTATACCGGTACCACATTCATTTTGGTACTGTAATTATAAATGTACCTTATCTATAATAAAGTGAAGTTATATAATACAGTATAAAGGTACCATACTTATACTGGCAGGATAATTATACAGATACCATATTATATTTATGCGAGGTAATACACTTATACAGATTAGAGAGTATATACCAACCATACCTACCATACCAACCATACCAACCATACCTACACCTGGTTCAACAAAGATCCGACTTATCACTTAACCCAGACAGCGATTCACCTTGAGCAACGCAATGCGGATAATGACATCGGTAAAGCCAATGGGGAGAGCAAATTGGTGGCGGAATTAATCTCAGTTCGGGAAATACGAGACGGATGGATCAGACCCACTAAGACTCGGGGCGCTCTCTGGCTGCAACGTACACCTGCGGTCAACATTACCTACCTGCGGCTAACATTACCTACCTGCGGCAAACATCACCTACCTGTGGCCAACATTACCTACCTGCGGCAAACATTACCTACCTGTGGCCAATATTACCTACCAGCTGCCAACATTCAGGGAATTTTGTACCACAACAGTGCAATGGAGAAAGAAGATGGAGATGAGAGACTGTCTGGCCACTAGTACAAATGATGTGGAGTTACACGTTTAGCCCACAAGAAGGATCAAATACTATGGCATAAACTATAAGGTTGTCTTTCCCTTCTAACCTTGACAGGAGATTACACTGGTGGGTGACAGTAAGCTGGGTGAGAGGCAGTATGGACTCGGGCCAGCAAGATACGCCCTAGAGTAAATCTTTTCAATAAAAATACTACCGGGAAAGTCGTGGAAGTTAGAAACGTATATATATATTTTTCTGGTATATTTTTGGATTTAGGCAAAACATCTGACAGGATCTAAACGACAACTGTCTTAGGTGATTGACGAATGTAGTATAAAACTCACCTGGGTAATTAAAGGTATGTATGAAACAGGTGAGAGTACTGTGGTTTAATGTACAGCAATAAATAAAAAACCTATCGCCTTTCCTAGTGCTTCACGAATCCCGATATTCAGATTTAACCCGAAGCATCAGTGGACAGAATAATGCATCACTGTCAACTGCTTCGGGTTCACGGGTCTGAAACTCGAGGTCCGTGGAGCAGTATAGCAGAGGCGACAGGACATTGTGGTGTTGGCCAGGGGGACATTCTTTCACCTATGTTATGAATCATTTCTATAGATGAGGTGATACAATATATAGTAAATGACGATGTAGAAACTGATGCTGTGTCTAGTAATGAGGGACGATTAAAGTCTCTTCCCTCGAATTACACAACGCAGGAAACAGACTAGACAGTGCGTTGGAGTAAAGGGAATTTATTTACAAGTACAGGTATCATGAGAGCGGCCCATGAGAATACACCAGCCAGTCCAACCAGCCAACAGCTTCTCAGTTCAGTAGATAAGAGTTCAGTCACAATGACCTTCAGATGACTCGCTAATCTTCCCATCATCCCAATCAACAGCGCCTCAGTTCTAAAAGGTCAAAGGTTACAGCCACAATGACCACCAGATAAGGAACTGATTCACACCGCCAACTGGACCAACAACATTAATCCTGGAAACTGAGCAGAAAAACAAAGGACATCACAAGGTAAAAGTATCACCCAAAAGTTTCCTCTTCTATATTTCACCAGCAAGACTTTCCTCATGACGTGAAGACAAAAGATAGAGTATTACGTGCAGAACTAATAATAAACTCTGGCCGTGAGAGTTGATACAGAAATGAAATCACCGAGAGGAAAACAGTAGGATAACCTGAATATTAGACACAGCAGCTTAATGTTAACCTAACCTAACCTAACCTAACCTAACCTACTGTACTGTAACTAACCTAACCTAACCTGACCTAACCTACTGTACTGTAACTAAACTAACCTAACCTAACCTGACCTGACCTACTGTACTGTAACTAACCTAACCTAACCTGACCTAACCTACTGTACTGTACCTAACCTAACATGACTAAACGCTAACCCAACCTTAAGCTAACCTAACAGACCAGGACTAACCTAACCTAACCTAACCTAACCCCACGTAACGTTAGGGTGTTCAATTATCAGGAGAAGTAAGCCGGGGTGTGTAATCTTCAGGTAATCCAATCAGTGCTTTCTTCTTCGTCCTGGCATAAGAGACCTTGTGCCAGGACTCTCTCTCTCTCTCTCTCTCTCTCTCTCTCTCTCTCTCTCTTCCTTTTTTTCTTCGTCAATCTGGTGTTTTGATTCATGATCTTTTGCGGCAAATAATTTTTTTTTTCACAAGATTAAGCCATCAATCATATAATGAGAGAGAGAGAGAGAGAGAGAGAGAGAGAGAGAGAGAGAGAGAGAGAGAGAGAGAGAGTGTGTGTGTGTGAAAGAAAGAACACACACACACACACAGTCTTCATAAGCCCATCATGGAAATAGCTAAAAATACAAAATCAAATACTGTCAACACAACTCTCACTGGCTCAGAAGGTTTGGGAAATCTGAACACGGCTGACAGAGGGCGTGTCCGGACCCTGACCTCTGACCTTTCACCTGGTGGCTTCAACCTTGACCTCGTTCCACCTGTACGGGTTCTGCTCGCTCTCTGAAGTGTTACTCTCTGAAGGTGTGTATTATTTGACTCTGTTTTGTGGAGGACATACATACATACATACATACATACATACATACACAAGATGACAAGGAAGGAGATAATAAGGAATAGGAAGAGAGAGGATAATTATCAACAGAGACGGAGGAGTGAAGAAAAATTGGGAAGGAATAAGTAAAGAGATGAAGACTAAAAAGCGGATATGTAATAACACGTAGAAAGAGGGTAAAGGAATGACGAAACTAATGAATATATGGATGGTGATGAGAGGAGAACGATGAGGAGGAGGAGAAGAGGAGGACGACGAGGAAGAGCAGGAGGAAGAACAACAGGAAGAGGAGGAAGACGAACAGCAGGCGCAGGAAGCATAGGAGGAGGAGGAACGGAAGGAAGAGAAAGAGGAGGGGGAGTAGGAGAAAGAGGAGGAGGAGGAGAGAAGAGGTGAGCAGATGTAGAAACGTGTGAATTATAATTACAAGATATGTTAATGAACACGTAACTATGTCGTGATATACGGCACATAGATCAATGCAACGAGAAGAACGCAAATAACAAGACGATTAAGGAAATGGAATGGAGGAGAGAATGAAGGGAGAGGGAAAGATGAATTGCAGGAGAGAGAGAGAGAGAGAGAGAGAGAGAGAGAGAGAGAGAGAGAGAGAGAGAGAGAGAGAGAGAGAGATCAACCATCACATCAGTACCGCCAAAAATTAAAGTCAAGATCCCAGTTTTTCTTTGTCATGTCAATTGGCATCATTGGAGTCAGGTGAGGAGCCGAAGTTGAGTTAAATCACGCAATTGTCTCCTTAAGGACTAAAGAAAGTTGCTGGCGAGAAGTGACAGCGAAGTGAGGATACAGTTTATTTTGTGGTGGTGAAGATTGTTCCTGTTAATAAGTGTCATGGTGAACTATTTGATGGTGAATTCGAGTAGGGTAGTGATGATACAGAACACTTTAGATTATTATTACTATTATTAATATTTTAACGCGGAGGTGAATTCGACCGCCTTCAATTTCTCTAACTTTCAGAGCTGAGTGAACTGGGTGACCCTAAGGACGGGGGACGAGCGCTATATCCACTCAGCCATCGCCCCCCATAACAGACGTAATCCGATTAAAATTGGCGATTTGTCGGCCATTTCTGTTTCGTGAATTTTATGTCAACTCCTGGGGGTGTTCGGGTGTATATACAGGTATATATATATCGCGTGTTCGACTTTACGGCAACACAAAGCGTCTCGTTCTTTCTGATGATGGCGGTGAGGGGGGTGATGGGGAAGTGGGGGGGCGGTGAGAGGTGGGGAACGGTGAGGGGGCCGGTGAGAGGAAAGGAAGGGAAGGGATGGGGGGAGGTAAGGGGGAGGGAGCAGCGAGGGTTGACATTCAGGGCTGCTCGACTGTCCAGGCCAAGTGACAATAATCTAATCCACACAATTGCGACAACCGCCTCTTGTCTGATCACCCTTGACGACTTTCTGGGTTTATTAATAGTTTCCTAAGACTATGTTGAGAGAGAGAGAGAGAGAGAGAGAGAGAGAGAGAGAGATTAAGACACACACGTAGCTCAAGGCGTCAGGTCTCAACAGATGACGTTTGTGTGTGTGTTAACAGTCCCCTACCCTGTGGTGTGAAGGCTATGAGGGGAGGAGGAGGAGGAGAAAAGAGAAAAAATGGTGCAATATGATGAGTGATGAAAGGGAGGGATAATAGGAGGAGTGAGGGAGGAGAATAAAGTGAAGGAGGAAGCGGAAGGACAAGTGAATATGGAGAGGAAAATGGTGAAGAGGTGAGAGAGGAAAGGAAGGCGAAGTGAGCGAAGAGAGGAAGGGGGAGAGGAATTAGTGGTGAGGCAGGGAAGGGGAGAGGAAAGGCAGGTGAGGGGAGAAGTGAAGGGAAGAGGTCGTCAGGATGAGGGTAATGACGTAGTGAACACTGATGAGGGTGGTTAGGTGGTGTTCAAGCTGCTTACCTCTCCCCTCACTCTTATAATCACTCTTTCTCTCCTAACTCTTATCATCTCTCTCTCCTCTCTTATGCTTTCACTCTCTCTCTGTCCCCTCACCCGTATAGACTCTCTCTCTCTCTCTCTCTCTCATCCCTCGGTTAATTCCCTTTCCCCTCTTTCTCCCTTCCACTTTAATTTTTTTGTCTCACTCTATTTCCCTCTCGCCCTTCTTCCTTCTGTCTCCCTCTTTCTCTCTTTATATATTAGTGAATTCTTCTTTCCTCTACCTCCATGTTAAGTATTTCTCTATACTATCTCACCTTTTCCTCTCACTACCCTTCACTTCCTCCAACTCTCTCTCAGTTCTACTATCGTTCTCAGGCAACAGAGACATACGTTCTCTCTCTCACCAGTGAATAAGACTTTGCTTTAATCTCTGCTAATAGTTTAAGTACTCGAGGTCGACTTGTCTGTGGCGGGAGACGTCACATCAGGTAGGAGCAGTCAACCAATGAACGAGCTGATCTTACATGGAAGGAAGGACCCCATCAACCAATGAACGATCTACTCTTACATGGCAGCAAGAACCTCATCAACCAATGAACATTCAGCTCTTCCATGGCATGCATCCTTCCGTCCATTTTTCACCCAGTCGAGGACATACGCTGTATAAACATGTTCTAGTTTTCATTAATTTTTGCCTCCTAAAATAACACACGTGATTTTTACACGCAAAAATAAATCCTCGTAAAATACACTTCCAAATGTTATTAATAGACTCGCTGGCTTACAAGGCTGTGGCCTCGTTCCTGACGTGTTAAGTACATGAGTTCGTATCCCTGTACCTACACCTGGGCGAATATATGCTCATATACTGACAGATACCTTACTGTTTTTATGCTACGTTTATGATAGTTCGAGACTGGACACAACAATAAAGTTTTCTACATATGAGTCTCTTTTTGTAGTGAGTCAGTTCACACACCTGCCACACAGTGAGTCAAGTCACTCACGTACCCACCTGCCACATAGTCTACTCACCCACCCACCCACCTGCCACACATTAATCATCTGGCCAGGTCTGCCACAAGCGGTTCCTCGCCACCAGGTAAAATTCTCGCGGCAGTTTGTCCGGCAGTGATGTGGTTCCCTGTGACATAAAATCATTACGGTTGCTGCCGCGGCTACCGCCGTCACCTGCTCCGTTCCCACCACATGACTACTGCCCAATTTACACATTTCTCCACAATTTCAGGCTTTTGTCCACTTTTGCAATTTTTCAGCCAATTTGCAAGGTTTAACTGGGTTATAAAGTTTTGGGGAATTTTTTGTGTTTTTATGTGTGTTCTTTTCTCGTGGGTTGTGTTTGAGGTGAGTGAGGGAAGGTGAGGATGGTGACCTGAGGGGTGAGAATCTGTCACCTGCTGCTGCCACCACTGTTGGGGTTTTCTACCACCACTTTTGATGTCACTGCCAACACCACCCACAAAACAACTTATATTTTATTTTTCACTTACCAATAGTTTTCCAAGAGTGATAATGTAGTTTTTGCTAATTTATATAAGTTCCTCTACCTGCGACACACCTAAACCTTCAATCTCAGACATCAAGTTCCTGCTGGTCATTAGTCGAGGTCTTGTTGGTATGAATCAAGATTAGTCAAGGTCATGTTGTCACGTAACCAGTCTCTGGTGTGTGGAGTTCTCAAAGTCTTAACTCTCAGGACTGGTCATTATCTCTGTCTCCGTCTGTCTCTTTGTCTCTCGTTTTATCTCCCTCACCTCCGGAGCCTCCTACTCTCCCTTGCCTGTATAAGAACGATTACCTAAACACAGCTCCCGTCAGTCAACGACTCGCCTGGCTGTCCAGTGTTCCCTCCCAACTATGTCTTGACACGCGGCCCCCTTCCACCACACTACCTGACTCCCGCTACCACACGCACCACCACACTACCTGACTCCCGCTACCACACCCACCACACCATCATCCCCCCACCACCGTCACCAACACCACCAACACCACCACCACCGTCACCAACACCGCCGTCACCACCACCACCGCCGCCGCCGCTGTTGTCACCACCAAGACACTACCTGACTCCTGCTAACACACGCACCACCATCACACTATCTGCCCCACCGCTACCACACGCACCACCAATTTACCACATGCACCACTACCACCACACTACCTAACCCCCGCTACTACACTCACCACTACCACACAACCATACTCACCACCACACACACACACACACACACACACACACACACGCAGTAACTCTCATTCACAACACCACAAACACAGAGGTTCAATAAATCTACAACAAAGAAAATTGACCAAAACATCAACAACAACACTACGATGAAATGAGTCACTGTAACACAAATTCCTCCCTAACACTGTAACACAAATTCCTCCCTAACACTGTAACACAAATTCCTCCCTAACACTGTAACACAAATTCCTCCCTAACACTGTAACACAAATTCCTCCCTAACACTGTAACACAAATTCCTCCCTAACACTGTAACACAAATTCCTCCCTAACACTGTAACACAAATTCCTCCCTAACAATGCAACACAAATTCCTCCCTAACACTGTAACACAAATTCCTCCCTAACAATGCAACACAAATTCCTCCCTAACACTGTAACACAAATTCCTCCCTAACATTTGGACCAAGTTTACCCAGTGTGTGTGTGAACAAGTGTGGCTCTACATTAACAGTCCATCGTCATAATAATATTCTCGTCAAATGATCCCAGGATGAACTTAATTCCCGCGTTAAGGCGTTGGATTACTCATAGATGTCATCGTTGATCCTCGCTCAAATATATATTGGTATTAATTTTGGTGTGTGTGTGTGTGTGTGTGTGTGTGTGTGTGTGTGTGTGTGTGTGTGTGTGTGTGTGTAATTCCGATTTGGGGTTTTAGGTCAGTGTTGGTAGTATTTTAATAGCGGACTATAACGGTTTATACTTACAGATACATACATACATTTATACATACATACATCAATAGATTCATACATGCATACATGGGATTCAACCAGCCATGTGTTAAATCATTTCACATCAACATCCGAGCCTCATGTGTTTGTTGTCTTCTTTCACCCCACGGCTCTGCTTCGCCATCCGTGTCCTCCCACCACCTCCTGGCCATGGCACATGTCCTCCTCACCACCTCCTGGCCATGACACATGTCCTCCCCACCACCTCCTGGCCATGACACATGTCCTCCCCACCACCGCCTGGCCATGGCACATGTCCTCCCCACCACCTCCTGGCCATGGCACATGTCCTCCCCACCACCTCCTGGCCATGGCACATGTCCTCCCCACCACCTCCTGGCCATGGCACATGTCCTCCTCACCACCTCCTGGCCATAGCCCGTGTCTTCCCCACCACCTCCTGGCCATGGCACATGTCCTCCTCACCTTCCCTAGGCCATGGTACGTGTCCTCCCCAAGGCTCCTCCCGGCCCCATGTATTTGACTCGAAAAGCTTCCTTCACGACTTAATGGACATTCCAGGGAGGTGTGTAGAGTATCACATTTAATGGATCCAAGATGTCGATGGTGGACAAAGGCAGCGAGTGAGGGAGGGGGGGGGGGGGCATTTGGGGGCATCTGTCGCCAGGGGATGTTGGGCAGGGTAAGGAGGACCAGGGAGGGGGGGATGAGGGGTGATACTGGGCAGGGTAGGGTGGTCAGGGGGGAAGGGGTGATGCTGGATAGGGTAGGGGGGGCGGAGTGGAGAGGGGTGATGCAGGGTAGGAAGGACCAGAGGGGGGAAAGGAGTAATGTAGGGTAGGTAAGACCAGGAGGGGGGGGGTAATCCAGGGTAGGGTAGGGGGGGGGAGTCTATCAATAGATAATCTCATCTGTGGAGTATTCGTATAGACAGTATTGATCGTGATGGCCAGGAGGAAGTGGAAGTGGATCAATGGACAGATTACAAGCTGCTCCATCTGCTTGTCTGCCTGCCTACCCACCTGCTTACATGCCCGCCTGCCTGCCTGGAGATGGACCCTCCTTAACCACCCACTCGTCCCAGAATCTTCCCAGCAACCCACCCAACCACCTGCCCCACCCAACCACCTGCCCGTTCAACCATCTGCCCCACCCAACCACCTGCCCGTTCAACCATCTGCCCGTTCAACCATCTGCCCATCTTATTCCTCACCACTGTATTACCAGCTGCTTCGAGCCACGCCTCTCTTTCATTCTAACAGTCTTCCTCCTTCATTCTCCTTCTTCCTTCCTTCTCTTCATAGGGTGGGTGTATGTGTGTGTGTCCTTCGCCAGATGATGACTACATAGCATCTGTCAGTATGCCAACAACAACAACCACAAAACAAGGAAACAAATGACTGTCAGGAGTTTTACCTATGACGAAGAAAGTAGAAGAGTAGCGAATGAGGTTTACTGAGTAGTAGATAATAAAAATAACAGTAATAAAAGTAATAAAAATACCACTACTACTACTACTAAAAACAATAACAATAATAGTAATAATAACAATAAAAACAATAGCAGTAATAACAATAGCCATAATGATAATAACAACAACAAGTCACTCTTCACTACCAGAAGAACATTCCCTTAAAAGCAACACAAACACAGACGAGGGGACCATCAGAAATACCCTCTCCGGAAACCAATGCCGGGTGGGTCAGATTAGACTAGGCGAGGGAGGAGGAGGAGGAGGAAGAAGAAGAAGACAAGGAGGAGGAGGAGGAGGGGGGGGGGAGGAGGAGGAGCACCGAGCTACGCCCTAATCAATTGCCTCTCTCCATGCTTAAACCTCCAGTATTGATCGAGCTGCTCCAGTCATCTCCCAGGCAACATGTGGCCTCACTCCCTACCCCGACTTCCTTCCTCCTTCCTCCTCTTCCTTCTCCTCATCCTTCTCTTCCTTCTTATTTTTCTTCCTCTTCCTACTCCTCCTCCTCCAACCATCGTCAACCCTTAATATAAACAAGTTTTATTAATAGTAAAATATATTTATAGATCTTAAGTCGAGCTGCTTATGTCTCTGGGGTGTTGTGTGTTAGTGTGACTCTCTCTCTCTCTCTCTCTCTCTCTCTCTCTCTCTCTCTCTCTCTCTCTCTCTTCACATTAACGTTTTCTTTTCTTCTTTTAATCTCTACATACACCAAGTCCACTCACTGTATTACCACATACCACCAAGATACAGTGTACTCATCAGGCACTGGTGTACAGAGACAAGTGGCACTCAGGCTGGCACTCCTAACCTCCAGCCACTACCACCGTCCTAGAGGGTGTGACGTCACGGAATATTTCACCGTTTTGGGGAGGAAATAATATTACTTGATATACATATCGTTTATTATGGTGTCATTTTAACCCTATACCTTCCCTCCCCTGCCTCTCCCTTCCTCACCCTGCCTCTCCCTTCCTCACCTGCCTCTCCCTCGTCTGCCGCCTCTCCCTTTCTCACCTGTACCTCCCTTGCCTCTACCCTCCCCATACCTACCTTTCCCTCCTATTCCCTCCCTTCCCCTGCCATTCTCCCCTCTCTTCCTATCCTCTGTACACGTCGCCTCTCATTCATCCCTACGGCCTCTGACCTTCAGCCGTGACCTTGACCTCCAACATATTCTTGGATTAGGGTTGTGACACACACCCATGTGAGGTCACTCTTATAGTCTGTTGTCATGCAAGGCTGTATGTAATAATAATAATAATAATAATAATAATAATAATAATAATAATAATAATAATAATAATAATAATAATAAATAATAATAATAATAATAATAATAATAACAACAATAATAACAATAATAGTAGGTATTGTTACTACTAGGTGGTGAATGGTAGTGGTAATGGCTAGTAAGCAGCAGCAGCAGCGGCTGGTAATAGTAGTGGTGGTAGGTGGTAGTAGAGGCTGGTAATAGTAATGGTAGTAGTAATAGTGGCGGTAGTAGCTAGTAGTATTGATGGCTGGGTAATGTTTACTACCTATCTAGCCCGGCCATGAGCCTAGCACTAACACTACGCTTGATGTTGGTCACACTACAGCACGTGACTGACATTGTAAACTGGAGCCAAGTAGCATTAACCTTTGGAGTGAGAGCATGAGTTTTTTTCTCTATCTATCTATCTATCTATCTATCTGTCCATTTCTGACATTCTGATCCAAATTAAACTTGAAAAACAAATAACTCGGCTTGAAAAAAACAAAAAACAATAAAACTCTAAAAAATCGACAAAAACAAATAGACAAAAACAATAGTAAACCAAGATTCAAAACAAGGTAAGAAAAAACCACACACAAAAAACACACATTAATTCACCGTAACTCAGGGTTATATTAGCTGATGGCGCGGCAGAGGTCTGACACACTAGGGAAATAAAAACATACCAGGAAGGAAGTATACTGAAGTTTTCTCCCCGCCCGGTCTACACTATGGGAAGTTACACCTCCACACCCTCTACCGTCGCAGCCCTTCACAAGTTAGGGGAAGTTGGTCACATTGATGGGGAGAAAACCTGTGACGAGAAGCTGTTTGAGGGGGGGAAGATGGTAAAGTTGGTAGGGGGGGAGGGAGAGGGGGAGGGAGAGGGAAATTGGAGAGGAAACTGAGTGGGATATTGGTGTGGTGGCAGGAGGTTGGTGAGGTGAGGTGGAGGTGTGAGGAGGAGGTTGGTTTAGGGGGATATTCTTGTGGGGATGGAGGTTGGTGGGGAAAAATTGGTTTGGGGAGTTTGGTGGATGGGGGAGGGGAGGAAGGGTGGTTGATGAGGTATTGATCACAACGAGGAGAAAATCTGATAGGCGTGGCTTGAGGGGAAATTAATGGAAGGGATGAGTAAGATGGAAAAGGGAAAAAAGAGAAGTTGGCGGGGAAATTAATAACAACCAAACCTTTAGGGAATGTTAGTGGTGGTGGGGAACTTATTGAGGAAGTTCATATGTCAGGAATGTGCGAGGGGAAATTGTTGTATATAGGGAAAATAGGTGTTTGGGAAAAATTGGTGTCTGGGAAAATTGGTGTCGGGAAAATTGGTGTCGGGAAAATTGGTGTCGGGAAAATTGGTGTCGGGAAAATTGGTTAGGGAAAATAGGGATCGAGAAAAATTGGCACTTGGGTAAAATAGTGTCAAAGGAGCCTGTACAGACCACCACTACGCCATTAAGAGGACGGCGGACCCAGGACACGAGCTCCGGCAGCGGATGTCAACGCTCCTCTGTTCCGCGACATTGAGCTACACGACCCGAGTTTAAGAGCCTGGCGACGACGGTAAAGGGGAAAGACTATGTATAGCAACAACGACACAGACAACAACGACAAGGACAACGACTATGATGGCAACTACGACAAGGACAACGACTATGATGGCAACTACGACGATGAAAACAACAACGACCACTACATGTCTTCCTTACACCTCGTAAACAGACCAACTATAGTCACCATCAACAGTGTATTACGACCTTTCAGCCACACTCCTCCTCTGGCTGGGGGAGGGGTATTTATACTCACTGTGGTGGTCGTTATATGTAGGTGGTTGTGACAGAGGTGGTCGTTATAGTCCAGAAGTGTTTATTTAGTGGCCGGTGTTGTTGAAAGAGTCGATTCATTTATCTACCAAGAGCTGTGTCCGTGCGTAGAACTGAGAATTTTCCAGTCAAATAACTCACACAGTTTAGAGTTTTCCAGTCAAATAACAGTCATATAAAACCCGTACACGTAGACGAAACACCTGCAGCGAACCAGACCACAACATCCGGCTCTAACGCAGACAAATCATTCCCAATAAAACCCCAAAATTATCAAAGAGAAAAAAATATCTTAATTGTTTATGCTGACGTCATCAAAGTATAAAATATGTATAATATTTTTCATTTTAAGGGACTGAATAAAGATGTACTTGATGATAAAAAAGAAAACTCCCTCATGTGCAAGATATTTTATTAGTCAGGTCAGGACACTCCAGTGCTGGGTTCACCATATGGAGCAAAAATTACAGGGTCGCCAAAACGTACCCTAGTCCCCAGCCCCAGCCCCAGCCCCAGCCCCAGCCCCCAGCCCCCAGCCATACTGTATGCTCCCTGCCAGCTTTAAAGTCACCTACCAATCACAATACTCAGAAAATTTCTAGAATACGATATATTTTTGAGTTCCTTCTATCCTTAATTCATACAATGATGTCGACTCAAGTTTAAAACTATATTTCTTCTCCAAAACGTAAAGTACTCAAGTCGTAAAACATCCTTAATTTCTTACAGTTTTAAAAGAGATCGAGAACTTACGAGCTAAGGAAATATTATTTTTCAGAATTTCTGGCGCGGTGTAAATCCGGTGGAGGGAACACACTGCAATAAACTAATGGAGGTGAGGCGGCCCTCGTGAGCACTCACTTCATGACCGCTGGCCGGGACGGGGAAGCTGAGCCGGGGAATTACGGCAGAGGATCATGGCACACACTGGTCCCAGACACAACCACACCGGGGTACGGATTCTCGGAGACTCGTAAAGTGAATTTCCCTCGCAAATGGAGAAGCAAGAACGTACTTAACTTTCTCACTTAAGTTTCAAATTTGAACCTTGACTCATCTCTCAGCGCCAATTTAGGGGTAAAAAAAAACCCATCATACAGGGATTTTATGGTGCCCGGTCCAGGGTGATCACAGATCCTCAAATATATGTACGTTAGCGAACTCTTTTCCTCCATCCAGGGCAACAAAAATGAACCTAGTAACGACAGAGTCCCAGTGCAGTTTTAACACCATTTTGGATTCCCTTTCTTGTGTTGAAGCTTAGGTGCACCAGGAGGAGACTCACTCATATCTACAACTCCGGGAGAGAAACTTAACGTAGAAGCCTCTGAGACTCCGGGTCGGTACTGCTGTAATTTAACTCGACGATGGATTAGGTGACGGAGCCATCATGGACTGGGAGAATAGCTAAGTTAGGGGGCAACTGTAAGGCGATTAGACCAGTGAATTGGACGAGGATTTCATCAAGAGATTGGCATACGATTCAACCGGATCACTGGATAACGACTCGTATAGATTGGATGACTGGAAACGACTGGACTAACGGATCGGTAAACCCCTCGACTGTGATTGACAAGAAGTGTTATTAAATGACTGAACCACAAAAAACATGTCGACAGTATCTGATCAGGCGGAGGAGAAGCGGAGGAGGAGGAGGAGGAGAAGAAGGAGGAGGAGGAAAAGAAAGAGAAGGAGGAGAAAAAGGAAGAGGATGAAAAGGATCAGGAGGAGAAGGAGGAGGAGGAGAAGGAGGAGGAGGAGAAGGAGGAGGAGGAATATTAACAAAGACATATAAACTAAGATAAATAAAAAAATAGAGAAAGAGAGAGAGAGAGAGAGAGAGAGAGAGAGAGAGAGAGAGAGAGAGAGAGAGAGAGAGAGAGAATACCTATAAGCTATAACAAAAGTATTTATAAGTATTGAGACAACATAAACGACATATCCTCCCAAGAAAAAACTTTGGCAATACGCAAACAAATGAATAAAAGTAAAATTACAAACTTTTTTGTTTATACGCCGCAATAAACCAGGTGTGTGTGTGTGTGTCGTGCTGTCGTTTGTAACAGTTGTGGCATTGTCAGTGTGTTGTCGGTGCAGGTGTGTTAGGGGGCACACCTGCCAACCCTCAACGCTATGTACAAACGCAATAAAATCCACAAGATGTAGTCTACGTTGAAATGCATGCTTACAGACACGGAAAAAAACATACACTCACGTACACAAGGACGCATGTACACACAGTTATAAATGTTCAAAGTTACACACAGTTATCTCGGGTTAACACTTTTCAGACAGACACTGGGACAGACAGTGAAAGACAGGGTTAAACTTGATGATGGTTGAGTGGGCGTGGCGTGGGGACACTTGACACCTCGTAAAAGGGAGTTAGCCTTGTCCTGTACATCACCGTCAGGAGCCTCGCTGTGGGGGTCCTCGTGTATGGGTTTTTTATTTGGGGAGGGGAGGAGGGGGAGGGGGGAGAAGGTGAGGGTGAGGAGGTGAGGAGGAGGGGGTGAGGGGTAGGGGGTAAGGGAGGGGGGTATAATGAGGGAGGACAGCCAGGTTAATAATGGTCTTTAACCCACCAGAGTACGGGATGGAATGTGGAGCCACTCTTAACCTCTACGGTACCACTACTACTACTACTACTACTACTACTACTACTACTACTACTACTAATAATAATAATAATAATAATAATAATAATAATAATAAAATAATAGCAATAATATTAACCAAAAATAACTAAGATAATCTGACACACAAAACAACGAGACATGACCATACCTCACATACACACCAAATTATTATTACACACGCTATCTCCCTAACACAGCCTTGCGTTCATTGCCTTCACACCTGATGGCAGTATCCCACACGCCAATTTGTAATCTGTCAAATATTTCCTGGAACTGCATGCCAATCCCGACAAACTGTAAATTGTGGTCCCCTATATAAAGTTAAAATCCAGTCACGGAGTCTCACGCGCAATTAACCCTGTACACGAATGAGCCTTGTGTTTGCGGGTGTGATTGTTGTATGGACGAAAATGTGTCTGGAAAAATAATAATAACCAAGAATATCAACATTAACTTCTACCAACCTCTTAAGAATCATCCCAGATATCACTGACCTTACATCCCACTCCCACAAAATACTCACAAGTCCTCTTTATATTAACATGACAAACCTACTAATTAATACCTTCCAACTCACAATAAATAAAGATACACAAAATGAGAGAGAGAAAGAAAGTAAAAAAAAGAAACCAGCCTCAATAACATAAATAAAAACACAATTTTCTTCTCACACTTTCTCAACTCTCACACAAAAGGAGTGAGAACAAAATTTGGACTCAGAAACGCTGGAGTCATTGTGCGGCCATGGACTCACCCGGGGATTGTTTTAGCATAATCTCGGCAAATTTCTTCCTCCTTCTCCCCATCACACGCACTCACATCCTCCCGCCCCGTCTCCTTTCACACCATGCACCAGCCTCTTCCTTCCCTCTCCTCCCGCACCTACCACCTCCTCCCTTCTCCCACATCCTCCCTCACACATCTACTTCCAACCGCACCCACCCACCCAGCACCTACCTACCCACTCTCCTAACTACCCTTTTAACAACGACATCACCACCTTTTTAACTACGACCATCCCACTATCTATCTATCCAGCCTCTCACCACCACCACCTCCTCCACACTGGTATATGAGAGAACACACACACACACACACACACACACACACACACATATAAACACCTTGACAATAGGAAGCCAAGACCTCAAAGTGAATACAGTATTACCCTGCCACACGAACACAAGAGGAGCTTCACCTAACACACACAACACATTACACAACATACCCACGGCAGCTTCTCCAAGGCTCGGACCCATACACTCACCTGGGGAGGAAAAAAGATATGCTCAGTTATCATGCCTTTAATATATACATGAATATACTGTATACTCTGTCTTAAGTCAATATATACGTGGTTATTCACTTTCGATATATTCTTTAAAAATATACCATGAATTTACATTTCCAAAGGTCATTACTAAGTTCAGTATGTTACTAAAGTTAATTATTAAAGTGGAAATGATTTAATTGTTATTAGAATAATAATTAATAAAACAATGATGACAAAAGCCTGGAGAAAAAAATACAATTGATTAATGTTGGTCAATATGTTCACTATTGGGTTGACAGTCCTAATAGGTCTATGTTGTATTGGGCCTAACCTAACCTAACCTAACCTAACCTAACTCAATGGATAAATAGGGATTAAAGTACATTAGGTCAAGGGGGCCAATATGACTGGGTCCTATCACGATGGTTGGGTTGGGTTAGGTTAGGTTGAGTTGCAGTAGGTTTGTAAACAGTGCACACACACACACACACACACACACACACGCACAAATGCACTTAATTCCAGCAGTTCTCCACCACTCATGACAACCACGTCCCAATCTCCTCCATTCATGACCACCTCTCCCTGTCATCTCCACCATTCATGATAACCACGTCCCAGCCTCCACCATTCATAACTACCTCTCCCTGTCATCTCCACCATTCATGACTACCTCTCCCCAATCTCCCCCATTCATGGCCACCAGCAGGCCTTGTCCTCTCCAACATTCATGACCAACTCCTCGGGTCAGGGGTCAAGGTCAGGTGAAGCTCCGGTGTACAGAGAAAGGATCAACTAAACTCAGACTCAAAACTGGTTGTCACTTGTGGTCGCCCTCACACCTCTGTCCGCTTCTCGTCTGCTGCTACCACGCCATGCCTATTGCCTACTGTTACCTCCTTACCTACTGGGACGTGAGGAGTCTGTCTGTCTGTGTGAGAAGTCTGTCTGTCTGTGTGAGAAGTCTGTCTGTCTGTGTGAGAAGTCTGTCTGTCTGTGTGAGAAGTCTGTCTGTCTGTGTGAGAAGCCTGTCTGCCTGTGAGGAGTCTGTCTGTCTGTGTGAGGAGTCTGTTTGTCTGTGAGGAGTCTATCTATCTGTGAGAAGACTGTGTCTGGGAAGTCTCATGACGTGTGAGGAGTCTCTCTACATGTGAGGCGTCTCTACTGGAGAGTACTGGAGCGTGAGGCTGATTCGCAGCAGCTGTCTGGACCAGGCGGGGTGGAGCCACGAGCACTGTCAAATTAACCCCAGTCCTAATAGTTCACAGTCCCAATAGACCCCAGTCCTAATAATTCAGTCCCAATAGACCCCAGTCCTAATTGACCCTCGCCCCAATAGACCCCAGTCCTAATTGACCCTCGCCCCAATAAACCCCAGTCCTAATTGACCCTCGCCCCAATAGACCCCAGTCCTAATAGTTCACAGTCCCAATAGACTCCAGTCCTAATTGACCCTCTCCCTAATAGAGTCCAACGTAACCTCGAACAAAATACGAGCCAATCAGTATTCATTATGTGCTAAGAGTGTGTTAATCCTCCGTCCCTTTAGTGGCCAATGAAGCGACGTGAGACAGGGGAGTGAATAGCCTCGTGTGGGTGGGTTACTTTCACGCCGTTGAGAATGGAGACATAATTTTACATCTTAGAGTGACTTGTGTTATGTCAAGTCAAAAGTGTGTGTGTTATGATCTGAACTTCCTGGAGACGAGGTTAGGGTAGGGTAGGGTAGGGTAGGGTAGGGTAGGGTAAGGTAGGGTAGGTTAGTTAGATTAGGGTTTGTGAGGGTATGTTAGGTTAAGGTATGTTAGAGTTGGTTAGGTTAGGTTAGAGTTTGTGAGGGGGTGGGTTAGGTTAGGTTAGGCTAGGCTAGGTTAGGTTAGGTTAGGTTAGAGTTTGTGAGGGGGTGGGTTAGGTTAGGTTAGGCTAGGCTAGGTTAGGTTAGGTTAGAGTTTGTGAGGGGGTGGGTTAGGTTAGGTTAGGTTAGAGTTTGTGAGGGGGTGTGTTAGGGTTAAGTTTATGTTAGTGGTAGGTTTATGTTAAGCAAAGTTAAGTTAGGTTAAGTTAGGTTAAGTTAGGTTAGGTTAGGATTAAGTTCTATCAGGGGTAGGATATGCTAAACTTAACATAACAACATATTAACAAACAACAACAAAAACACATAACCTTGTGTACGAAAAGACCAACAATATTTATACAAAACGACAGACACACGTACACAGTCCTCCAATAATACGTGTACATAATTCTTTTCACAAGGTCATTAGTGAGTCAAAACAATTTACAACTAATTACTGTGTGATTCTGAAAGGGAAAGGAGTCCTAATTAAAAATAGGGCCTATGAGGTGATTATATAAGTATTCATCATCTTTATACATAATACACATGAACCTCACCAACTCATTATGCATCATTGTGTACATAATTGAGTTTCTGGGAGGAGATAATCGAGTAAAGGAAAACATTCTGGTCTAAAAACGAATAAATGAATAAATTAACAGTCGCAGTCTACGAGGAAATGCGTAAAGCGGAACGTAAACAAACTGTATTTTAACGTGTGGTTGGCAGCTGTGGTGGAGTGGTTGGTAACAGTGGTCATGTGGTTGGCAACAGTGATCATGTGGTTGTCAACAGTGATCATGTGGTTGTCAACAGTGATCATGTGGTTGTCAACAGTGGGTGTATGGTTGGCAACACTGACCTATACAGTTGGCAACAGTGGACACAACACTAACCACAAAGACCGTGTGGTTGGCATCACTGGCAGCAGCAGGTCTGGGCTGGCAAGATAACACGAGAAATGAGAAGTGAAAAAGGGCGTTGGCAACACTGGGAGAACTGACCGGGTGGTGGCAGAGGAACAGGTGGTTGGCAACACTGGTAGAGTATCTGGGTGGAATAGTTGGCAAAAGTGTGTGGAGGGAGGGAAGGGGGGGGGGTGGCGGGGGGGAATGTGTGTGGCGGGGGGGAAGTGTGTGGGGGGAGGGAATGTGTGTGGGGGGAGGGATGTGTGTGGGGGGAGAGAATGTGTGTGGGGGGGGAGGGAATGTGTGTGGGGGGAGGGAATGTGTGTGTGGGGGGAGGGAGACGGTGTGGTGAGCGGAAGGTGGTGTGGTGAGAGGGAGATCACGAGCAGCAAGAGAGAGAACTGAGAAGGGGAGAGCAGCCCACCTCCACCTGGCCCAGTTGTTGACTACTTAATTCATTATTACGTTAAACAAACAAACACCATTAGGGCGATCTACTGAAGCGGGCTGTGTGTGTGTCCTACTTGGCTGCACCACAAATACCTCACGTAAAACACACAATAATACCACGACTTTTAAACCACATTTACACCACACTGACATGACTCTTATTAAACCTTCATATTATCACCCCAATCTTAAACAGGTCTAATTAATTGTCAGTTTAAAATAAGACAGAATTAAGATACATTGTCTTTCATCTCTTAAGTAAGCGAGAAACAATTTATTTCTTGAAGGTGAAGAATGAACTACACCATTTAAAACCACTATTAGTATGCTTTCATTGACAAACATCACTGACAGCCGAGGCCATAAATCAACTTGATTCATCTCTCACAGCCGACAGCACAATGACCCGTCTGTCAGCTTCCCACATGTTCAGAACCTCGCCACATCAGCCACACATGACCAGCACAGTGTGTCGCCGGTATCTTAGACTGTGGAAGGTCAGAAGAGCTACGTCACACCTGGGGGACCCGGGACCCAGTCCTAATAGGCTACAAGCCTAATGTGCCCTAGTCCTAATGGGCCCAAAGACTAGTGCCTTAGTCCTAGTGGGCCCTAATCCTACTAAGGTTAGGTTAGGGCCTATTAGGACTTGAAATATTTGCCCAGAAGAATGTAGTAGGAGAGGAAGCCACAAGATGTACCCAGCTCGGTACACCTCCCCCGAGGCCCAGCACCCAGGCGCGTCACCTCAGTCAGTGAGGAACGAAAAATGAATTCGAAAACAATTTTATTTAAATATGATTTCATTAGAATTCAGATGTCCCCGCCTGATGCAAATTAATTAATCACTCGCCTGAAGTGAGGTAATTCTTTCCTCGTGGCGGTGAAATATATCAACAGGTTAATATTTTTTTTATTAGTATTATTTTATTATAGGAGTGTACGTGCTATAAGACCATCATTTCACCAACACTTTAGTAATCGGCGAAATATATAAACATTTTCACGATAAACGGATAAAATTTACCAAAGTTTAGGAAAAATTATCAGCTGATATAACCAAGCAGTTTTCCTCTATACCCTTGAAAGGAAGGACACACGCGACATTATAGGCATGGCCAGGTAACTCACGCGCTGCCCTATGCACAAATACGCTTTTGCTGTCCCCTCTCTGGTGTTAGGAGGAGTCTGTCTGTCCTACGTTAGAAGCGGAGGACAAGACGTGTGTGTAGCGAGGCAAAGCTGCAAGTGTGAGGGGCAGCCGGGATAAACAACTTGAGGGTATAGAAACAGATGGACAATTTCGGCGCCACGTGCACAATCTCGCTCAGCCAATAACACCTATTGAATTCCAAACACTCCAGCTCACATTGACCTATTGGAGTGAAGACAATAGCTAACACGTACGTAAGGTCGAGCGGACAGGGATAGCACTATGTCCCGGACAGCCTTCCTGACGGCGATAACGAAATTTCCAGCAATTCACCTGATCACAAAGGTCACCACCACTCAGAAAAGTGTTCCAGCCAGAGAAAGGAATATCACTCAATCCAATTTCAACAGATTGTCCTCAAATCACAATGCAGTGAAACCTCCACCTAATAGCCTTAACTTAAAGGTATATAATTCGTTAGATCCAGGTTTAAAATCTAACGGACCACCTCGATCTAACGGACTTCCCTTTCCTGTATATAGTCCGTTAGATGGAGCTTTCACTATCCCTCCTCTCTCCAGGTCCGCTCTCCTCAACCAACCTCTTCAGTAGTCAATGTACGGCCTGAACCCCATGTCCTGTGTAAGTTGATAAGAAAAATCTAAATAAAAATAATAACAAAAGAGAGAAAGAGAGAGGGGGAGAGACAGGGGGATAAAAAGATAGAGAACGATGCATAAAAAAGAGAAAATGAGAAATCAGGGTTAGAGAGAGAGAGAGAGAGAGAGAGAGAGAGAGAGAGAGAGAGAGAGACCACCTTCACCCCACCAGTCTTACCATACTACCATCTCTTTACCTAACAATAATAATCTCAATAATGATGAGAGGTTAAGAGTCAATATTTGTGAAGGACGAGATTGAGACGTTTAGAAATTGCCTCTGGATACCGTATACCCGGGTCCGTCTCTCCGTGGATTTACGCAGGATAAGCACCTAACCTAACCTAACCAAGACCATCCTCCTCCGGTTACCTGGTAGGGCTGTGTGTGTGTGTACCTGACCATGACCAGTAGCCACTCCAGTAATGAACACACACACACACACATACACATACACACACACACATGATACTCAATAATCAACAGTGTGTGTGTATGTCCTGGTGATTACAACTGGATATTAAATTTAAACAGTCTACCTTTACAGTGACAACTCAATTTAACGAATTATATGGGGAGGAAAGTCCGTTATATCGAGGGTCCGTTATATGTGAGTTTGTGTGTCTGTGTGTTTAAAAAGAGGGGCATTTTCACCCCCTTAAACGTATCATATAAGGAGTCCATCAGTTTCTCAATCTTGAAGTTATCTCATGGAGTTATTACGTCAAAAACTAAGAGGGTAGGGGGGAAGGCGAGAGGGGTAGGGGGGAGGGGGGAAGGCGAGAGGGGTAGGGGGGAGGGGGGAAGGCGAGAGGGGTAGGGAGGAGGGGGTAGGGAGGGAGGTGTGGGATAGGGGGGTTATCTCCGAGGCACTTAACCCCCCTAAAGACGGAATATTCAGAGGGTAGGGGGGAGGGGAAGTGAGGGAGGGGGAGGCGGTAGGGGGTAGGTGGAATAGGGAGTTTGGGGGTTATCTCAAGAGGGATTTAACCAACCTAAAGACCCTCATTAGAGATTCAACTGTCAACTTTTACTTTCCCTCGAGGTTTCGGCGGGGAAAAAGACGGTCAACTAATCAGAAAGTCAACAGGAAGTGTCGGTCTTGCCCTACGAGTGTTGTGAAGTGTGTAGGTCCTGGTGGAGGGGGCAGGGGAGCGGTGTTGGCTGTGAGTGGAAGAGGAGGTGTGACGCTGGGGTGGAGTTGGTCGTCAGTGGAAGAGGCTGGGGTGGAGTAGGCTGTCAGTGGAAGAGGAGATGTGTCACTGTGGTGGAGTTAGCTGTCAGTGGAAGAGGCTGGGGTGGAGTTGGCTGTCAGTGGAAGAGGAGATGTGTCACTGTGGTAGAATTTTGGCTGTGAGTGGCGCAGGAAGAGTGGGACTGAAGGGAACCGGCTGTGAGTGACAGAGGAGGAACATCCAGTAACATAAAGTTATAGCCGAGGCGGAGGCGACCCGTCCTGAGGGGGAGGGCAGAGTTCATTAGTCCTCCTCCGCCCGCCAATCGCTTCCTGCCAAACTGGATTTAAATTTCAAGGGAGGAGAAATGTCGACTTGAATTCCGAGAGCTTTTAAAGTTACATCCGCAGAGTGTTGTGAGCAAGAGAAAGGCGGAGACAATGTTGTTTTGAATGTGGAGGGTATAGAACGAGAAGGCGAGGAGTGGCGATGAATGTTGATAAGGAGAATGTGGAAGGAGAATCAGTATGCTGGGTTGGTTGTTGTATTTGTCTTCGGTAATGCAAACCTTAAGATTATTTTCACCGTTTCTCTTTTGTTTCTTTTGTTTTGTAGGAGGGACAATATCCCTAAACAATCACAAGGAAGAGAAAATGAGGTTAAAACTCCGAGAAAGAAAAAACCAAGACATCAAAGAATAAACTCAACGACAAAGACGAGAATAAAAGATGAAAATAATATAATATAAAAAACAATGTTATCACCGGGACATCTTTGAAGCGTGTTGGACTTACTCAAAATTTATCGCGAGGGGGCGGAGGAGAGGGTCGGAGGGGGCAGAGGAGAGTGTTGGAGTGGGGTTAGAGGGAGGAGGGTTGGAGGAGAGGGTCGGAGGGGACAGAGGAGAGGGTCGGAGGGGGCAGAGGAGAGGGTCGGAGGGGACAGAGGAGAGGGTCGGAGGGGGCAGAGGAGAGGGTCGGAGGGGACAGAGGAGAGGGTCGGAGGGGACAGAGGAGAGTGTTGGAGTGGGGTTGGAGGGAGGAGGGTTGGAGGAGAGGGAGGGTTGGAGGAGAGGGAGGGTGGGAGGTAAGGCGATAAGGAGAGAAGAGATTGGAATTTGCAGATCTCTTAAGACTCGACAATGCCAACAGCTGGGGAGTGAGGCTCAAGTCTGCTGATAATCATAGAGAGAGAATACCTCCCTTAATTCCCATATCTACCTTAATTTTTATACTCTCCCTTAATCTTTATACTCTCCCTTATTTATCATACATATTTCAATTATCATACCTCCCTTAATTATATAATCTCCCTTAATTATCACACTGCAGCTCCCTTCATTATCATACTCTTTTATCTCGTGCTGAAACCCACTCAGTGATCGGTGTCTCACTAACCTCACTCACTACTAACTAATCATCAGCACTTGAGAACATGTACACTGGCCCCTAACACACACACAGTCGGAGGCGGGAGAACTGTCGTGTGATTGTTCGTTAGTCTGACAAGGACTTAGAAAAGTTCCCTCCTCCTCTGTAGAGTAAAGAAGAGAAAAGACAAAAAGGAAGAGCTTAGCAACACAAGAGAGGAGAGTCCTTCACGTAGGAGCATCAAGGATTAGTGTACAAGTTGGTGGGTTTACTACAGACGGCGACCACCATGCAGGGTCCTGGTGACAAGACACACCCAGAGTACCGCGAACACTTGCCAGGGGTTGGATTAGTGCAGCAACGGCGAGGACGATGATGGTGACGACGATGATAACGACGATAATAACGACGATGATAACGACGATGATAACGACGATGATAACGACGATAATAACGACGATGGTAACGAAGATGGCGACCACGATGTTTATACCGGACTGGAGAAGACACCTTTTGGCTTTATTCTTTCAGTTCAGAGCTAAAATACCTACAAACTTTTCTATTTCATGTTTTTTCTCTTTTCTTTTCCTTTATTTTAGGTGCTTGTCTCCATCTTCCTTTCCTTGTAGTTACTGACCCCATGACCCAACACAAATTATTATATATACAGGTAAAGTACTTCTACCACAGCCACCAAACTCACCATAATAAAAAAAAAAAGCCAAAAAATGCAAAAATTGGCTCAAACTAGCAATACATTCCTGAAATTTCAAAAAAAAAAGGCAATACGAATAGTTTTCAGTAAATTTAGTAGTGTATATTGTTCAGCCTCTCTCTCTCTCTCTCTCTCTCTCTCTCTCTCTCTCTCTCTCTCTCTCATAAAAAAGGAAACTAAAGGAAAACAAAAATACTAAACAAGTTACTAATTGCTGCAGGTACAAACTATTGCTACAAATGGCTCTTCATCCCTGATAAACTAAACTAGAATCTGTACGTGAACGCCGAGAAGATCAATGAAAAAACGATTTAACCAGATAATAATTCTTACGGAGGACTGTTAATAGCATCAGGGAGACTACATACATACATTACATACACTACATACATACATACAGGTACCGTCACATCCCACACACCATCTTGGGGCGGTGGGTCGTCGTTCTTTCAGCTCTGGAAATATTAGGACGGAAACATCTTTTTCTTCCGCCTCAATAGACTGATTTTTGAGGATCGGAAACGCGATATGATTTTCAGCAGAGAACCTCCTGGATATCCTGGCAATTTTCAACACCCACCATGACACCCCTTCGCATGCCTGTTCTTACGTGTCCTTTTTAATTAAACTCGTGTAAAAAATTCATTTACAGGAGAATTTTTTAATTGTTTATTTACATGTTAAACCAATGTGAACTTGACGCTTTTACTGGGTCCTGTCTGTCTGTTCATACATCTTGAAAATCTTGAACCTATTTCTCACATGAATCACACAAGATTTATGCCGTTTGCGTCAACACAGACCACCCGCCCCCAGTTTGATTTGTGTCCTCAGCGTTTATTAGTTGAATGTGACGTCCGCTGTACCATCAGTCTTCACGAAGCTGTGACCCATAAATCGGGTGCTGGGGGACGTTGCTTGCTACTGTGTTGGGACAAGAGAGCGTCACACTAACAGAGGCAGACGCTTCAGAAACAAAACTGCCGCGTGTTCCAGTCCGCGTCATAGTAGACTTATTTGTAAAACTATATTTATAAACAGGGAACAATTATATTGATATTGTTATATATCTTATTGAATTAACATGGATGTATGCAACATAGACCTTATGATGGAGCGACAGTGACAGTGGGCAGTGTGGATGCAGCATTTTGGAAACTTATTCTTTTCTCGGACCACAAGGAGGTAGTGTGGTCGCCGCTGTACTCGCCCTTCTTCACTTCCCTCAACTGTGAAGTCAAGGTGCCCTTTCACAACTGGGTAACCTGGTGGTGCCCTGAGATGAACCAACCTACTCCTAAAGATATGAGGACACTGCTGTATCCACTCGGCCTCTACTAAATAATTACTGGCCATGTTAATATACTGCACTGCCACTTTAATAGCAGTAGTAAACAACAGCAGTTCTTCTTGAGTGGCTACCCGTAATGTTCCATAATTTACATTTATAACCAATACAAAACGTTGGATACAGGCTGACTCAGTTATTTCGTGAAATGGGTGGTCCTCTATTTCAGCAATATCATGAATTGGTTGGAATTTTTACCCATTCCATGTTAAATGACTGAGAGTCACAGCCATACGCTAAACGGCTGAATGTTTTTAGCAATATTCGTAATGACTGATTACATCGATTGACTGTCACATATACCGTGTGTAGCGAGGCAGAGTGCGTTTGTCATGTTATGGTGAAGCTGTAAGTGGGATTAACATGTAGGCTTCCCACACCCCTGCCGCCATCAATCAACTTTATACGTCACCAACAGCCGCACAGTCACCAGGGAGCAGCCTGTTATTACTCTATGATACAGGGACCCACAAGCTCACCTCACACAACACAAAGCCCAATACAAATGAAATTCATATCCGATCAGTAAAACACCGGTCTAGTGCTCGGGGCCAAACTAAACCCTGACAACAGAACCGGTCCTCAATTTCAGTGTTAAAACCAAGGGTCCAGTTAGGTTATATTCCAGGTTCTAATCCGGAAATAAACACAATGAGTATATTACTGTAGAAACACGTCACGGCTACCTGCGGTGTAATTGTCAGCACGTTCGCCTCGCAAGCGAGCGGACCGTGTTCGATCCTCGTGCAGGGTGAAACTATGGGGAAGTTTCTTTACGCCATTTGCCTCTGTCTACCCAGCAGTAATTGGGAATCTGGATGTTAATCGATTTGCGGATCGTGTTCCGGGGTAATGGTTAGCCAGTGCAGTTGGCGAGTTGACCTGTCATGGAACTCGTTAATTCAGGGTGTGGTTGTTGTGTTGGCGACAGCTTCTACACCTTAAGCATATTCACGCTATGGTGACCCTTGGGTCGGCCATCCTCGTTACACGAGGGGCAACCGTTATTTTATTAAACACACACACACACACACACACACACACTTAGTGATCTATTCTCACGAGGTCATTGTATTGTATTGACCAATCAGACCGCTCGTTATAGTTACCAGGTGTCGATGGTCTTATTAAAATCGCAATATACGACTAACTACCGTCCATGAACGTCAGATCCCTGTTAGTAAACATATTCAATGAAAACCATGATGTTGAAAATATTATGTAAGTTACATGGGTAATTTACCTTTTACATAACTTTTCATTATTAAACTTTATGTCATTTGGTCATGAGGCAGAGATCGAGCCGTATGTGTTGGGCCACACCTGTTGTCCAGTGATGAAGGGCCCCCAGTGTGCCCTCCACCAGCCTTTGTTTACGTGCGTCAGCTGACCAACTCCACCCAATTTAAGAGAGAGAGAGAGAGAGAGAGAGAGAGAGAGAGAGAGAGAGAGAGAGAGAGAGAGAGAGAGAGAGAGAGAGTTTGTGTGACTTAATTTTGTAAGTATTCAAAGAGACAAATTCCGGAAGATTTAATTAACTCTGAATGAAAAACTTTATAATTTGTCTTCAAAGCCAACAAACAGAACAGACTCTCTAGTGAAGTAATTTACTTCATTATATATATATATATATATTTGTTTTGTTTTGTGGGAAATTTGCTTTAGAAGGTCAATATTGAACCAACTACCTTATCCAACACAGAATTCATCGTCATTGACTTATTATCATTATTATTATTATTATTACTTTATTCTGAAACTGAAGTGATATTCCCTTTTCATTAGGTCTTTTAGATTATTAAATGTTGTTTTTGCTTAACCTATTGTTGTTTTGATTTCTTCCATACATCTACCACTACAGCTAATGTTACTTCCCAAATTAAAACAGAATCCACTTGTTTAAATTCCCTGTTACCTTCTATAATTTGTATTTTAAGATTTATTTACAATTTGAACACAACCATTACTTTAGTCTTTACAGCATCAATATGGAACCAGTTTTTTTAATACCTCTTCACTATCCGAGAAAAGAGCAGTATCATCTGCTGCCATATGGCGCCTAATCACAAAATTTGTGACCAAGTCCCAGGTTGCTCATCTGACTGACTTCCTGCCTCATGTACACACAATTACGGGGTCTCAGTTGTTTCTCGTACTTTAATAACACAACAAAAATATCGTTTTTCCATTTCTGTATTTATTTATGGTGCATCCCCCCCCCCCAGGACCCGATGTGGGTCGGCTGGGTTAATTCCCTTTAAAAAAGTTATATTAATAATAGCAAAGACTTTGAACATATATGAATCTACGGACATCACCACCCATATTTCGTTAGGTTACTCTTCACAAAATTTGTTTTCATTATCTCTTTTGGGAGCACAGATCATAAAAATATATACAAAAATAAAATTATATGGAATTTAAGAGATAAAACAAACACACTATATAAGGTGTACATGTGAGAGTATAGGGAGATACAACATGTTCAGTCAACTAGCTGCGGGGGAACAAGTCTCCCGCCACTACAAAAACAGCCTGGGCCAAAAGTAAACAGAATAAGTAAGGAAACATATGATAACTAGACACTTCACAGATATCATTGAGTTTAATACACACACCAAGTCTCGTCGAAATCCATTACTAATAGTTCAAGTTTTAAAATCACAAAAAATACCAGCACAGACAGACAGACGGGCGGTACGAACACTCTGCACCTCCCCTCCTCCACGACGGAAAGCAAAACTTCATAATATTAACGACAATTAAGGAATAGTCTAAATAAAAAGATAAAAAAATACTGAAGATTCAACAGATAACACACATAACTAACCTAC
Source organism: Homarus gammarus (assembly GCA_958450375.1). NCBI lineage: Eukaryota > Metazoa > Arthropoda > Malacostraca > Decapoda > Nephropidae > Homarus > Homarus gammarus. The sequence goes on along the minus strand of CAUDMG010002821.1, from coordinate 1,369,291 downwards.
AACAGTTACCTCGCTTAAACGGGAAAGTTATCAGGAGTGTAACTGCATTGCGGCGCCTCAATTACTTAAGGCAGGAGACAGGACGTGAGGGGCGGGGTGACACAGTACTCCAAGGCAATGAGGTCAACACTATGAGAGCCAGAGGTCAGTGGGTCGGCCTCTTACCGCTGTTAAGTGCTGTGTAATAAAGTTTTAATTGGTCCTCAAAGAACTCATAAAAAACGTAATTTCTTTTAATACGTTACTTTACTACTACTACTACTACTACTACGACTACTACTACTATTACTACTACTACGACTATACTACTACTACTAAATAGATTAATAAACAAAAACTTAGGTAAAAAAAATAAGCAAAAATCCCACACACCAAATGTTTAACGCAAAAATTCAATATACTGTATTTTATAAAACGGATTTTTTCAACACACACACGCACACACACACGCACACACACACGCACACACACACACACACACACAGTATAATTAACAGCTAACATCGTACTTGGTATCCTCACAGTGCCTTCATATCAATAAAGTGAGGGGCCGCTATTCTGTGCCACATTATTAAGTGTGTTAGGTTAGGTTAGGTTAGTTCACCCGGGGCGCTTCTCAGGGCTTCCGGAATTTTGGACCCTGAGTGGGATTCAAGCTGCCCTTGAATCCCTTCCTTCTTGTGCTCCTCCATCTCATTTTCGTCTTCCTTCTCCTCCTCCATCAATTCTTCCTCCTCCTCCATCTATTCTTCCTCTTTCATCTCCTCCAGATCTTTCTTTATCTTCCTTCTCCAACTCTCCCTTCTTCTTCCTCCTCCTCCTGCTTCTCCTTCCTCTTCTTCTTTCTTCTCCATCTCTTCCTTCCACTCCTTTCTCTTTCAATTCTTTTTCCTTCTCCTTCAGTTCTTTCTCCTCTTCCTTCTTTCTTTTCTTTCTCATCCGGCTCTTCTTCCTCTCCCTCCTTCCCCAGCTCTACCTCCCCCCTCCTCTTCCTACCCCTCCTCTCCCTCCTCCCCCTCCTCCCTCCCTCTTACCCCCGTCCCTCCTCCTCTTCCTCCCCCTCCTCCCCCTCTTCCTCCCCCTCCTCCCCTCTTCCTCCCCCTCCTCCCCTCCCCTCCCCCCTCCCCTCTTCCTGTTACTTGTTACCTCTCGACAGTTTTATGAAATATCAGATTAGAACTCTTGCTTTACCTCCTTTAGTATGTCTGTCTATCTGTCTATCGCTGTCTGTCTGTCTGTCAATCTGTCTGTCTGTCTGTCTGTCGCTCTGTCTGTCTGTCTGTCTGTCTGTCGCTCTGTCTGTCTGTCGCTCTGTCTGTCGCTCTGTCTGTCTGTCTGTCTGTCTGTCTGTCTGTCTGTCTACTGTCTGTCTGTCTGTCTGTCTGTCTTAACATTACCCCAGATAGAGCACTGTATAACGAGAGAACGAATCACACTAGAACATGTCACCAGAGCTCTAATCAGTTTTATAGAGCTTTAAATAAAGACTCTACACACTCTATACCATTATTTCCAGAACATAACCCTGGATAATGGGTGACAGCGAGCCGCATATGTCTAACCTAACCTAACCTAACCTAGTTCGACAATTTACAGTATGACAATCTAAATTCGCTTCCAGGTTTTAACTTATTTTTCATATATAACGAATACACTGTGAATACATACCTCTCTTATATGGGGGTTTCACATCTAACGGACCCTCGATATAAAGGACTTTTCTCTCTATATAGTTCGTTAAATAAAGGTTTCACTGTAAAGGGGTCTAGGGTCAATATGTTTATAAGCGGTAAGAGGAGGCGTAGGAGGAAGAGAAAGAGGGGGAGGAGGAGGAATAGGATAAGGAGCAGGAAGTGAAGAAGAAGAAGAAGAAGGAGAAGAAGGAGGAGGAGGAGGAGGAGGAGGAGGAGGAGGGAGGTACTTCAATGTTAATGGCAGCCTTTATTGCCATGAATGTTGAACGACATGAGACACGGACGCCATCAATCCTTAAGGGGGTGAGCTACATGTCTTTATAGCTCACGTTTTTATTGATCAGCTCTTTATGGTTTATGTCTTCATAGCTCACGTTTTATTGTCCATCCATCATTCATGCAGTTATAGCTCATTTCATTGCTAATTACGTTATTTTGGGGTCATTTCTTTATTGCTCATGGCTTTATAACTCATCCCTGCCTTTATTGTTCACGTCATCTATGGTAGGAAGTTAGGGTAAACAAGGAAGACTATAGCATGACCTATATCGACCCCACAAGTAGATCACGGTGACATTTATACCAGATGGGTAATTATATGTGTCACCAGGTAATCATATATACACGTGTAATGATCAAAGGTCATACTAGTGAGATACTTAGTGAAATTAGTCTGCGTGATTGAGATGATGATGATGATGATGATGATGATGGCGATGGTGGTAGCACTTGATAATGATGATGGCAATGGTGGTAACATTTGATAATGATGATGACTACGACGACGATAAATATAATAATGATAATGATGATAGTACCTATGAAATCTAAGGAGCGTATTGCATTAATTAACACAAACCAGAGGAGGATAATTATAATGAGACAGCGTGACATTATATATACGAGTATATATTTTTCCCGGCCAGAAGTAAGTCCTCGACCTAACTTTCTGAGAGGTGACGAGGTGGCAATAGTAGTAGTAGTAGTAGTAGTAAATAAATGGTGGCGAAGGTGTGGCTATTGGGGGAGGCTGGAGGCCACGTTAAAAAAAAAAAAAAAAAAAAAAAGTAGTAGTAGTAGTAGTAGTAGTAGTAGTAGTAGTAGTAGTAGTAGTAGTAGTTGAGACGACGACTAAGAGGAGGAGGATGAGAAGGAAGAGGAAGAGGAGGAGGTTGAGTGGGGAATGGAGGGAGTGAAAGAAGGACTTGACGAAGAAGGGTCAACCCACCACTCCCCAACCCTGCCTCACTCAGCCCACCAACCCACTATGGGGAGGAGACACCCCCATTATGACACTACTCCCCGTGTGTCACAGAGAAACGGTGTCACATCTGCGTGTCTTCTGCCTTGGCCCGCTAACCCAGGTGACTTCAAGGGCGAAGCAGGGCGGCGGGTGGAGGGAGAGGTGTGGTAGCGAGTGGAGGGGGAGGTATGGTGGCGGATGGAGGGGGGAGATGTGGTGGAAGGGGAGATGTGATGGCAGGAGGAAGGGGAGGTGGGAAGACGGGAGGAGGGAAGGTATAGAGACGGGCGACGGGGCAGATACTCAAAATCATACACCAGTCAACCTGTCAGATTACCTACAAGAGAAGGGGCACAGGTGAGAGGCAGGGGCCTGTAGTACACGTGGAAGCAGTGGTGACCTTAAATGCAATATGAAATGATTGTGAAAGGAATGATTATAATAAATGTAACAATAACTGGTCACTAAAGAAACAGATCAACCGTAACCCTAACCTAACCTAACCTAATCTAACCAAACCCGACCTTATCTCTAACCTAACCTAACCTACCCTAACTATACTTGTTATTCATGTTGCTGTGAAACTCCCGAATTATTCTCTCGTGCCGAAGCCCTAAGTTACCGTCACCACTCAGTCAATAAATATACGGGACGTGAAAGACTGGTATTAAGAAATGTAAAAGAAAGATAAAATAAGATCAAGGAGGAGATGGAAGGATGGAGTGAAGGAAGTAGTAAGGGAATAGACAACCAAGAAAGAGAAAGGAGAATGAACGAGGGTAAGGCAAGAGGAGGTGATGCTGTGTGTGTGTGTGTGTGTGTGTGTGTGTGTCTTTACTCTCCTACCACGCTATCTTAGGATGAAAAAGGCTAAAACCAATAAATATATAAATAAATCATGTAAATTTCCCTTGTGGATTAAAACTGGTCCAATTTATATAACATAGTAGCCATAGATCCGCATTTCCTGACAAGACACTGAAATTACGAACGATAAACAAAATCCCTTTGATCCCTGGACACACACACACACACAAACACCATCACACACACACACACACACACACACACACACACACACACAGGCGGATCACCATCTTCCTGTCATATTAACATTTGTAAATTTCATATATTTTCTATTTCATACTTTCATTAATGCGTCTTTAAGAACACAAGATTAAATACCCAATGTTCCTTCCTTTCTCAAGACATTTACACGCAAAGTAAATCTATCATCAATAAATTAACACAAAACCTTAACACAAATTCTACAAAAAAATAAAAATACTAACGCCTTTCATGATTATTCCGGACCCATTATTCACTCACCACAAGACACCCTGATGTATATTATTCACCTTTATTATTTATTAGTTATTGGTTAGTTATAATTAACGCTGAGGACAATACTGTGTGAGTTTGTTTAGTTTTAGTAATGTAAATAAGACGACTTTCTGACCAGACGATTTACTGGGTTATTTGGGCTAAATTATTTTCATTCTTGTAAAAATTAGAAAGAAAGAAAGAAAGAAAGAAAGAAAGAAAGAAAGAAAATATACCTTTATATATAGAGACCAAGTATTGATTTTCAGTGACCTTAATCTTTGATATCTCGTGAAGCTCTGTCTTGACCACACGTAATCCCAAGTTCTGACCCCATGTGACCCCACCACGCTTAATCCCGCATAGCCTCAAGTTCTTACCCTATGTGACCCCTCCACGCTTGACCCCATATAACCCCAATCCTGACCCCATGTGACCCCCTCCACGCTTGACCCCACATAACCCCAATCCTGACCCCATGTGACCCCACCACGCTTGACCCCACATAACCCAAAGTCCTGACCCCACGTGACCCCAAATTACCCATAACCCTTAACCCCACAAAACCCCCGAGAATCAACCTTACATAACCCCAAACTCTGACCCCCAGAAGTATTGACCCCATATAAACCATAATATCCCTTACATAGACCCCCAAAACTGACCCTCTTCTTAAGTATTAATACAAGAGGTTTAACTACCCTTGAGAGATGTAACTGCCCTTGTGAGGATCTAACTGGGTCGTTTATACTCCCTCTCCTTCCCTCCCCCCTCCCCCCCAATCACTGTCTATCTGCCAAGAGTCTTTTTATCTCTCACTTCCGGTTGCAGGAGATAATTCCCAGCATCAGTTTCTTATGATTCCGGCTAAGATGTTTAATTTCTGGCGACTGGCGTGGGAACCTACGTGTTGTTGTGTCATATAAAGATGGAAGTATTACCACTATTTTTAACATGAAGGAGTTTAATCACTATTTCTTATATGATGGAGTCTTATATAATGGAGTTCTCATTATTCTCACTATAAAGATGAATTTTTTTTTTTTTTTTTTTTTTTAATGGAGTTTAATGAAGAGGAAATTTTATTATTTTTTTTTTGGGGTTGGGGTTATTTTTAGTGACGTTTTCTCTGTGTTTTATATTAAGAAGATGAAGCGTGAGTTAGTATCAGTAAGTTTGTCTCGTAAAATAGCACATAAGAAATAGTACTCTAGTAATAATAATAATAATAATAATAAATAATAAATAATAATAAGCAGAAAAAAGATGAAAGAGAATAAGAAAAATACGAAAAAACAATAATAGGAAACAACAAAAAGAAAATCAATATAAAATAATAAGGACGTGGAAAAAAGATAAATAAATTACGAGAGAAAAAACACGACAAAATACTTCTTCCGGGTAACTCAATCGACCTTTCATTTTTTTCATGGGGGACGGGGCGCTGACCTAATTCCCCTTCCTCTGTATCTAAAAAAAATCTACGGTTCCTTTATGGTGCCGCTTAACGACCACCGTGCAGCTGGAAGCTTTGGGAAGTAAAAAATATATACATAAGGAAATAATAATTATACAGAATATGTGATAATAGGTAATGAATTCTAGGGTAAAAATTATATAACTAGAGATACAGTTAACGTCGCATTATACGCCAGTCTACTGAGTAAATTATTTGATGACATTATAAACAGTAATGCGTCACTTGATATCACAAAAAAACACTTGAGACACCTGGGGTCACTAGCAACACCTGTGAGACACCTGGGTACACTATGAACACTTGTGAGGCACCTGGGGTGACTAGCAACACCTGTGAGACACCTGGGTACACTATGAACACTTGTGAGGCACCTGGGGGTCACTAGCAACACCTGTGAGACACCTGGGTACACTATGAACACTTGTGAGGCACCTGGGGGTCACTAGCAACACCTGTGAGACACCTGGGTACACTATGAACACTTGTGAGGCACCTGGGGTCACTAGCAACACCTGTGAGACACCTGGGTACACTATGAACACTTGTGAGGCACCAACCCATCGCTATATCCACTAGTAAAAATAGCCAGAGTCATTACGAGCACTTGTGTGAAACCTGATGGTATAGGGAGCACCTGTGGGGCACCTGTGGTCATTACGGACATCTATGAGACATACAGCGTCATTAGCGGTACCTGGGAGGCCTTAGGTGTTGTCATAAAATCGGTCTGGCACCTATGAGGCTCCTGGTGCCACGAAGAGGGCTTGTGAGGCACTGGGGTCATTGTTAGTAGTGATGATGCAACTGGAGTCACTATAGGTAGACATGATAACACCTGGAGTCACTATAGGTAGACATAATAACAGCTGAAGTCACTATAGATAGACATGATAACAGCTGGAGTCACTATAGGTAGACATAACAGCTGGAGTCACTATAGGTAGACATAATAACAGCTGAAGTCACTATAGATAGACATGATAACAGCTGAAGTCACTATAGGTAGACATAATAACAGCTGAAGTCACTATAGGTAGACATGATAACAGCTGAAGTCACTATAGGTAGACATGATAACAGCTGAAGTCACTATAGGTAGACATGATAACAGCTGGAGTCACTATAGGTAGACATAACAGCTGGACTCACTATAGGTAGACATAATAACAGCTGAAGTCACTATAGGTAGACATGATAACAGCTAGAGCCTATATAGGTATATAAAAGATAACACTTGATGTCTTATATTGGCCTATACTCTTCATATACAACGTGCAGTGCCATAAAAAATAATCCCAATATATACATAGCTTTATATAGTACATTATGTCTCTTATATAAAACGTACAGGAATATAGTGAAGTGGTAATCCTAGTCTGACAATACTTCATCTATTGATCATCTGTGAGGCGGTTTGGGGGCTGAGTACTGCCGATAACCTGTCAACGTTAATTCTACTCTCGAGATGTTAAGACTAAGAGGTTGAGTGTGGAGGAGAGGAAGGGACGCTGTTGGTGGTGGTGGTGTGTGAGGCGGGAGGGGGTGGAGTCGAGTCTGGTTAACGAACTCTGAAACCTGAACCGCGAACTCTGAAACCTGAACCGCGAACTCTGAATACGGAACCAAGAACTCTTAATCCTGAATCCTGAACCACGAACCCTGAACACTAAACCACCGAACCCCGAATTACGAATCCTGATCCTCAAACACCTAATTACGAAAGCCTGAATTCTGAACCTTAAATCATAAACCTTGAGCCCATAACCCCGAACCCCGAACCTGAGGCGAAGATACCGAACCCGTATATCTGAAAACTCTTATAATTTATACATTTATCTTACCTATGACTGTCATTCTTCATATTTACGAATATTATACAAACTCACCTGAACTTGGGAGATAATTTATGTCACCTCCATAAAAGGAAAAAAAAATGTCTCCCAATTTTTCTTCACCTTCCTATCTTTTTATAAACAATTTACTAACTAATCGTCATTCCTTCATTTCTGGACCAATTACGGTGAAATTTGGCAGACATATAAAAGGTGTTCCAATATCCTGAAATTACCTCCAAAACATATATATTTTCTCTCTTTTATTATGACCCTCTAAGGCTTCAATGTGTCAAAGGTCAAACTTAAATATTTACATTGAATCGCTGTCAGGTCATATTCTGCTAAATTATTACCCCACACAGGTCAAAGGTCATCAAAAAATGCAAAGTTTGTAGGGGTTTTGACCCATTACAGAACCAATCACATTACGAGGTACCGAATAGGGTAAAAATTTGGTAATCTTTATCAAAAATATATATCACCATTGGTGTTTAAATACGGAAGACATTAAAAAAAAACAATCACACAAAATTGAGTTATTTTTTTCGTTTTGTTTACATGATTAAAAATAGTCTTAACTAATACATATAAAATAGTTTCATTATTCAGACATATGACTCCCATTATCTCCGCTCGGGGTCCAGGGGGATTCGGGGGTCGGTAATGGGTTTTAGAGCTGATCGTGTGGGTGTGGGGGAATGATGGGGGAGATTGATGGGTGTTAGGGAGTAATGGGGAGGACGGGGAGGGATGGGGAGGACTGGGGGGTGATGGGGAGGGAGGGAAGTGATGGGGAGGACTGGGGGGGGGGGTGATGGGGAGGGGAGTGATGGAGAGGGTGATGGGAAAAACGTAAAGTGATGGGAATGGGAAGAAAGTGATGGGAAGGGAGGAAAGTGATGGGAAGGGAGGAAAGTGATGGAATGGGGAAGAGGGGAGTGACGGGAGAATGTTGAAAAATTACGCCGATTGATTCAGGCAAGGGTCGTTATCCCCGCCTCGTTACGACCCCTGAAACACACGACCAATATGTGACTCTCTACTAAACTACTACAGACGACAACAAAATACCTTCACGGGACCTTTCTCTACTTCTATAATTTGCCTATGATCCAAAACCTTACCAGGAGATAATTCTAGGTCCTATAACTTACCTATAATCCATATAACTTACTAGGAGATAATTTTAGGTCCTATAACTTACCTATAATCCATACAACTTACCAGGAGATAATTTTATTTCCCTCTTTAACTTATCTATAACTATGAAAGACAAGAGTGAGAGATGCCTATGAGAGACAAGAGTGAGAGACACATATGAGAGACAATAGTGAGAGATGCCTTTGAGAGACAATAGTGAGAGATGCCTTTGAGAGAGACGCCTGTAAGAGACGCCTAGAAAGACAGGAGTGAGAGACACCTATGAGAGACAACAGTCAGAAACGCCATTGAGAGACAATAGTGAGAGACGCCTATGAGAGAGACGCCTGTGAGAGACAACTAACACTCTCAACGTTAAGAATAACACCAGGAAAGACAAGCGCTAGGGTATTGTGTGTGTGTGTGTGTGTGGTGTGTGTGTGTGTGTGTGGTATGATAACGTGTCCCCATAAACTGGAGGGGCGTTTATAAGGGTAGTCGAGCCTCTTTCCTTACCAAGATACACACACACACACACACACACACACACACACACACACACACACAGAAGATTCCTGTGAGAAGTTGTTATTTAATGCCAAACAAACAAACAACCAAGAGAGAGGAGGTAGTTACCATACCACAACGACGACACACGAAAAGACGCGAATACAACGATTTAAATCATTATGTAATTAACCTAGTCTAACTTAACCCAACCTAACCAAACCTTATCTAACTTATCTAACCTAACCTAACCTAACCGAACCTAACCTAGCGTAACCAAACCTAACCAAACCTTATGTACCTTATCCTGTCCTAACCTAATTTAGCTTAACCTAACCAAGCCCAGTCAAGGATACACTCTGCAACAAAGTGTTTGGGAAACAAGTTGTCAATAATAATACTCTGACAACAACACCCCGGTCAAAAATGTAATACAACAAAACTTTAAACAAATGATGAGAAAAATACCACACAAAAAATAAATATTCATAAATAAAAAGCTGTTGGTTTATACACTGATTAATAAAAAATATCATGAACCCAGGTTTGTATTGATGAAAAACACAATTAATTTGTTTTCCTTTTAACATCATGCACCATAGACCAGAAGCTGCCCAACAACAACCTCAGTAATCACAATGAAGGTCACACAAAAATAATGGTTGTCCCTCATGTACGAGGATGGCCGGCCCAAGGGCCACCTATAGGCGCAAATTTAAGGTATAAAAGCTGTAGCCAACACAACCACCACACTCTGAGTCAACGAGTTCCATGACCGGTCAACTCACCAACTGCACTGGCTAACCATTACCCCGGAACACGATCCGCAAATCGATGAACATCCAGATTCCCAATTACTGCTGGGTAGACAGAGGCAAATGGCGTAAAGAAACTTGCCCATAGTTTCACCCTGCCCGAGGGTCGAACACGGTCCGCTCGCTTGCGAAATGAGTATACTGGTCACACACACACACACACACACGAGTATCAGAGATGTACAAGGTGCATTTTATAACCTTGACTCTCTTGTTCCGCCTCGCCCAGGTCACGAAGGTCACACTCCATATTGGGAGAGCCAGGCATAACACGTGTGGCATTTAATGGGTTTTTTTTAACATACTTTTATCTCATTTGTATACGTGTGTGTGTGTGTGTGTGTGATGACCGTTTACCCAAGCCAGCCCCAGCACTCCTCCTAAGAATCCCCCACCAACTCTCCATTTTCCCCCCAACACTTAATATTTTATACATGATGCGCCAAGAATAAAATTTTCCTCCCGAGCGGCCAATATCGTGCCAGTGAGGGCGGGTGGCGAGAAATATGTGACGCGGCGGCCGCTCTCCGCTGAATTACACAGTCGTATGGCCGGTGACTGTGGTCCTCCTCCACGCTTCTTCCCCACACCGCCCCCACCCACCCACACCCGCACCTCCCGCTTTCTAGTGTCTCATAACTTATTTTTTAATGTTAGTTTACGCACGCACACACACACACACACACACACATTATAGAGGTGAGATATGTACAGGTAACAACATAACCGCGATCTTCACACAACTTCATGAACCACCGCTTCTAAACAACTACACGAGCGCTACCAAGTGTGCCAGTTACCCATAAACACCAATAACCACACCGGCGCCAACTTTACAATTTATTAGCGGGTGTAATGTGCCCAGGAGCTATATATTGGAGCTATATTTTGGCGCAATCTTTACCCCATTCAAGTCTGGCGTAACCCTGCCAAGGAATCCATCACACCAATCTCTCTCCTTATGTTTATTTTTCCTCGGGGGAATTAAAGGCGAACCTGTTTACCTGTGGGTGTTGGGGAGTGACGGTAGGTGGGTGAGTGACGGTAGGTGGGAGGGAGTGCGGTAGGTGGGAGGAGTGACGATAGGCCATAACTAAATCACGGCAGAAGGGTAACACACACACACACACACACACGAAAATTCCTCACAAGAAAAATCCAAATTAAAAAAAAATAAGAACATCATATTAGTAAATTTACCCACAAACTCGGGGTCTATATAAGCTTAGCGTCTTTTTCCCTGTTCCAAACTCACACTCTCATAACAAAATGTCGAGGCTGTGTTTAAAGGAAAATTTAATTATGCAAACGAAACTCCTGCAAGCTGAGGATCAACTTACTGGTGGTATAGACTCACGCACTCAATCACTCACTCACTCAGTCACTTCACTCACTCACTCCACTCACTCACTCTCTACGATGTACCTTGAGGGGCCGGGAGGGGAAATTATATAACTTAATCCTACAGTCTAATCTAATCTAACCTAGTTTTAACTTATTCAATTCTAATCTAACCAAATTTAAACTAATCTAGCTTAGTCTAACTCCCCCAGGTAGCGTTAGGGGGTTTAATCGCCAGGTAACATAAATTGGGGTGTCTAATCTTCAGGTGATCTCTTAATCCTACAAGAGGGGTTCTCCCTTACACCGCACACCGTCATAACAAAGAAGTATTACACACACACACACCGTCAACCACAAGACAACACCAGCTAACACACCCTAGTCCCCTCATGAAAGGTACCCCCATCCGTGCAGAAAATGGCGCGCCGCAGACAAACAGACAAACGAAGCTGACAACAGAGATATAATATGGCTTTAAACATTCATTAATCCCACCTACAGTTGATGTTTTGTTTTTTAAGCTCTGGGACTTAAAAATTAGTAAGATTATTTTGTTAAGCCCATAGACGCACTAATACAGGGTCATAAAAAATGCCCCTGATTTTAATAAATAACCTCTTTGATATTTAGGTAAATATTCTTCGATGACCCTGTATATGTCTCTTCTGCACACTCTAACAGATCCCAGAAGCAGTTAACATCATACTAACTGTGACTCCCTGATACGACACCTCATTGACGACCTGATGAGAAGGTTATCATGGCAGAGATAAACATCATACTAACTGTGACTCCCTGATACGACACCTCATTGACGACCTGATGAGAAGGTTATCATGGCAGAGATGAACCAAGTGAGGTCATGGCAGCACAACACACGTGTAACAAAAACAAGGAAAACATCATACAAACTATCCCTTATAGATCCACGACTCATATTTCTCTTAACCTTTAAAATTCCGGCTTTAATGGGGATTTTTTTATATAGGAGCGTCAAGAAGGGGGAAGGGGGTGGGTAAGGGGAATGAGGAGAGGGGAATATGGGAATGGGGTAAGGGAATAGGGATGGGGTACGGAGAAAAGGATGATGGAAGGGGAAGGGTAAAGAGTAGGAGGAGGGGGGAGGAGAAGTGTCATAACCTCAATATGTCGTTCCAGTAACCACTAAATTATAACATAATATAATATTTACTTTATCTTTTTCTGAAAATTCGGTGACACGCTTCCAATAGTTGTTTCTGTTGAGTTTTATTATTATTATTATTATTATTATTATTATTATTATTAGTATTATTGTTACTATCATTATTTTCCTTATACGTCATGTCCGTCTGCGTGTCTAGCCGTTATGAATAAGAAATTCCTCACTGGAACACCCGACTCAACATCACCAGCTCGAGAGAAGTTAATCAATAATCAATGTTACATACCACTACATACATAACACTACCACTCAATGTCAACAAGACAACCTGAAATTTGCCTCACAGATTCTGATGGTATTATTGTAAGACCCAATAATCAGTGTGTGTGTGTGTGTGAGGTATTCGTGTGGGTATGTTCGTGTGGGTGTGTGCGTGTGTGTAGGTGTTCGTGTGGGTGTGTGTGTGTGGGTATGTGTGTGGGTATGTGTGTGTGCATGTGGCTATGATTGGTCTGCTGGTGAAGCGTCAACGAATCAGAAGCAGGTGCTTATAAAGGGGCTAAAGTCTGCTATTACAATAGTTATTAACACACACACACACACACACACACAAGTAAGTGGCCAAGTTTTAACCTGTACATCAATATATACATCAAAATATAACTCTCACACAAAGTAACAGTTTTTGCTGCATCTACAGTACTGGCCCGCAGACTGAAGCACTGGCGGGGTGGATGTGAAATCGATGAAGTGAAAGACGCCAGAGAGAGAGACAGCCAGTGATGGTGGAGCCTGAGAGAGAGAGAGAGATGTTGTTGGTGAATCAGCTGTCCGAGACGACGCTGCGTAACCTCCCAAGCGTTGAACAGCACCGTATAAGACCCTCCTTGCTTATACGTGGAGCGAGAGAGAAGGGCATAGGAGGCAGGCAGTAGTCTAGAGTTAGCGCTCTATTTTTAAACAGTAGTCGTGTACCATTATTTTCTTAACCAATAATAGTATGGACAAAGGGACTCTCTCTCTCTCTCTCTCTCTCTCTCTCTCTCTCTCTCTCTCTCTCTCAACATGCTGCTGTATTTGGCTTTCACAACTTAATTCCTGATATATGTATCGAGGTAGTTGTGCGGTACCTCAACAATCAAGAATCCAATGTTAATTAATATGAAGTTTGTTGACCGATATACCTATGTCTTGGAACACAGTCGTACAACTTTCATCTATAAGTGGAGATGCGCCTCAGTGTCAGGTATAAGGGCACTTATAAAACATCTAATTAACTCATAGTGAAGGAGTGTTGGTGAGTGAACCAAGACCACGTAATGATGTCGCTGTTTTTCTTTTGGTCTGTTATCAACTGACATGGTCCTTAAGCACTAAATTCCAGGTTCTATAAAAGACAACTTCTAATAAGTCTAAAAGAAGATACAAGAATTTTCTACACGCCGTCAACAAAGCCGGTGTCAGCAAGGATGTCCTACACGCCTCCCTCACTAGAAAGACGCCTTACAGCCGCCTGCAGGTGTTGTACACGACGCTGAGTGACGGATCAGCTCCACCAAACACTCCACTCGACATTCGTGGTGAGTGACACAAGGAGAGGCCACCAGAGTGACGGCCTGGCCCCACAACACACGCTGTCCTCCCATACAAACGCATTTCCGCCTACTCTTAAACGTCTCTTCTTATATACTCGTTCAGGACTCATGTTTTATTCACGAGGTTTTCTGGTAGATGTGACGCGATCTGAATAGTAGAGGCTTGGTGTGGCTGTACTCGTAAAGGCTGCTGCTGCCACACACACACACAGAGCGAGCGGAGGAGCAGCGTCACCATAATACAGGTGGGAGGAGACTTGCTGTCACTCACCTAAGACACACTGACTGATTTTGCAAACTCTAGCATCACAATGCCAATCATACACGGGTGAGTGAGGCGGCGACCGCAGACTATAGGACGGAGGAATGTTGTAGTACCAGAGGGAGAGGGAGATATAAGGAGGGAGAGGGAGATATAGGGAGGGAGAGGGAGATATAGGGAGGGAGAGGGAGATATAAGGAGGGAGAGGAAGAGGAAGATACAAGGAAGGTGACAGAGACTTAGGAAGGGTGAATGGCGTCCCTCCCTCCATCCGGCAACAACTGGGATGGGGAGATGTACTGTGGTGTAGTTGACCGGCCACTATACTCACTACTACACAGATAACAACAATAATATAAAGAAAACGATTCATCCTTATAAATAAATCATAAACTAATTAAATACTTACAAAATAATTAAAGTATTATAGCCTTCATTTTTCTTCCACGTTCTTTCATTATAATTCACTACTTTAAACGTAGAGTAATTATAAGTGAAATTGTTAAGTTATATGCCACTTACAGATTCTTCAGATAGTGGTAAAATAAGGGTGACCCAGAAAGCATTACTGAGAACTTAAAGATAAAGTTCCCAAGTCTGTCTTAGGAAACTGGGAGTAAACAACAACAGAAAACGAGAATAACACGAAGGTGATCCTCTACTAGATGCTTTACTTCTCTTTCCATCCCTCATGCCCGAAAAACATCCACCAGTCAGGTCAAGAACGGGGAGATTTGAGCAGATTAAACCAGCCAAAATTAAGTAACCAGGTAGCGAGGATGATAGCAGATCAATGTACCTGACTACCTGACTGACTCACATCTAGGAGTATTGTGTACCTGACTCTCTCTCTCTCTCTCTCTCTCTCTCATACACAACCATAGGTGACATATATAACATCAGGTTAGGTCAGGTCAGGTTAGGTTAGGTCAGGTTAGGTTAGGTTAGCGTGAGGGTGTTTCATCATCAGGTGAAACAAACTGGGGTGCATAATCTCTCCGTGTTCCAGTCGGTCTATTTCCATAAACCTGGTGACCACAGGCAGTTCCCTACCCAGCCATCCAACTTATCCCCATGATTTGTGTCTCCTTCCAGCTGCTCCCAAGACTAATAGCAACCCCTGGATCCGAACCCGGGTTTATATACTCAAAGTGAGGATGTGGTTGGGTATGGGTTAGGATAGGATGGGTTACAGTTGGATGCAGTTATTAAGAAGGGTTAGATTAGGTTTGGTTAGGTTAGGTCAGGTCAGTGGTGAGTGATGGACGATTATTATCAATCCTCTTGCCACACCCTTCATCTATCAATCACCTCGTAGTGACTTAACCCAATAGAAGTGATCAATTCCTCCATTCTTATGATCACTGACCTCAATCATCCATCTTATGTAAGAGCGAAAATCTGTGAAGGCGAGCATACTATCTGATATAATGTCAGTAAAATGAATGCCGAAATTTTAACACCAAACTTCGATGATTTAACCCCTTGAGTATGATGATTTAACCCCTTGAGTATAATGATTTAACCCCTTGAGTATAATGATTTAACCCCTTGAGTATAATGATTTAACCCCTCGAATATGAGGGTGAAATCATCATACTCAAGTGGCTAAATCATCTTATTCAAGGGCTTAAAATCATCGTCATCAAACTCAAGGGTTTAAATCATACTCAAGGGGTTAAATCATCATACCCAAAGGGATTAAATAATTACATATTCAGGTCTTTTTTTTATGACCCTGTATTTAAAACGATACACACTAGAGATCATCGATGTAGGATTCTCACTACCATTGGACCAATCACAACCTAACACTATAACAATACGTGTTTGCATGGTATCTCCCTGGCCTCCGCTCACACTGTTTTGACCGTGCAGCAGAGGCCCGACACCAAGCCCTATACCCTTTAAGTAAGTTATATTCAGGCAGCCCTCAAGTGAATCCCAGATAATACAGAACAGAATACGGACGACCATGAAGGTGAAATTTAGGACGAAGTAGGATTTTAAAATTATGAAGGTTTAAGTGAGTATATTTCATCTGTCTTGTTGCTCGGGAATTTGACAAGTTTTATACTGGCCACTACTAAAACACAAACACAAACACACACACACACACACACAAACACACACAGACCGCATTTCCGTATACTTATCTCTAAAATACACCACCAATTCTATGTTAAAGTGCCCTGGTTGTATGATCTTTTCCCTGTTGCCACCACCCGCATACTGACCAGCCTCGGTGTTGGTGGTTCATTCATCGTCTTATACCAGGATGTTGGGAGAGTCACCTTACTGTATATACGTGAGCCTACCCCCCTCCCCCCTTATTTTGTCCACCAGCGTTGACTGTAGCTACTCAGGCACCAGTAGTTTATTGGGTGTGTATGGCTGTAATCTCAAGTTGTGAATGGAAAATCTGGGATGGGGGGATGATGGGGGGGGGGGGGGTGAGGGGGTCTTTTATTGAGCGGGAGGATAAATGATGTTCAGCTTTAGTGGTGCGCGGTGGAAGGCGGTAAAGGCGCACAACACCGCACCAGCTTCTCAACCCCGCACCACCACTACCTACCACATCACTAAGGTCATCCTTCTCTGATCCACGCCACGAACCGACGCATCTATCCTATACAAAATCATATGTAGTATCATATCCGTGAACCACACCACCCCACTCCACACCCCTCTCTCTCTACAGTACCCCCTCCACAACACCTGGCACTGAGGCACTATATGGCACTAGCTGTTGTATTTATCTCACCACCATAAACTTGGGCAGTCACCGTGGCCAGATTTGATCACGTGTGTTGAGAGGTTTTCAGGACCCCCCCCCCCCCCCCCCTGTGTGTGGTCCCCCTCCCTCATGAATATCTCCCTCTGCCTCATCTACATCACCTCACCCTCAAGGTTCCTCCTGATACAACACTAATCAACACTCCGCCACTCCCTCCTAAGCCCGGTGAGTGAAGGAACGCTAACAAGTTCCTGTACATACATTTAAACACCAAATACTGTGGGTGACACTTTAATCTTTGCCATCATCAGTGTTTCAAACTCATTTTTTTAAAACCAATTATTCTTTAGATCCATATTTCCATTTAATTATTGTTGTGTAATTTATGGTAATTTTGTACCAATATATTTCTAACCTCATAATACATCTTGATTTGGTGTCTCGAGTCCACATTATCATCATTATTCTTGGCTTCCATCCCAGTGTCTCATAGTCACTCTACTGTCCAGCTTATACTGCATGCAAAAACAAATCTGACATTTAATTAAAAGAATATATATATATGTATATATATATATATATATATATATATATATATATATATATATATATATATATATATATATATATATATATATATATATATCAGGTCCTCGGTGCCATGACTTGGGACACAAAACCTTCGACTTTTATGCCCTCTCAGGGACGTGGAGTCTCCGGGCCGACCCTGAGATGGGAGCGCCAGTTGCAATAATGTCAAGAGTGATGGAGGTGTGCAGCTCTCTCTCCCTCCTGTAGTGCTCCCTAGTTCATCCGTGCCACTCCCCCATCCTTCCTCTTCTCTCTTCCTCTCCCTTCATTCTTCTTCTTCTCCCTCCCTCTTTCCTCATCCCCCCTCCCTCCTCCTTCTTTTCTCTTCTCTCTTCGTCTTCCCCTCCTCCTTCCTTGCTGATATATATATATAGGTCCTATACATACCTATATCGGATAGAATAGATGAAGAAGTAGGAAAGAGGAAGGTACGAAGGAGAGAGTAAATGAAGGATAATGAGGCAGACAGAAGACAGGAAGGGAGGTAGGTGAAGGTGAGGGAGGGAAAACACGGGAGGAGAAGGTAAAGGAAGGGAAGGACAAATAAATGTAGGAGATGAAGTGCAATAAAGGGTAAGCAGGAGTAATACAAGATAAGATTAAGGCAAAGGGGGAAAAAAGATAGGGGGAGGAGGGAGAGAGAGGAAAAGGAAAAGAGGGAGAAAGAGGAAGATGGAGAGGGAAGGGAAGAGGGAGAGTGAGGGGGTGAGGGAGAGGGAGGGGATGGGGAAGAGGGAAGATAAGAAGAAAGGAGGGAAACAATGAGGGAAAATAGGGAAGGAGACAGAAGAGAGAGGAAACAAACAGTAAGAAGGGGAGGAGACCAATGAGAAGTGTCCAGCCTTTCTTCTCGACCAATGAAAAGTCTTTTATTTCACTGTATTTATCAGACCAGTTCTTAGATATGGTTCTCTTCCTCCTTTTATGTATTATGTATGTATGTATGTATGTATGCATGTATGTATGTATGTAAGTATGTATGTATGTATGTATATACGGTATATCAAAATCAACACGTATGTGTATGTGTGGCCTTGATCTACGAACACACCAAAATTAAACACCGTAAATTATAAATCTTCTTCTGGCAAAATATCTTGTTCACAAAAATGTCAAATCTATGTCATAAAAAAAAAAAGCCACTCACCAGCCGGCGCCGTGACTCACCACCTAATACCCTGCTCCCTCACCAAGACGGCCGTGAGGGAGCAGTGACCACCTCATCTTAAATCATTACACCCAATGCTTAAATGTCACGTGTGCTATTGGCTACAATCTCATTTCAATCCTGATGTAGTGAGGTGATGGTGAGGCAACAAGAAGCATCCCTGGCTCATGACTGGTGAGAGTGGTGATTTAGGGGGAAGCTCTCTCTCTCTCTCTCTCTCTCTCTCTCCTGTAAAGTTACTTCGTCACGCCACCTTTAATATTTATAAACCCAACAACATCCTTATCCCCCCCCCTTCCTACCACCCCTCATCACAATAATCCTTCATTAAAATCAACTTGGTACGAATTTAACGTTAATTTTTTTCTTATTTAATCAATTAATTTTATGATTTAAATATTCTCAAGGATTAACCAAAGAGTGAAAAAGAATGAGAGAAAATATCATGCCAGGATACACTGTTGACACGTACGGCACTAATGTGTGTGTTGACGACTAACAGCGGATTAACCTGCAATTCTCACCCAGTTTCATCGTCTATAGATCGATTCCTCTCTCCAGGCCTTAATTAACGCCTTTAATGACACCCGTAACGCCTCGTGCTCCTAATTCCTTTAAAATAAAAATCTACACACGACTCACTCAATAACAAGATGACTAAACCAACAAACATCTATAGCCAAAACATATCAATAAACCTTCCTCATGAGATAATAAAACTAATTATAATATATCTCAAATAATATACAATTAACACATCATAATAGCCTTAATAGACGTAGTTAACAAGACTGAGACGCTGTGACCAGAAGGAGCAGGACCTGGGGCCGGCTACACTTTCCCTCTGTCCAAGTTTGTGGTATTTTTCTCTTAAGAGTTTGAACCATTTGTGGGTTAGTTGTAAACCTCTGTATAGGTGTTTATCTTCAGGTGTGTGTGTGTGTATGTGTGTGTGTGTGTGTGTGTGTGTGAAGAGGAGGAGGAGGAGGAGGCGGTGATGGTCGCTAGCCATATTAACAGGGATGATGGTGGTGGTGGTAGTAGTGGTGGTGGTAGTAATGATGGTGGTGGTGGTAGTGGTGGTAGTGAAGGTTGCGAAGGTAGTGGAGGTGGCGGTGACGATGGTGGTATAGCGGAGGTGACGGCAGTGGTGGTGGTGGTGGTGGTGGTGGTGGTAGTAGTGGTGGTGGTAGTAGTAATGATGACGGTGGTGGTAGTAATGATGACGGTGGTGGTAGTGGAGGTGGCGGTGACGATGGTGGTGGTGGTGGTGGTAGTGGTGGTAGTGAAGGTTGCGAAGGTAGTGGAGGTGGCGGTGACGATGGTGGTATAGCGGAGGTGACGGCAGTGGTGGTGGTGGTGGTGGTGGTAGTAGTGGTGGTGGTAGTAATGATGACGGTGGTGGTAGTAATGATGACGGTGGTGGTAGTGGAGGTGGCGGTGACGATGGTGGTATAGCGGAGGTGACGGCAGTAGTGGTGGTGGTGGTGGTGGTGGTCGGGAGCCAGCAGCAGGTAGGCCCCCCGCCGGGAGACACACACTAATTGTTAATCTCCCTAACAATTAAGCTCAGCTGGGGGAGTTTTTCCAGTGTTAGCAAGTCCTTCTCTGTTTTCCTAACCAACCAACTAACTAACTAACTAAATCTACCTCAAACTAATCTCTCTCTCTCTCTCTCTCTCTCTCTCTCTCCCTCTCTCTCTCTCTCTCTCCCTCTCTACCTTACCTCCTTTTCTTTCCTCCATCTACCTCTTTACCCTCCCCTCTCTATCTCCCTTCTCTTTACCTGCCTACTTTCCCTCTCTCCCTCCTTCCCTACCTCTCAAATGTGTGGCCCTATAAGTGCGATAAGACACGCTATGGAGAGAGAGAGAGAGAGAGAGAGAGAGAGAGAGAGAGAGAGAGAGAGAGAGAGAGAGAGAGAGAGAGAGAGAGAGAGAGAGGGGGTGTGGAGATCCTAATACCAGGGGAAGAATGGATTAATTGATCAAATAATCCCATCTACTTTGGCGTAAATCCGGCGAGTTAATCACCTTTAATCACCTGTTTGTAGGTAGGGAGCAGCATCTCTATTGGAAGTGGGAAGGCTGGTTGGTTGTGTCTGGCGGGGGGAGGGGGGTGGGAGGGGGAGGGAGGGGGGTGGGTGGGGGGGTTGGAGGGGTATGGTGTAAGGGGGGGGGGTTCTGGTTGAGGGCAGATAGTGAGAGACAAAGGAAGGAAGGGATTTGGTAGGGGAGTAGTGAGGGATGGTGTGGAGGGAGGGGGAGTAGAGAGGGGTGGTGGGATGTGGTGGAGACGTGTGGTGGGGTGGTGGAGAGGTGTGGTGGGATGTGGAGAGGTGTGGTGGGGTGTGGTGGAGACGTGTGGTGGGATGGTGGAGAGGTGTGGTGGGGTGTGGTGGGGTGTGGTGGAGACGTGTGGTGGGGTGGTGGAGAGGTGTGGTGGGGTGGTGGAGAGGTGTGGTGGGATGTGGAGAGGTGTGGTGGGGTGTGGTGGAGACGTGTGGTGGGGTGGTGGAGAGGTGTGGTGGGGTGTGGTGGAGAGGTGTGGTGGGGTGTGGTGGAGAGGTGTGGTGGGGTGTGGTGGAGACGTGTGGTGGGGTGGTGGAGAGGTGGGTGGGATGTGGAGAGGTGTGGTGGGGTGGTGGAGACGTGTGGTGGGTGGTGGAGAGGTGTGGTGGGGTGTGGTGGAGACGTGTGGTGGGGTGGTGGAGAGGTGTGGTGGGGTGTGGTGGAGAGGTGTGGTGGGGTGTGGTGGAGAGGTGTGGTGGGGTGTGGTGGAGACGTGTGGTGGGGTGGTGGAGAGGTGTGGTGGGATGTGGAGAGGTGTGGTGGGGTGTGGTGGAGACGTGTGGTGGGATGGTGGAGAGGTGTGGTGGGGTGTGGTGGAAGAGGGGCGCGGTTGATTAAGAGGAATGTTTGGAGGAAGAGGAGGAGGAGTTGAGAGGGTGTAGAAGAGGGAGGGTGGAGGTGTGTGGAGGGTGGAGGTGTGTGGAGACGGAGGGTGGAGGTGTGTGGAGACGGAGGGTGGAGGTGGGGAGTACGTGAAGGGAGGGAGGGAGGGAACAGTTTGCTGATTGATGTGTGGATGAAAGGGCGGAGGAGAGAGAGAGAGAGAGAGAGAGAGAGAGAGAGAGAGAGAGAGAGAGAGAGAGAGAGAGAGAGAGAGAGAGAGAGAGAGAGAGAGAGAGAGAGAGAGAGAGAGAGAGGAGGGGGACGAGGAAGGGAGAGAAGGGGAGGTATACCTATATTTCGGTACATACAAGCATGTGTCCTAAGTCACACACACACACAACACACGCACAGAACACGCACACACACACACAACACAAGCACACAAACAACACACGCACACACATACACAACACACGCACACACACAACACACGCACACACACACACACGCCCACACACACAGGCACGCACGCCCATCATTCCCGGCCGAAAAAAATGGGGAGATGTGCCGGGTGGGAGAGAGGGAGGGATGGAGGTGTGAGCCATTGTGGCGGCGTGTGACCCCACACAATGGCTCTCTTTGTGAGGTGAGGCAGGCTGACACTCGTCTACCCTCACCCTCACTTGTCCCTGTTTCCCCTCACCTCCCCTCACCTGTCGTTTACCCCTTCGACTGTCGTCATTTGTCCCTGTCTCCCCTCACATGTCGTTTTTCTTTTCACCTGAATTTACTGATCCTCACCTCCCCTCCCCTCATCTATCTCTCTCTCTCTCTCTTTTTCTCTCTGTCTCTCCTTGCTTCACTGGTCACATCCCCTCATCTCCCCTTACTGGCCCTCATCCTACTCCACCGACCCTCACCTGTCTTCTTCCTCCGCTCACCATTTCCCCTTTACCTACCCTCACCTTGTCACACCTACCGTCTTCCCTCAATTACTGCCTCCCCTCATATGTCTGCAGCTATGTCCCCTCAGATGCCTTCACTTGTCTCTATCCTTACATCAATTACCATCTCCCCTCACCTGTTCCCAGCAAATCTCTCTCATCACCTTCCCTCTCTTTTCTCTGTTACATTACCTACTATTTCCCCTCACCTACCATATCCATAATTCCCCTCACCTAACTAACCAACCATCTCCCTCACTCGCGCCTCCTCCTCCTGTCAGCTTCAACGGCTCAGGTAAGCGTCCTCTTTAACGTTAACTGAGTCCTGTTAACGGCTGTGGATATCAGTTAAATTAATCAATAAAAAAACACTAACTTAAAACCTAAAACACCTTAACTGATGGTATGTTAAGGTGTCAAAACAAGTTAATTACCTGACCTAACTTAATCTAACTTGACCTCAACTTTAACCTAACCCCTCGTAGGCAGCGTTAGGGTGGTGAATCTTCAGGTGATCCCAATATCTTGCCTACCTGTAGCAAGTAGTTCATTACAACCCACAATCAATACACCTTGTTGAGTGAATAGACTTACCTGGTCTTACACGCGTGGATGACTGACTTGAACGCTAGTTGGTAATAAATTAACGAGCGTATACAAGTTTAGCCACTAATTAACTCTAGTAACGAATAGGAAGGGAGTGGGAGAGGCTAGGTTGTATGGTCCATGAAGTAACTAACCAATCACAGGTCATTCTCCACATCCCCCATAACGTAACTAACCAATCACATTTCACTCTCCACATCCTCCATGACGTAACTAACCAATCACAGGTCATTCTCCACATCCTCCATGACGTAACTAACCAATCACAGGCTATTTTACACAACCTCCACGCAGTAACATCACCAATCATCGTCCGGTTTACACTTTGAGAGATTAAGAGATTGTCTATGTTATTTTCAGTCAGGTGGTGAATAATTGTGTGATAGATGTGAAAAACAACGTCTTGTGTTCTGTGTCCAGTGACCGAGTTGACAGGTTACGTAAACTAGACTGTCCTCTTCACAATGGACTATAAAAGCTGGTCCATGATTGGTTAATGAGTCTCTCCCAACCTGTAAACTCCGGCTGTGATTGGTCGTTAAGTGACACATACGGCTCTTCACACACACATTGCCACTGAAGACCCCCCCCCCCCCACCACACACACACGCGCACACGCACACACACAGCAGCTGTCCTCACTGTGCCTGACGCTTGGCCTCCCTAACTTCTCATTACCGGGAGGTCAGATGAGTATCTCCAGTTACGACCCTCCTGGTGGGGGGGTGGACGGACACACACAGACGGGGGGCTCCTGGTGGCACTTATCTCACGCCATCTAGAACACATCCAGACGTTACTTGGGTGATATATAAACCTTATCCAACCATCAGTAATATAAACAACGTGTTCGAATGCGTGCAGATACGACTACAATTAAAACTTCCGAAACACAAAGTAAAACGAATGATTGTATGTTAAGTCAAAATATATTATTTTTCGTGTCAACATTTAAAGATACTTGTTTTGTGAACGAGCGAGTTATATGTCGTTAACAGGTTATGAGGTAAGTTTATATAGTTGTGTCATTTTCTCGCTAACTTTCTCCCCTGGACGACCTTCCCTTAGTTAGAGATATCATCTGTGTATACGGCATTATGGCACGACAACCCAGGCTCCGCACCAGGCACTCTCTTCACCACAACAACCACACTACTACCATGCACCACAACCACCCACACCATAACAACAATGACCACCTACGCCACCACAACTACCCACACCAACAAACTCACCGTCCACACACAACCACCCCATCATTATCCCCCCTTCACTACCACGCCACCACACCGAGTCATACGCCACTACATACGGTACTGAATGACACACCAGTACATTATCTCTCTCTCTCTCTCTCTCTCTCTCTCTCTCTCTCTCTCTCTCTCTCTCTCTGTATAAATATGACATACAATACCAAGAAGGGGAGAAGGTCATTTAACAGTGAATTTCATCATAGTAACAATACAAAAAGTATGATTGGCAGGGAGTGAACACACTGGTTAATTACGAGTCGTTGATAATTTTTATAAGTGTGTGTGTGTGTGTTTTTGTGTGTGTGTGTGTGTGTGTGTGTGTGTGTCTGGCGTTCATTCACCTTCAAGGACTTTACCCCATTACAGTTGGGTCGATGTAGGTGTGGAATTTTTCTCATCAACACACACACACACACACGTACAGGAGCTAAAATTATCTCGTGTGTACATTTATCCTTTTATCAACACCACCTGTCCTCAATACCACCTGTCCTCATTACCACCTGTCCTCATTACCACCTGTCCTCATTACCACCTGTCCTCAATACCACCTGCCACACTCACCTGCCAAACCCACAGGCCAGACTCCTCCACCAGCATTCCTTGAGCAATATATCAAAACAAATCAACACCCTGGGACGCATTTATAACCCCTCTGTAAGGAACATCAACGTTTGTAACCCCTCTGTAAGGAACATCAACGTTTATAACCTCTCTGTAAGGAACATCAACGTTTATAACCCCTCTGTAAGGAACATCAAAGCCGCCCACGAGTAAGCAGACTGTGTAGCTTATAAGACAACTCAATAAATTAGGTTCAGCGAAAAATAACTATGAGAGGAATTTGATACGATATAAAAAAAAATGAGGGGGTGGTGGGGGGGAACAGTAAGTGAATATTAAATGCAATATACAGGTTGAGATTCGATATTGTAGGTCAGACAAAAATTAAAAGTATGTAGAGAGCTGCCTGTAGCTGTAGATACATCTAATGAATACTTTACATCAGTATTTACTCAAGACATATTGTACGACTTGATTACCGCGAGAACGTTAATACGACAGGAATGGAAAAACGTTCTAACTAACTCTTAAGATGGTGAAATTACCGACAGACGTTAACTAATACCCTGAAACTCAAAGTATTTATCAAAGTGTGAGACCCTTTTCACGTGGGGAACAATAATGCAAAGTACAACAATTATCACTCTGTCGGTAATAATTTTCTGGAGGCTGCAAACAAGGAAATGGTCCTGAGTGTTATAATTGGCCAATTACTGAAAACCGTTTAGTAAGTGGGAACAACGGTAACAAAAACGGGCAACCAAACTCTAAGGCATAATAAACCTTATCCCGTAACACAGAGGGAAGAAATTCACTACTCGGCTCAACACCTGGGAAAAAAAAACTACACTGGAAAAACTACAACACAAGATGACTAAAATAATTTCTGAATACCTAGACAAACAAGCAAAACACTTAAACAACACACAAACACAACAACAACATACATATAAACCCAGATTATTGTTTTAATCAGACAAACACAACATAAACAAATTCTCATGGGTTTAACGTGACCAAGTCGTTAAGGAGAAAGTTTCAAAACTTTTTAAATTATCCCGGAATCGATCATCTGGTAAATTGGGGAGATGAAACATTAACAAGTTTTAGCTTTCCTTCCCCTGCCCAGTCACTACAGGTGGTGGCCGTGAGTTAAGCAATCAAGGTGAACATTACCTGGCGGGAGAGTCTTGAAGCAGGTGAGTGTACTGTGACTATCATCCATCGCCTTACCTGTAATTAAGTATTTTAGTTAGTTATATCTAAAGACATTTCAATATATCATTATCATCATCATTTTCATCATCATCATTATCATCATCATCATCATCATCATCTTATTACTTCGGGGAAAAAACTACATAGATATAGGTACTGTCGTATGTTACAGTACAGTACAGTCGCGATCTAAATTTTGTATCCAGACCTTTTTGTAGCCGGGGATACAAACACTGGATCGTGACTGTAACTACGACAGGTAAATCAACAATGGTTAATTTTCTTCCCTATAAAACTATAATCTTCCACAGGTGTCATAAGGTGGTCAATATACATACCTGTTCCCTTATGACAGTCACACGAGTCATAAAATAGATGATTAATTTAAAAAAAAAGTTAGCCATATGTCAAGTAATGTCAGGTAGCTTCTTGATATGACAGGGAGGTGAGAGAAATGACAGGGTGGGGAGAGAAATGACAGGGTGGGGAGACGAAACAGTCCTGGGAGGGAGGGAGGGTAACGAGGAATGGGAGGAATTATTAATATATTAAGACCTTTAACTACCAAAATGGCACTATGACTATGACCAGGTGGCACTGTGGGAGGTGCCATAAGACGGGGGTGTCTCAACCAGAACAACACATAGTTACACAAATTTCATTAAGCAAGTATTAAGGGCATAGTTTACGGTGTTCCTGCAGGATATCCTCACAGGACTCCGGAGGAATTATGACGTGATTGTGTCCATGACTCCTGTGTGACGTTTGTGTTGCACCGATAATAATATTTTACACTTACTTTTAATCTGTGTGTGAGAGAGAGAGAGAGAGAGAGAGAGAGAGAGAGAGAGAGAGAGAGAGAGAGAGAGAGAGAGCTAATCTCCCTGGAACACAATAACGTCCACACCACATTTATTTTATTAAAAATTGTAACGCAGTTTTAACCTGATGTTTCCCCCCAAAAAAATTATACATATACACATTACAGCACAGATATTAAATTTTCCTCCACTTACCTATGGGAGAGACAGACAGACAGACAGACAGACAGAAAAAGATAAAGAGAGAGAGAGAGAGAGAGAGAGAGAGAGAGAGAGAGAGAGAGAGAGAGAGAGAGAGTGTGTGTGTGTGTACCCTGGAAACGCTAGGTGTTGGCTGGTAAAGATTGGAGCTGCACATCCCGGCTGCCGCCACCAGCTGAAACCCCGTGACGTTACACACACACACACACACACACACACACTAAATCCCCCTCTGCCTTCCCTCCAACACTAAATTCTCCCTCCCCCTCTCCTAACAGTTCTCCCCAACACTGTACTCCACACTTCCCCTCCCTCTTCCCCAACACCAATTCCCTTCTTCCCCTCCTTCAACGTCCCCAGAAAACTACGATGGCCGCGGGTAGGTGTGGGGGGAAGGGGGAGCCTCATTTGCATGTCGGGGTAGTCAAAGGAGAATACAATTGTGGTACTAAGACTCATAAATCTTCACCATTAAGCTTAGGGAGACTAACCCTCACAAGAGTCCACGAGTCTCTCCCTCAAAACACAGTCTCTCCCTCACATCACCACCTCCCCCTCACATCACCACCTCCCCCTCACAACCCCACCTCCCCCTCACATCACCACCTCCCCCTCACAACCCCACCTCTCCCTCACAACCTCGCCTCTCCCTCATAACATCGCCTCGGGTGCCACACAAATTTGTTCTTCACTAGAATTTCAGGTTGGAGGTGTGTGTGGTGTTGACAGTGATCTTGACAGCGTCAATACGGAGCCTCCAGAATCAATCATTTCATTGACCTAACTCCACCAGGTAAACATATATACCTTCGTTAATAACTATATAAACCAGAAAATAAAAAGAGTGAATAGACAACTAAAAATATTTATGATAATGAGAAAACTAAGACGAAAATTACTTGAAAATAGTCAAGAAACTAACTTAATAAACATACAAGAATCTTATTAATGTTAGCTCACCTGAATATAAACATCGTGAAGAAATACCTATAAACACGTAAACAACTCGTAAGATAAACATAGGATAATCAAAAGTAATTCTAACACTAAAAAGAAAAAATGTACTTGAAACACGCTAACAGACCGGACCGGACCACCGATGTACAGTACCATAAAGAAAAAAATATATAGTACTGTATTTACCTCAAGACGCAGGTGTGCTTTTTGACACACCCTGTTCCATACTTTTTCGTCTATACATTCCATTTTTTTCGCTCAAGTACTATTATTTCTTATTCTTTTCCTATTAAGAGAATGTTATTTGCTATTACGAGAGTATTAAGGCTTGACATATACAGTAGGCTCCCAAGGTACTAGAAAGGTAGCACATTAACGAGTCTAAGTACAGAGTCTTCGGATTCTTTGACACTTTTCAGATTCTTATTAATGTCTGATTCTGAGTAATTTCGGATATTTCTTGTAGCCGCCGCATTCTTTCTCATCTTCGAACTAAGAATCAAATATAACTCATTTCTACCAATTAAACAACTTCACCATACTGACATCTAACTGAACGTATCCTAACCTAACAGAAACCTAACCTAACCTAACCTGACTTGACCAGACCAGACTAAACCTAACCCAAATGTACTAGAACGAATAAAACCGAGTATACTGCTCAGACATGGAGCCGGTTACGAGTGTTGATTAGGATTACGATTAAAATATTACTTACAGTAGTACAAGTATCAATATTTAGGATTAGGATTACAGTGATCTTTCTGGATTACATTACAGTCATGATAACGTTAATTACGATTATGATTTCTCAAATATTACAATTTCTTAATTATCTTCTGTAAGTCTGAGAGAAAAACGATATACCTGCGCCCGAGACCTCGACTAGGACTAGTGTGATGCTGGACACCAAAGACCAGCAGGTAGAGGGAGGTGGACCAGGTACACAGTAGAGCTCCTGATGAATAAATTAAGTGACTGACGAAACACCATCACTCCGTCACCGCCTATTTCAGGAGACCACAGCAGCCGGGGAGGGAGGGAGAGGATTCACCTTTTTTTGGGGGGGGGGGGGGTGGGGGGGGGTGGGGGTGGGGGGGGGGGCGTCTGATTGATTGGTTTATTTATGCATCCATTTGGTTTATATGTCAGATCAACACACACACACACACACACACACACACACACACACACACACACACACTCTGGCGAACTGAAATGACTACCTCTATATTTTAGTTTTCATCAACTAATTAAGGACTGTTTATAGTTGAGGATCACCTGAACATTCCCCCCTCCCCCAACTTATTTCACCTGATGATTAACCACCCTAATCCTACCTTGGAGTTAGGTTAGGTTAGGTTAGGTTGGGTTAGGTTAGTTTACTTTACGTTAGGTTAGGATAATGTCATCAAGCGTTCGGTTCGTTAATCTCCAGGTGAAATAAGCTTTCGTGTGGGCAATTCACCAGATGATCCATGATTTATAATTCTTCCTCATGTAGTGAAGATAAAACTCGGTTATTACCCCCCAGCCTCGACGACACCAACACATAAGCAACTTAACTGGATTATTTTACCAGTCTCAAAATGTTATCCCTTAACTAGACAGGTGAAGACGACATCCAACTAACTCATTTGTAAGTTACTACACCGCTAAGAGAGACTACACTATGAGCACAGATCACAGGGTACGACAACACATGGAACGGGGAACGACAACACGACAAATCTTGGCAGGCAGAGAGAGAGAGAGAGAGAGAGAGAGAGAGAGAGAGAGAGAGAGAGAGAGAGAGAGAGAGAGAGAGAGAGAGACCGTACTTCTACCAGTTATTATATGCCAACACACTGAGTACTCTGAGCCAGACATGATAATTATGCTCTGAGGTCCCATAAAGACACGACAGGTACAGGGTGACGGCCGGCTGGGTGTAACCTCCATCTAACGGACCTTAATCCAACGAATAATCCGCTAAATTGAGGTTCAATAACGGATTTCCATCTAACGGACTACCATATCTCATATAATCCGTTAGATGGTGGTTTTATATCTAACGGACTTTGATTTAACGGACTATCATCTCCCACATAATCCGTTACATGGCTGTTTTATATCTAATGGACTTTAATCTAACGGACTGCCAAGTGTAAGTAGGAATATTTGTGACACCTTAACCTCGTGGAGCTCTCCTGCCCTCTCAGCTTCTATCAGTGCACCCCTTCTCTGTGGACAGTGTGCGGTACTCAGGGGTTGGTGCGTTAACTCGTTCTTCTTGTTATCCTCATGAATTTATTTATTATAAAGATGAAGGTATAATAAATAGCGTCCATAAGCCTCGATCTTTTACAATTTTAAATCTTAGTTTCTACATAAGTCTTACATACAATATCTACAGTGGAGTCTTATTTCCTACACACTGGAATCTGATTTCTACGATAAATACTAATTCTTTAAAATTTATTATACATTAAAAAAAATTATTTACAGTTTCGTTAGGTCCCCCCCCCGACCAGTCCCTTTCCTCCGTGGTCTTCCGAGAAATGTGAGACAAACACAAGGAGAATCATTGTGACAGATCGTACTGACACGCAACTAAGCAATACACTTTACTCTTTGCTACTGAGAGCCAACACCTCACAAGCGCTGACGTCAACCTGCACGAGAACTGAAGCCTGAAAAACACTTCTTTAACTCTATAATTTTCACGAAGCTCCAGATACTGATTCATGCTATTATTTGGCATATGTTACTGCTCGATACTTATCATAATAAACAATACTATCAGCAATTAGTTTTTAAGGATACCAAAAAAAAAAGACGCTGCTGACAGCCATATGAAGACAGACTCTAAAATAATAAAACGTGTTAGGTTAGAGAACAAGAGGTAAGAGACAGACAGTTAAGAGTTGTGTCGGGATCAAGATGTGTTGAAATGACGCCGAAGGAAGTTTGGGCAGGAGACAAGTGATAAATGTTAGGTAAAGAAAAAGGAAGAGAGGAAGGAACAGGGATAAGTTGAGGGCAACACGGCGACACATGAAGGTCAGAGAGTCTGTGTTTTGTGGCAGATGATCTGATGCGAGGAAGACCCAACAACTGTTCCGGCAGGTGATGGCAGCAGTCTCCCCTAATAAATGCTGTGATAGCTGGTATACCCGGCGTTGCCCTAGTTTGTTTTTGAGATGCAGTTCATACTATGTGTCCAATTTATACGTTCGTGAACATTCTCGGGGCCATTTACATAGATATACCAAATTTCAGCTGTATCTTAAGATCCATGACCGTTCATATAGCAAAGAAACACAAATTAATGTGGTTTTACTGAGGGGGGATGGAGGTCCGAGCACTGGGCCAAGCTCCCAAAGAATTCCACTTCTGGGGGAGGAACTACGGCACTTGATGCAGTGTAGTGAGTCTTAAGGGTTGTACAAGGAATATAACTGAAGATTTACGGATGTACTTAACTGGTTACCTTAAGGCAGAACACAAAAAACAACGACCAAATTATTGTGTGTGGTGGTAACTTAACATGTGTGTCTGTGTGTGAACCAAGTGTCCATGTTTGGCTTTCTCTACGATAATTTTAATTTTATTTATTTTTCATCATCTTAGGGATATTTATTTATTTTTCAATCGTATTTCGGTTATCTTATAAACGTTTGAATTTACAGCGGGATTTACAAATCGCTGCGTTGGGTAGGAGGGTGTGCTATTTTTTTTTACGGAAGTGCCGGTGTGGTGTGTTGACTGTATTACCGTACTATATGGGCCCAGCTCCCCCCTACCCCTGGGACCAATTCCCCTAAATTACAACCTTTGGTCACTTCAGGGGCACAAACACATCCCTATTCCAAATTTCAGTTCTCTGTTTTCAAAACTGTAGCCGCGCATAGCCAACAGACAAACAAAAGCAGACACTGCTTTATATCCAGTCTATAGATATGAGGAACCATTAATCATATATTGGAGAAAAACAATAAACTACACCCATGGAGCACCTGAAGGGTCATTCATCATATGTTTGGTTTTATCGATTGGGAGCACGACACGTTGCCAGGAGCTGGATGTACCACTGGCTTTAAGGCAGAAGCTTACTGTCAGTGTTGCTCGCTTGGTGGGCGGTGGCACCTCGCCCACCTGTCCTGCCTCCTCTGATAAACAACTGACACACACACTCACGATCCTGGACACCTACAGTAACTATTGACAGGTTGCTGGGGTAATAATGAGTTACTGGACACCCACAGGTAACCAAATATTTACAGGTTGTCCGGTCATCACGTGATCTGCCACTAGTCGGACTCAATTAAACCAACATGAGTCCAGATTCACAGAGGTCCACGTGGTGAAAATTCCACGTAACTGAAGATATAAACATTACTCGTATCTGTTTGACTCAAGTTAAAAAACGCAAAATTGAATCAAAATTACACAGATTTTATAATTACCCCCTAAATTCACTTTAAACCATTTAGAAGCCAAATCAAGGTAGATAATCGTTTCTAAATGGTACTAAGTGAACGCATCTTAGTTCGGGTAAAGTTTTTGTGTAATTCTGGTGATATTTTTGTGTTTCAGCTTAAATCAACCAGTTATGTGTATTCTTGCGTTTACTGTTACGAGAAAGATTCACCATAAGAGTCTTTATGAATGTTAAAGCAGGTGGTGTGAGGGCAGGTGGTGTGAGGGCAGGTGACACACACAGGAACATGTTGACTCTGTACGGCCATGATCCTTAACACCACCGTATTTATAACATGAAAAGCAGAGGATTAAGTAGATGCCACAACGATAGCCCAGGTTAGTGGGTTGAGGCGTAGGTAGGTCACACACACACACACACCTGTCATGACATGGCAAGATGTGAGTGTGGGCTAAGTGTTCCCTACCTTACCCTCCACCCCTTCCCAACCTATTTCTACCCTACTCTCCACTCCCCCTACTTACATCTACCACTCCCCTTCCTTCCCCACTTACTTTCACCCCTTTTCTATCTCTTTCCCCTACCTATCCTATGTCTTCCCCTCCCTCCCCTTCCAGCTACTACCCCTCCCCTCTCTTCCTGCTTCTACTTCTCCCCTCCTTCCCTACTTTCTATACTTCTCCCCTACCTTACTCACCTACGTACTTCCACCCCTCTCCTCCCTACCTACATATATCTCCCTATCCTCCTCTTTTCTCCCTTACCCTTCTCCACCAACCCCCCTACCTACTTACCCTCCTAATACCCTATACCACTCCTTTCTTACCCCTAACCCCCCCTGTTACCTTCTCCTCCCCCCCCTGAGAGTGATGGCGGGGTACGGAATGGTGTTATTATTGTGGTAAGAGAGAGGCTTGCCAACCTGCTCGTCACTCACCTCACCAGGGGGAGAGAGGGACACACGTGAAGTAATATGATAGGGAGGGTCACGACACAGCCAACTCATATGTTATGGCTGTTGACGGGAGGAGATTTAATTATTCCCCGAGAAGAAGGGAACAAGAGCCGTGACGTAATTAAGAGATGTCTCGGTGAAACATTTTTCACGGCAGGTAAACAAATTTAATTTATGAATGACACAGTGGGTTGTATTGGGGTCACAATGACGTCATAAAACGCAATTTACTTTTTATCAATCTATATTTAGATCAGCAACACGACTATCTGATTACGTTGAATAATTATAACCAACAGTAAAATATGTTTACCTACAGAAAAAATCTTAGAGAAGCATCACTGTACACCGTTCACTGATACCTGCCTAAACTAACGATCTCATTAGTTATTTAGTAGTATAACTAAAGGTCTCACGAGGCGTATAGTGAAGATATACAATTATTATTATCATTATTATTATTATTATTATTATTATTATTACAAAAACAGTGCACCTCGCTGGAAAACACAAATCACCCAAAAGGTTCCGACATGGTATAGAACGGAACGAGAAAACACTCACAACAACAACTAACAACTGATTACCTAAAAGTGCTGTACATTCTGGGGGCGTATGTGAAGAGCGTCTCACCGACCCCTGTTGCTGGAGGACCTCTGCAGTTCTACTCATTTTACAAGTTTATCATAGTATATCTTTTCACTTTTAATTTCTAACACTCCAGCCTACTCTAACATTACGACCGGTCATTCCCAGTATTACTCTTGTTGATTACTTAGGGAGAAATGAAAAATATATCCCCTATCACAGCAAACAGATTAGTAGGGAGAGTCAGAGAATAAAAAAATGGTATAACTTGCTGTTTCCTTGTCTGACACCCGTAAGGTAAGTCACATAACACTGTCATCACCACACACACAAGAGGCCCCTGAAGGAGTACACACCCACCTTGGCTGACACTGATAAATGTTGCTTGTTATTGAGCCTCTGCCTGCCTGTGTGTCGAGTCATTTAGCCATTAATAGTAGTGTGGCCCGATGTCTCTCGTTTAACAACACAGTAGTACCGGTGTGTCCGAAAGGCTAAATGTTCTCTCACTTTGTTTACCCAATGAATAGCTTCCATGTTGCCTGTACAGCTGTGGCCATAGTTCCCTGGACACTTTTGGCAATATCTGGCTTTAAGAGTTCTGTAGGAAAAGTGAATTAGGAGTTTAACATCTATTTACTATGCAGTTTATTTACATTATAGTTTTGTATGTTATTTTAGCATAACTTACAATGAAGAGCTACTTAATATAAACCACAATTAGACGTCAGATATTACCAAGTGTTGAAGGAATTTTGGTCACATCTACACCAACAATTCAGTGACTCCTTCCCACCCTTGTCTGAACGTCCGACCTCCAGTCCACGGTACAAGAGTTAATTTCGGTGTATGTCGCTCTGTACCGAAACAAAGACGAGCTAGACATCCCCTCGAACACACTCTCTCTCCTGTTTATATAGTCACAAAAACCCGCAAGGTATGATTACTACTGACACGGAGACGATGAAAACCTCCTGGACACCCTCTCAGTCATAACAACACACCAGTTATATACGATCATTAATATTAGCTGACGTTATGTGCTGTTTTAAGGCTGGTCATGTCTGGGACGCCTTCCAACACAAACCGTATAGCTTTCTTGGTGACATCACGTTCAACCCGCGGATTATGTTGTGATGAGAATGACACGTATTATCCTGTATGTGTCTCAGGCAGAATGTAGTGTATGTATTACGATAGTGAAGATGCCTGATTACTACCAAGTGTTTCCTGATTACTACCAAGTGTCTCCCGATTACTACGACTACTACCAATTACCCCCTGAGTACTACCAAGTATTTCCAATTAAGGAGGGGAGAGGAGGGGAAGGGTCCAACAGGAAAGCCTCAACTCAGTTACCATAATGTACACAACCTCCAGTACCATGAGAGAGAGAGAGAGAGAGAGAGAGAGAGAGAGAGAGAGAGAGAGAGAGAGAGCACTCAGCCTTCGCCAGACACTTCTATAACACGACCTCTCACTGGCTCTACAACCATTTAGTTCATTTCCTTGACGATAATTTACTATAAACATTTCAAACACACGTAGAATAAATACGTCAATCCAAGAACCAAATATAAAATAAAAAAAAACGTGTAAAAATATCTATGACGTAATAATGATTCATAATTAATTCATGTTTATATAAGTAGAGGACGCAACTCAGGACTGTTCCATAACTGCTGTGCCTGCCGGGGAATAAATGGTTCAAGTGAATGTTTTTATATTAGAATAACTAGCTAGCGGTACCACACACCACACACATACACCACACACACACACACACGCACCACACACACACACACACCACACACCACACACATGCACCACACACCACACACGCTGCTAGCTGATGATGACAGCGGAATTAGCACACGTCACCCCCTACCTCTTAGTTGGGTTTGTACCATTATATCTTACTTATATCACAGACGGGTGAGGAAGATATAGGGTTGTAGACTACCAGATGGACCCAGTATGGTGGTGGTAAGACTACGTGATGTGTAAAGTGACTTAGTTGGGTGTATGGGTAGTTGTCCGGGCTGGCTACGAACAGCGGTGTATAAGACGCTAGACTGATGGGACTGACTCTCATACACCTCCCAACTACGGTATCCTCCTCTTAATCAATATCTACACCTTTATAACGCATTAATTCCTACTGAAAGATAACTATAAGTATCACTCGACTTAAAACTAGATGAGCGGCGTTTGTTACGTAAGAAGGATTTAGTTGGGACTACCACCTTCATGAAGCGTCGGGGGCACCAGAGCCGTGAGATTTAGGCAACGACAAGTGGCTGCTGGTCATGATTCTCACGGCTGTAAAGTACCGTCTCTGCTGAGGTCTTATAGCCATAGATGGTACAGTACGTTAAGGTTAGGTTAGGTTAGGTTAGGTTAGGTTAGGGTGGTTAGGTTAGGGTAGGGTGGTTAGGTTAGGTTAGGTTAGGGTGGTTAGGTTAGGGTGGTTAGGTTAGGGTGGTTAG